>JAYRBT010000038.1:10844838-10855823 GCA_036023395.1 Myiotriccus ornatus
GGTGGGGAGGCCCTGGCACAGGTTGCCCAGACAAGCTGTGGCTGCCCCATCCCTGGAAGTGTCCAAGGCCAGGTTGGACTAGTGGCAGGTGTCCCTGCCCATGGCAGGGGTTTGGAATGAGATGATCCTTAAGATCCCTTCCCACCCAAACCATTTTGGGATTCTGTGATCAGCTCAGGATCTCCAGAAGCCAGGCTCCCCCTCTTCTCTGGGAACAGGCTGTGGCCTGGTCTAGGCTGGCACTGAGGGTATCAATTCCAATCTCGTGCATCAAGGAGTTCCCTTCAATGACATCTAATGTCTAATGACGCTGCAGCACCTCCCCATGCAGCACAAATGGTGATAACTTCAAAACAAGCACAGATACAACGAAGCAATGACAGAACCACAGTGGGATGTTCAGGGAACTTTCAAGCACAGGTGAATGTGCAGTACCTGCTGCACCTCAGGGAACTGAGCAGTACTGTCAGTGCCCTCCACTGCCGTCAGGGCCTTTGTCTATTACAAGTCCAGGTTTCTTTTTCCCCTTTTAAAGTTGCTGACTCTAAAATCTTCTCCTTGACATTTTCTCTACACTAGCAGGAGGGATTTTTTTTGTTGATTCTGGAAGCACTTGAGAACAGGGGAAATTGGCCAAGACATTCAAAAGTTAAATTAAAATCTGACTCTGCAAATAGCCAGTGTCAGTGGTGTGAATAATGTCCCTCTCCGGGAAAAGATGTTGAGGGAAATGGGGGAATTGGATCAGAGTGAAACACAGCTTAACACATACAGATAAAGTAATCTAGGGTTGGACAGGGTGACTTCCAAAGGAGATACTGGATATTTGGATTCAAACTTTTTGGTACCAAAGGAGGAATTGTTAATGGGTTAAGGTCAGGACATTCCTGAGCTTGCCCTGCGTGGTTGGTGTGAGCTCTGTGGAGCACTGGCAGTGAGAACAGGATTTACGGGTAGGAAATCTGCAGCCGTCGCTTTGGAAAGCTTTAATCATGGGTTATTGTTGTGTCAGGGGTTTCTGTGTGCGCCTATGGATTAAAGAATGTATGATATGTCTAGAATTCCGAGAGGGATGTAAACAAGCCTCATGTTCTATAGAATCTGTTCCTGCTCGGAGGTGTCGCTGATGTTGGTCAGAACGCTGTGCCAGTTTCCTCTTGAGAAGTGTTCGTTTACTGACAGCAAAGCACATGAAATGTCATCCCTGGTGAAACATTGCTCTCTGCATCTGTGCCCACATCTTCTGGGGCCAAACTTTCCACATTCTTGCCTCTTGCAGAGCTGTTGCGGTGGAAGCCTTTCCCCTTTAGAGCAATGTTGGGGTTTTTTTCAGTAAAAAGACAAACAAAGCTATTTTCTGTTTCAGAATGCAAGATGGGATATCTCTGGAGAGATTAACCTTCTTTATAGAGTTGTTTTTTGTGGTTGAAAAAAAAATCTGTTATCATTAAAATAATAAAAAAAAAATCTGCACCTCATTATTTCCAGAAATAAAGCTGCCGTGATTAGATTTATTAAGAATTGACTCGGGGTGATCTGCAGAGAGCTCCAAGCCCAAAGAGCTTGTGTTTTAGAAGAAAGGCAGGAAGACAATAGGATGGACACAGGAGAAACAAGAAGAGGGACTTGCTCTGTGAAGTTAAGAAGAAAATATGTTCTTTTTGGGAAGGACTCTGAGAAGTGGCTTGGCAGACTCGGCAGGAGGGGTTACTCAGCCCCTCTCCATGTGTTCAGTGCTTGCCTGAGCTCAGTTGCAGGAGACGGACATGGGAGAGATGCACAAAGGTCAGGGCTGGCATGGCCAGGGGAAGAATTCAGGAGGAAATGTAGAAGGCAAGAAGTGTGAACAGGAGAACTTGTCCTGCCCTTTCCTGCCCTGCCCCTTCCCTCCTTCCCTGCTGTCCCTGAGCCTCTGGTGAGCTGCTGCACCCCCATCCCACTGCCCCTGGCTCCTGCTGTGCCCCAGCCTCCTGGGAACAGCAGTAAAACTATTCCTCCACATATCCATGAGAAGAGCTGTGGTTTGGCATTTGACAGAGTCTCAGGGGTGCAGATGTAGTGCTGAGGCAGCAGTTTTTGTGAGCAGCCTGGTGCTACCTGGGGTTCCGGATTCCTCCAAACTGTTCTCCGGATCCTCTGCCCCCTCCTGCACCTCCGGGGGTGGGGGGGGGTGTCATTCCTTTTTTACTTCTTGGCTTGCTTTTTCCCTTCCCTTTTACCTTGAGGCCATCAGCAGATCTGTTTCCTGATCTCTGTATCTGCTTTGAAGACAACTTCTCACCTTTTAGTTACTGAAGGAATGCGAGGAATGAGGCCCCATAGCCCCATGGCCCCATGGCCTCAGCCTCCCACCCTGTTCCTACGTGCAGGGGACAAGGAGCAAGGTGCTGCCATCCCTGGGAGCAGGCTCAGACCCTTGGGCAGTGCTGGTGGGCAGCACAGGGGAGATGGCAGCGACATGTGCGGGGTGGGGATGGACTTTCAGTGCAGATCTGAGCATTTCAGTCCTCTGAAAATACTTGTCGGTAGTGCCAGCAGGGATCCAGTCCCAGAGCTACAGGTCCTGAGCCCCCATGTATATTTTCAGCTTGTTTTAGCAGTTTTGTAGGCAATATTAACTTCTAAGGCAGATGCATGAGTAAATCAGAGAGGAGCAAGTTGCCAGCCTGGCTGTGATGGCTCTGGGATATTTGCAGGCGCCTGTGGGGAACAAGGGGTACTCCCACCCCCGAGGAGCTGCTGTGACTGTTGGTGTCACTGTTTGGATTTCCTCTTACAACTGCACCTGCCAAGAGGTGGATAAGTCAGAAGAGCTCTGGTGCACCCATCTGTCACCGTGGGGGCTGTCACAGCCCTGTGTCCCTGCCCTACCCCTCGCCCATGCCAGGGTGGGCAGCCTGCCATGCTCCAGCCACGCTGGCTCACAGCTGGGATTTGGACTTAAATCAGGGGCAGTGTGAGTCTGTGCTGGTGCCCCCAGGCTCTGCAGTGTGCCAAGGCATGCCTTCACTTCCTCCAGAGAACAGCTGGGAACAGGCAATGTCCTAAACTGCCCTCCCTGTTAGCAGGTGCAAACACAGTGACACCTGAGAGTGTGTTTGTCCCTGTGCTGGAGCAGTGATCCAGCTGTCACATCCCCAGAGGTCTCCAACAGACACAAAGGGAGGCAGTCCTTCACCCAGCCCTGGTTCATGCCAGCTGGAGTGACTGCTCTGGGTTCCTCTCACTGTCAGTGGGGATGAAGGAGGACTTTCAGAGCACATTTCATGCAGCCTATTTCCAGTGCAGGGTGACACCACTCCCCCCTGGGCCCCACCCTGCCCCACCTGTGCTGGGTCAGGGGGGTCTGTTGGCACAGGGGGCTGTGCCTGGGGCTGGAGGAGGGACATGGTGCCCCCATTTCACAGCAGTGGGTGCAGGGGAGCTGTAGGCTGACATCAGCCTTTCCCTGGCTGTGAACACCAGAGCTGTCCCTCAGGAAAGCTTTGCTGATGAGCCTTCCCTGTCACCCGTGGGAGACTGGCAATCCTAATTATCCGTGCAAATACTTCCAAGGACAGATGAGGCCCCACTCCACTGTCTGCCCTGAGAGACACTAAGCCATCCTACGAAGATGCTCCAGGGCCTGGAGCCCCTCTGCTCTGGAGACAGGCTGAGGGAGCCAGGGGTATTTACCTGGAGAAGGGAAGACACCAGGAATATCTCAGTGCAGCCTTAAACACTTAGAGAGGGCTTATAAGAATGATGGGAACAGAGTTTTTAGCAGGGCCTGTTGCAACAGGATGAGGGGTGATGGTTTCAAACTAAAAGACGGGACATTCAGACTTGATATAAGGATGAAGTTTTTTACAGCAGGGGTGGTGAGGCCCTGGCACAGGTTGCCCAGAGAAGCTGTGGCTGCCCCATCCCTGGGAGTGTCCAAGGCCAGGCTGGATGGGGCTTGGAGCACCTTGGGCTAGTGGGAGGTGTCCCTGCCCATGGCAGGGAGTTTGGACTAGATGACCTTGAAAAGTTACTTCCAACCCAGCCTATTCTGTGATTCTGTTATTCTGTTACCTCTCACAGGTTGTCAAGTCACAGCATCACTTCAGGGCTATGTACAGGTACAACATGGGATTAAAACAATCCAAACTGTTACCCCTCCATAATTACCTGTAATTCCAGAGACCTTTGCTCTCTGGTTAGTCACTGGTTCTGATCTTGCTTAATGTAATCAGTGTCTAAGTAAATAATACACAGGTCACCAGTCAGGCTCAGTGGTGGTGGTGTAGCCTCTCTGTGATGTACCTGCAAAGTGGCCTTCCCTGGACAAACATCCATGCTGACAAGGGGGCACAAGTATCCCAATGAGCTCCCAGTTCAAGTGTGTGCTCTTCCTCTCCTGGCAGAGAAGTGCAGCACTCACTGGAAACCCCCTCCTGCAGTGGGATGAGCCCTGCTCTGGCAGTGGGGTGGCTCCTGCTGCTCCCTGCCCTTGCCCAGGACCAGAGAGGGGGGGAGAAACAGCCGTGATGGGAATTGCACTGACCGTGTTCCTTCACTCTGCTTCCCCTTCCAGAGCACAGTGGGGGACAGGCGCTGTCTGCAGGGGCACCTGGTGCAGCTGCTGCTCCGTCACTGTGAGGGGCGCGTGGCGGCGCGGTGGGCGCGGCA
Source organism: Myiotriccus ornatus (assembly GCA_036023395.1). Lineage (NCBI taxonomy): Eukaryota > Metazoa > Chordata > Aves > Passeriformes > Tyrannidae > Myiotriccus > Myiotriccus ornatus. The sequence continues at coordinate 10,849,492 of JAYRBT010000038.1, forward strand.
CTGGGGGCTGCCCACGGACATGCTGCCTCCTGGCCTGCCCGAGGAGCTTCCAGAGCTCCACACCCAAGAGAGGTAAATACCCTTTTCACTGTACATTACTTGTCCTACAAAGACTGTGTTTATTTGCTTGAAATCATCTGCCATAACGCTTCCCTGGGAAGATAATTTTGCGCAGGCTTCCTCCGTGTGCTCAGATCCCGCTGTGGCCCTGTGCACACTGCATTTGTTTGTCATAAGCCTGGAAATGCCTGTGAAAGGAGCATTTTAAACTCATCCTGAGTTTATCACAGAAGCTCTGTGAGATTCTTTCGTGCTGCAGAGAGTTCTTAGGTTTCCTCTGCCAGACCAACAGTGCAAATGAAATCATGGGACTAGGACCTGAATGCTGAGGTTATTACACATCTGTCAGAGTTTTCCATATGCTCTGCACCCCCACTGGACTGTAACCTGGTTTAATGCCTTTCAGGAGGCTTATGACCAATAAACTAATTGTAAAGTTCCTTAGGTTTTTAAATTGTATTTATTTTCTTCCTTCTTTTACAGCTCATAAGCCAGTTTTCTTCCCAGTCTGTAATTTTGGCCTAATCCAAAGCTTTCAGAAGTACTGAGAATTTTTGACATTTGGGGTCAGATCCCAGAAGAGACACATGAATTGAATAAGTGAGCTTGAGAAGCTATTAGTCCCCTCATTAGTCTCTGTCCTCTTTTCTTCCTCTGAGGCAATCCCAATAACCCAGTGCCATGTTCCCCTCCTGCTTTGGGACCCCCATGTTGTGTGCACACAGTGAACCTCCAGTCGCCACAGTTCCTCCCCCAACAGGAGCTCCATTCTCTTTCAGGCCCTGGAAGCAGAGGTTGAAAAGAATTGAAAAGTCCTTATATTAAGAAGGGTTCTTACAACTCCTTGATTTCAGGTGTTTAGAACTGTGCAAACAGCCCCAGTCAAGGATCTCTGTGAACCTGCTGGTGTAGAAGGAGCAGAGGGGAAGGATGGAGAGGTGAGGGTGACAAGTTCCACACTATGTGTAGACAAAGCTGTGCCAAGTTGGGAAGAGGCTCAAAACTTAGGAAGGCCCATATACCCCCTGAAGTGTCAGGAGCTGTGTGATCCCCAGGGCAAGCTGGATCTGGAGGAATAGCAGGGCTTCAAAGTTCTGTTTCTGAGTATTCTGTGCTGTGTCTCTCTGAAAAAATGTCCCAAGATCATCCTCTTCTGGCAGCAGTGTCCCCATTTCACAGCTGCCCAGCTGTGCTGTACAGAGGGGGGCAGGCTCTGTGTGAAGAAGTGACTCAATGCAAATGATTTGCTGAGCCCCAGTTCACTGTTACAGTCCCGTGAGCATTGGTGACCTGCCACGTTTCAGTGACTGTGTCCGTGAGGTGTTCCCAGAGAAGCTGTGGCTGCCCCACCCCAGACCAGGTTGGGTAGGACCCTGAGGAACCTGGTCTAGTGGAAGGTGTCCCTGTCTGTGGCAATGGGGGTGAAGCTGGATGATGTTTGAGGTCCATTCCAACCCAAACCAGTCTGTGATTCTCTGATTCTATGTTTAATCAAGTTCTTCAGAGACAGCCATGTTTGCCACCCTTTCTTTACCCTTTTTCCCCTGCAGGTATTCAGGCTACTAAAAGTCTTGGGGAACCTGCAGAGCTGGCAGTGGATGCTGCATGAGGGTCCTGTTTGGAGCTCACCCAGGGCTGTGGAGGAGATCTGGAGCCTCAGGCTGGATGAGGCCCATCATCACAGAGCCCAGAACTCTGTGCCCACACGTGTCCCTGAGCCAAACCCCTGCGAGGCTGCAGGCCACCACAGCCCTTGGGGTCAGAGTCATTACCCAGCCACCTTCCTGGTCTCTGCTCATTCATGTACAGGAATTCATCTAATTGGATTCTGTGCAGGGAAGAGGACTTATCCCTGAGTGCTCCTGCAAATGCAGGAGCTGTGGGCTGTGGTTGTGGTGCAGCAGAGCTCAGAGCTGTGCTGTCATTCCAGGAGCAGTAACGTGTTTCCAGGTAGAGTCAAGGCTTTTTTCAAAAACCGAAGAGAGGAAGCAGTAGGTTCCTTACAACTCTTCAGTTGTTGAACACATCAGCCACTTTATTCCCGGCTGTTATGCTTGACTGGAATCGGCTCTGCCTTCCACATATCTCTCTCTTACCCCTCACTGGTGAAACATGTTGGGTTTTTTGGCATGGGGATTGGTGTTTCTGGTTCAGAAGGGAGCTGGGATTAGAGGAGTGTTTATGGAAACATTCTGACCACTCCCAAGAAGTAACCATTGACATCTTTGTGCAAGCTGAGAGCCTGTACCTTCAGCAACCTGCAAACATGGCCCTTGAAGCCTGTAATATGAGGGAGTAACTTCCCAGTGGAGCTGAGCTTCTCAGTGTATGTGATGGAAGTGTGGATCTGGGTTGTAATGCACTGTGTGTCCAGGAGGAGCTGTGATGACCTCAGACATTGCTTGTTTGGGGAGGAATAAAGCCGTAAGAAGGTCGAAGGTCACTGCTCCATGGGCAGCAAGGCGGGGATTCCAGCACCATGCCTGTGATGAGAAGCAGAGGCAGGGCCCTCTTGGCACGAGTAGTGCACGAGTCTGCACACCCACAGTCACCTTGTGTGGGCTGGGGCTTCCTCTTGTCGCTGCAAATGTGCAGTTGTGTGCAGGTGATTTGGGAGAGTCCTTTTACCTGATGTTCTTACAGCAGGACTTTCCTCCTGGGGTCATATGTCCAAATTATGAACTCCAGGTAACAGCTGGGATCTGTCACTGGCTGCCTGGTTAGTGCCAACACCTCTCTGTGGGATAAGGAGACCATTTTAAGAAGACCAAGCCTGAGACTGAGCAGGAGTATCTGCTCCAGTGGATTTATCATCCGGTTTGCTGTCCTCAATATTACAGCCTGTTTCAGTCTCCTGCAAAGAGGTGCTTAAGCTTTCATAACTAAATTGGTACTTTTGGAGCACAGCTTGTACTAACCTGAAGGTGAATGAGACCATGGTATATTACTATTTTTTGATGCTGGTGATTTTGGGAAGGTCTCACAGATGGCTTTGAACTGTTCATATTCATGGATCATGGCTTTGTGGATCTGCTGTTTCTGGTAGTGCAGATCTGGTTCTTGATCAAGCCCCATGTCACCTCAGGAAACACAACACAGATCGAAACACTCTCTGCAAAGAACAACTCCAGAGTGTCTGTGGTGTTTCTGGAGCACAGGAAACTCTTGTCTGTCTAGTACATGGTCCTGCCTCGCTCTGATGCACTGCTGGAGCTGCCCTCCTGCTCTTCCTCCCTCCTAAAAACACATCAGCCACCAGCTGGGAGCCAGCAGGTTTTTGCGTGAGGGATAAGACCTCAAAACACAAAGGGATGGTTACAGGAGTGTGGCTGAGCCACAGACTGTGCATCTAGAGATAAAACTCATCACTACATCTCTGTGCTGTGGGACTCCTGTGCTGTGCCACGTGGAGGGAAGGTAAGGCAGTGAGGATGTGCTCTGCCCTGCATGAGGAGTTGGGACAGATGAATACAAGCCTTTGTGCTGCAGTTTACTCATCCAGTCATGATACCTGCTGTAGTGGCTGCTATAAAGTCAGCAGAGCCAGGGAACCCCATAAAACAGTCTGGCTGTTTATTGAGCCAACAAAGCCCTGGGTTCCCAGAGAGGGAGTTCACACTGCAGAGAACAAGGTGGCACCAGCATATAAATGACATCATCTGTCTCTGGTCGCACCACACGGGGCTCCTGAGCTCTGCAGGTGAGAATATTCCTGGAGACCTGAGCCTACACACCTTCATTAAATATTTTACACAAATATTGACTTCCCCGTGCACACAAACCCCGGGAAAGAGTGTTTGTGCAAGGAGAGCTGCTCTGCTACAAAATTAGTCACGCAGGCTCCCAAACACAAGGTTAGTAAATAGTTTCTCAAACAATGAACCATTTCAAGTTTCTCTGGGAAAGAGACTATCCAGAAATGTGTGATATGTCCAAAGTAGCTGGATCTTTTTGATTAGTTTCTTTTCTCTGATTGCATCATCTGGCTGAGCCTCCGGAGCAACACGCTGACCTTTATTTCTGAGGGCATTTCATGAGACTCTGCTGCATTTGGAACAGAAAATGTGCTGTGTAAGATCCTGTTGTAGGCAATCATTTAGCTCATTTCGGCAGACATCTTCCAACATTCCCAGGGAATTAATTCACGGAGACTGAGTTTCTCTGTGTGGTGCCATCAGAAACCCACATGGAGGGAGTAGCACAAGCAGGGCACACACTGTGAGTTCAGTTGCAGCCTTCCCCAAAACAGAGAAGGGTTTGAATCTTTATTTCTGAACTTTTTTCATTTCATCCCTGTGCAATGTAGGACAAATGTCCTTGTGCACCCTTTGTGACCATTTTACAGGGAAGAGGATGGAGGAGGAGAAGCTGGATAGCTTCAGGGAGCTCTGTGAAGCCTTTCCAAGCCATTGCACTATGAAGTGATGAGGCAGATTCTCCTGTTCCCAGCTGAGGGGGATCTGAGTGTGGAGCAGTGCAAGAGGCTGTGTGTGAGTGGGGCAGAGTGAGGCTCCTGTTTGGACCCAGTGCCGCTCAGAGCTGACTCTCCACTTGGTGTCACACCACCAGGCTCTTGTGTTAGCTCGGAGGCAAGAATCACTGAATCTAAAATGTGTTATCCCTGAACAGCTGCCTAACTTTGTCATCCAGGTTCTGGGCAGGAGGGATGAGCATTGAGGACAGGCTTGGGCTCTGACTCCAGCAAGTGGTGTGGGTGTTCTCTTCAGTGGATACAGTGTGTGTGCATGATGGACTCTTGGATACAGAGACTTCTGGGAAAGGAATGGAAAGACAGGATGAGCCTACAATAAGGCTGGAGAGGGACTTTTCACAAGGGCCTGGAGTGACAGGACGATGGGGGATGGTTTCCCACTGGCAGAGGGCAGGGTTAGATGGGATACTGGGGAGAAATCCTTCCCTGTGAGGGTGGGGAGGCCCTGGCACAGGTTGCCCAGAGAAGCTGTGGCTGCCCCATCCCTGGAAGTGTTCAAGGCCAGGTTGGATGGGCCTTGAAGCAACCTGAGCTAGTGGAAGGTGTCCCTGCCCATGGCAGGGGGTGGAATGAGATGGTTGTTAAAGTCCCTTCCAATCCAAACCACTCTGTGATTCTGTTATTCCAAGATGAAAGATTGAGATTACAGGGAAAGTGAGGAAACAGTGGATAAGAGAAAGTGGCATGGGAAAAGAGAGGGCTGGGGTAAAATAAACAGCATGAGACTTCCCACTCTTCCTCAAATCCAGGATTTCCTCTCATTGCACGGCTTAAAACTGTTGTATCTGATTTTGTGCAGGGTAGAAGAGGCCACAAAAGCAGATACATATGAAGAGAGTAAGAAGAAGCACTATTACCAGCTTCCTATTCCACGGGAAAATATTCACTTCCTGCAGACATGGGAAGAGACACTGCAGTGCTGGGAGAAGGTGCTGCAGGTGAGTGTTACCTGGGATTGACTTTGCAGGGTCAGGGAGCAGGAACTCTGTATCAGGCTGGTACTCACAGCTGGATGTGGCCCCTGCCATCCAGTGTCTCCCTCCTGAAGCCAAGAATAGCTGCTCCTTTAGGTTTGTGTGACTGGGGGAACGTATCAGGCGTTGTGCCGGGAAAGGTGCCTGCAGGGGTACTCAGGTGCTGTGGGAGTCCCCTGTCTCTGTAGCAGTTTGCACAAAGAGCTGCCGTGGTTGGAAAGGAGATGCTTGTGTCCTGGACAGACTGCCCAGGCCCCTCTCAAGCATAGCAAGTCTCTTGAGTGCAAGAGGTGTCTGTGTTGCAGCCTGGGCAGATTGTTGGCGTTGACATGGAGTGGAGGCCTTCCTTTGGCATGGTGGGGAAGCCCCGTGTCGCCCTCCTCCAGATGGCAGTGAAGGATGAGGTGTTCCTGTTGGACGTGCCACGGCTCCTCGAGCAAGCTGAGGTGGAAGAGGAGAAGGAGAAGCTCCCCCGATTCATCCAGATGCTCTATTCAGATGCTGCCATCACTAAACTAGGTAACACATCTCTCTTCTCCCTACCCTGGGGCTTCACACAGCCTGCTGTGTTATTTTTGTCATTCCTAGATTTCTCCAAATCCCCTTCCCATGGAACCAGCTTTTGTAGCCCTGGGTGTTCAGGCACCACCAGGCCAGGAAGCAGCATGACCAGGGGAATCACAGAACCACAGTATATCCTGAGCTGGAAAAGACCCACAGGGATCATCGAGTCCAACTCCTGGCCCTGCACAGACACCCCAACAATCCCACCCTGTCCCTCAGAGCGTTGTCCAAACCCTCCTGGA
>JAYRBT010000038.1:10855863-10888888 GCA_036023395.1 Myiotriccus ornatus
TACTCTAAAATCTACATTTACTACATAACTACTTCTAAAATCTACAAAAATTAAAAAATCAAAACTCCAAGGTATCACTCCCCTGACACAGCTTCATGCCACTATATTTCCCCATTTCAGATCAGAGCCAAGATTTCTGATTTAGCCTGCACTCTTGGATTTGGGATTATCCTAATTCCATATTAAGCTCCAAGTGACACCCAAACCTCAGTGGTTTAGGGAAGTCTGGCAGCCAGAGCTTTCTGGATGTCCCTGTCCCTGCCCCAGAGCTGTTGTGCTGGACACCAGAGCTCTCTGAATTACCATACTGGTTTTTGGAGGCTTTTGGCAGGATTTGCAAAGCATGAATTTGAAGGACAAATTCATAATTACCTTCACAGATTTTAAATAAGTTGGTCTTAAACTCAGAATTTTTCATCCACCTCATCTCTCCCTGGATCTCCAGGAGTGTCTCTTGGGAACAGGAGAATTGGCAGCCAATCTTTTTCCCTGTTTGAACAGTCTTCGCACCAATGTCTGTGTGTCTTTTGTCAGCATTTTGACTCTGAAGTAGAAGCAGCTGCGGTGCTTTAGCCTAAGTTTTCTCACCTGTGTGATTTGGACTATTTTTATCTCCAGGTTATGGGATGTCTGGAGACCTCAGCAGCCTTGCAGTCACATGTTCTGCTCTGAAAGACACAGAGAAGCAACTGCATGGTGTGGTGGATCTACTCACAGTGGACAAACAAGTAAGGATGAACACATCGAGACACGGGAAGTTGTGTCTCCTGTATGTACTGGTGGATAACTGTCCTGAATCCACAGCACTCTCTGTTTGTATCCTGGATTGTCAGGGATACAGCTACATGAGTAAATAGACCATTTCCTCTAGTGTGTTTGAGGTGTTGGGATTCTGTAAAGGAAGACAGAAGCATTTTGTTCTCATCAGCTAAAAAGTTAAAGCTTGCAATACTGACAGCTTTTTTGCAGCCTTTATAAAAGCTCCATTCATCCAGGGCAAGGTTTCTGAGCACAGGTTATACTTGAACTTAAGAAGACTAAGTTCTTGTAGGAATTCTACTATCCCAAGACCATGCAAGATTGAAGCAGATATGATGGAGTTAATGATTTGTGCAGAACTCTAATGTTCCTTGGAGGGCTGCTGGTGGGTTCAGCACAGGAATTTCTGGTCAGCTGAAGCGCAGCTGTCCCTGGGTTTGCACACAGGAGCTTTCAGCAGTCTGCAGAAATGTTGAGCATAACAATTTTAATGGGTAAAATGTACAGAGTGTGTTTAAGGCTGTGGGTTGGGGTGAAGCAGATCTTTGGGACTGATAGCTTAACCTGGGAAGTGCTTCAGGGGCTGACGTACCTGCCAACAGCTATTGCCTCAGTTTAACCTGAGAAATGGCAGCTTCAGAAAGGGTTACAGCCCAGGGTGGCACAGGAATGCCTTTTCTCACTGGAACAAGGAGGAGGAAGATGCTGGTCTTTTATTGAGTGGGTGCCTAGCAGCCTCCAGCAGAGCTGAGCACCCAGAGCCATCTGAGGAGCCCCAGTCCCAGCCCTGCAGCTCTGGTACAATGCTGTACAACAATGCCCTTTTTTTCCTTCCTTGGCTACGAAACAGTTTTCTCTCCAGCAAGTGTGTTTGTTAAACAAATAACCCGACGCCGTTTATATCTAATGCCATCCCAGCCCTTGTCTGAGACAACGGGGTTCAATATGCCAGGCAAGAGATAGACGTGATAGGGCTGTGCTTGGCCCCACCCGCTGGGACACGAGGTGATGAAGCTGTTTTATAACCAGGTGTTTTATATCTCTTTGTTTCCATCAGCTGCAGAAGGGCTGCAGTGAGTGGAGGAAGGACAGCCGGAAGGTTGATGGACTGTCCCCGGAGCACAGCCACGAGGAGAGAGGGGTCAGGCAGCAGGAGAAGGGACTCAGCCTGCTGGTGCAACATGTGCTGGGGAAACCTCTGGATAAAACAGAGCAGCTGTCAAACTGGGAGAAACGGCCTCTCCGGGAGGAGCAGATCCTCTATGCAGGTCTGGTCCCTGCTCGGTGACAGGGAGGTGGCACCCACACCTCCAAGTGTCCAGGACAGGTTGTGTTTGGCTGTTCTGTCACCAGGAAGGTCGTTAAGTAGCAAAGGAAGAGAATGGCTTTGCAGATTAGTTCCTGTTCAAAGAAGTCAGCACATGTTTTGTTTGTCCTTTTGCAGACATGGCTTTAATGGTTGAAGTTTAAACTGTCCAGTGATTCATTATTTCCCTTATGAAGGAATTCCTGTGCTTTGCAGATTTTGTCTGATGAAACATCACCTCAGTGGAAACTCTTCTCAGTAACTGAAAGGAAGAAAGTCCACTTCCTTCTGCCTCATTTCACGGCCTTCCTGGGAAACAAATGCTGTGTTCATTTGTCACAGTGAAGTGCTTGTTAGAGCCAAGTTAGAAATGGGCAGACGTGGTGTCAGAAACTGCAGCACAGAATCAGGGCTGTGGAGGGACCAGTGGAGTTTATTGCTGATTATCCCAGAGTCAGAAGTCTGGGTCTAAATCTTTTCCTGGGGCATCAAAGGACAGTCTTTGCTGAAGCAAACCAGCCCTTTGTTAAATTCAACTATCCTTGAAGCTGACACAGTTCCCACAAAAGTTAATCACTAGAACTTGTCAAACTGGCTGGGAGACTCTGGCAGTTCCCGTTGCAGGGAGCAGAGCCACACAACAATGCGTGTGGGCAGGTGATTGCAAACAGCTCAGTTAATGCCTTTTCAGATATTGCATCTAGTGGGGAAGTTCCCTTCCCATTGAGAGATGTGGTGAGGAACCGTGGGCAGGCTCAGGGACAGTGGTGAGGAACAGGGGCTGTCTGGAGCTATCAGGTGGTGATTGGAACAGCCACACTACGGTTTGGGTTGTGTTAGAGTGGAGAGGGCAGAGCCTGTCAGTTTTGGAGATCCTGCCTTGACCCTCTGTGACTGTGTGTTCAGTTATGAGGCTTCTTGAACCACTCGCGGAGCGCAGGGTATGACATGAGTGAGCTGGAGCTTCACAGGTTGTGCACAGGGGCTTTTACAAAGGTGGGGGCTCTCCCTGGCATCAGGAAAGCCTCTGGTTTCCTTCTGAATGGAACCAGCTGAGGCTCATATCCCCTTACTTTCAGCCTCTGACGCATACTGTTTGCTGGAGATCTACGAGAGGCTCTGCAAGGACCCAGAGAGCTTTGGGCTGAGCTCAGACCTGATGGACAGTCTGGTGGGAAAACAGAGCGTAAAACCCAGGGCAAAGAAGCAGCTGAATAAACAAGAAGCACTGTCACCTTCTGGACAGGTTTGTAAACATCTTCAAAGAGCTGCTTGTTGCTCAAGACCCCTGTAAGTCATACCCTGCTCGTTCTGTCATACCATGAGGTATGCACGGCGGGCCCGTTTGCAGCCTGTTCTCAGGACTGTTGCAGCAAACATTCTCCTCGTCCCTCCCTCCCTGGAATGATGTGCTTTCTCCTTGGCCTGCCTGGGTTGATTTCCCTGCACTGTGCAGCTCATTTGTCTTCACACAGTGTTGGTGCAGATCTGTGTGCGGAGTCCAGTGAGCCTTGCTGGTGGAAATCTCCTTCCACATTTCCTCGGGGCTATGGGTTTGGATTCTGTGACCAAGGTGTTGCATCCATGAGGTTTCAAAACTCTGACCTTCTTACTTTTGATTTTACTAAGCTTCCACACCTTAATTTCACACTGAGAATGTCTCCTCAGTTGTGTCTGGAGTTCAAGTGCGCAAAGTTGAGAGCAAACGATCCATCAAAAATGCCTTTCTGCTGAAGATTTGTCTCTGCCTCCCTGCACAGCACCACAATCCAGGACTGGCCTCTCCCAGTAGACTGTGTTGTGGCAGAGCCTTAAAACTCCACTGGCCATAACTTGGAGCTGTGTGACTCTGCTTAAGTATCCTGGAATGTGACTGCTTCCTCTCAATAATAAAGTTTTACTTTTGAAATGGAACCCGTGCAGTGATTTATGCACCTGTGGAAACCTCAGCAGAAACCCCATTTTGTTTATTACCTGAGAAGACTCACCGTAACTGTGTATCCTTCTGAGGAGCCCCAAATGTGTGCCGAGTTCCTGAAGTCAATGCCACCTTCCATGGTTGGGCTGAGCTGTATCCACCTTGTCAAGTGTTTGTATAAGAACAGCGTCCCCTTAGGCCTCAGCAGGCAGTAAGACATGGAGCTGCTCAGTAGCTCCCTAAGCACTCTGCTCATGGGAATGTTGTGTTACAGCAGAGCTGACTGGCTGCTGCAGAGATGGGAAAAGTGAGTACTTCAGGCTTGAATTACCTTGGGAACCCACGGGTCATCTTTGTGTTCTGTACAGTCAGATCCATGAACCAAGAGGCAGTTGGTAAAACCTGGACTGGGACAACAAGAAAAGCAGACCTCTCCTGACTGAATCCTGCAGGACTCCAGACTCTCTTTCCCAGTGTTTCCTGGTCCACTATCTGAAGTGGGGCTAATGACTCTATTCTCCTTTATAAAGCTTTTGCTCTCTGATGGCATGAAACGTGAGAAAAAAGCTACATATGACTGTGCTGGCCACTGGATAAACACTGGTGAGGGCCAGCTGCTGCTCCTGCACATCTGTTTGAGCAGCAGCAGCAGGCAGGGTTAGTGTCTTCCAACTGCCTCAGCACTGCGGGGCAGCTCCATCCCTTGTCACAGCCCGCTGATGTCCCAGGACAGGATCCTGCAGGAGCTGGTGACAGCGCAGTCTGCCCCGTGCTGCAGAGCCCTGAGCTCGTGGACCAGCTTCTGGGAGATGCAGCCTCACACCAGTGGAGCTCCTGGATCTGAGCTGGTTCCCAGGGTCAGCCCAGGTGGAGCTGCGTGTTGTGCCACAGCATTCCCAGCCTTGAGCCAGCTCCTGCAGGGCTGACTCCCTGCATAGATGCTGGCTGTGTCCTTCAGCCATCCCAGCTGAGTCAAGTTCCTGGAGTCAAAAGCTGAACACTGGAAGTTCCTTAATAACTTCCCTTCTCCATGAATTTAGCTATTGTACTTCTGGGAGCCTCCCAGCGCTGAAGTCCTCCAAGTGCAGGAACTCCCCAAGCAGCAGATATTTGAAATAAAACAAACAGAATTCAGGCTCTGCCTATTTTTAACCTTCCAAAGATAACAGAGCTGACGTGGTTGCTTTGTCTACCTGTTTCTCCCTCTGTCTGTGTGATCCCCTTCCCAAATCGTAGCTTTGGCACATGTTTATTAGTTGCACACTAATTCAGTAGGGGAACAGCAACCTTGACGATGTGTCTGTGACTTCATGCAGATGGATGTCTGTGTAGAGAGCACTGAAGGCCAGGCTGGCATTTCTCCAGGGAAAGGCTGCAGGTCCCTGGATCGGGTGGCCAGCTGGCCAGTAAGACAATGACTAATTCAGAATTAGCCCCATCACGTGCTGCCTCCTGCCCACGTGGCAGTGGGCAATGTGGAAAGAGGGAAGGAGGATCTAGAGGTGTTGCAGAGCATGGTGTGATAGAGGTGGAAGGAGACAATGGATTTGTTGTGGGGTGGGTGAATGCAGGGAGGTGAAACACGAATGTACTGGAAATCAGCCTTCTGCTGTTTACAGATCTCTTGCCTTTCTCTAGCAGTGCCAAGGATCCCAGATGGAGACCCCCCGTGGCCCTGCCCCTGTGTCCCCCAGGGAGTTCAGCGTGGTCTGTGATAACATGCTGCAGGGCCTGGGGCGCTACCTGCGCTGCCTGGGCGTGGATGTCCGGATGCTGGACAACGAGGATGACCACAGGAAAGCTGCTGAGGTGGGTCAGGCACACACATGTGCGTGTTCACAGCTGCCACTGTGCTCCCTGGGGATGGCTGCTCCTGCTCTGGAGCTGCACTGGTCATCACTGTGCCGAACAGGCAGCGGGTGCAGGAGCTGCCCCACAGGTGCCTCCCCCTGTCCCTGTGCTGAGTCCCAGCTCTCCGGGTCAGTCTGAGAAGCTGTGCCACCTGGCAGCTGGTGGCAGCTGGTCCCTGCAGTGGTGTGTGGGCTTGGTTCTCTGCTTCCAGTAGAGAGGAGGTGAGCAGATCTCACTGCTGTGATCTCACTCTCGTTTGTATCTGTTTGTGTCATCAACAGCTGGAGCAGTTGAAGTCATGAGAAGAACACAAGCAGAGTGTAAAGATCATATAATCACAGAATGGTTTGGCTTGGGAGGGACCTTAAAGATTATCTCGTTCCAGCCCTCCAAAGATGTGACCAAGTGTCTTTGGGGAGGCTGTGTGTTTGCAACAAGACAAAAGTCACTGAAAGGAACCCAAAATTCACTTAGATTTCTAATGAACTCCAGTTTGCGCTTACGGGAAAGGTAATTGTTTGCCTCGTGTCCAGGTCCTTGTGTCTAGTTGGGCAGAACCATAATCCAAAGATGGCTGTTCAGTATGGAAGGGAAAATGTCCATAATCAGTGGCCATATAATGTCCTGGCTGGCCACCACCTTGTGAGGTGACTCAGAGGTGATCAACCATAACTTGCTATGACTTAATTGGAGGAGTCTCTAACACACATGGGGACAGCGAACATTGATTTGGGCTCCCATAAGAACTCTGATCCTCTGCCTCCCAGAGGAGAGACACGTGCTGCTTCATTTCAGACATGTTTCTGCTATGCCAGAACTGGAGATATCCAGCCCACACAGTGTGTGCTATCAAATGTGCACGAATCACCCAGCTTGGTGTGCAGGATGTTTCCTCTTCAGATGTCTGCTTGGCCTGAGTCCGGGGCAGGCTCTAACTTCTGCAGAAATAATTAATATCTCCTCCCCGCCAAACTTGCACAAGTCATTTAAACAAACTAGTTCTCACTGCTTCCCCCCAGAGCCCCATCTCCGCTTCTCATCCTGATACCTTATCGTGCCATGGACAGGATGTTTGACATTGCTTTCTCTATGGTGACCGGACAAACATCCTTTCACTATCAAAAGCCCTTGGAGTGTTACTGTATTGCAGAGCCTTTGATCTGGGCTTGGATAATCAAAGATAAAAATAGACTCCTCCCACCCTGCTTTATATCTGGCTTGTCCTGATTTAATCAAAGTTGAATGTTGACCACCCTGCGCCCAAAAACTTGGAAATGTTACTGCAAGGGCCAGGACGGGGTTTGGATCCAGGTCACTGAATTCAAGACAGACAGTTTGGGTGTTGTCCCAGCACAGTCTCAAACTAGTGTCACCAGGAATACGTGAGTGTGTACAGAGTTAGTGTTTGTTCTTCATTAAAGTCTTTTCACTCAAATGATTTATCAGTCATATTACACATCTTGTGCCAAGAACTCGTGCACCACCTAGCATTTGCTCCGTATTGTTCTCATTCCTGTTGCTTGTTAAAGTGGCTTCAAGTATTGGTAAGGCAGGTGGGTCTGGTCCATCACCCTCTATTATTTGGGATCAAGCCTAAAAGCCTGTGAACTTCATCAGCTGTGCTTGGCAGCTCTGGAATTGCTTTATGTTTTACTTTAGACTAGTGCCTGTGGCAGGAATTGGTTTGAGAACCCCCGTTCCCAGGAGGTCCCTGTTCCATGGACATGAAGTCCATGTCCTGTGTTCTGCTTTATGTTGTGCTGTTGTTATTGGCTAAATGTTTTATCTTGGACATCAGTTGTCGTGGTGAGTTTACTGTGCCATATCTGCAATCTCAGATGTGCAGGCATGTGAGAGCAGGACCTCTGACACCACGAGCCACTGGACAGCCGGGGGGGGCTGTCGATATGTAGTGGTGGCAGTGCTGGGTTAACAGCTGGACTCGATGATCTTGGAGGTCTTTCCCAGCCTTAATGATTCTGTGATTCTATGGTTCTGTTTATCTCCTGTGAGGTGCTACCAGCTTGCAGTCTGTGATTTAATGGTGCTATTTAATCAGGACTTGACTGGAGAAGCAACTGATTAAAGTTGCCTGTCACACACAGAAAATCTTTAAAAAAGGAAAAACAGGAGAAATTTATACTAAAAATGTCTGTGGTTAAATCTGTTCTTGTATGAAAGGCATAGAGCTCACAGGCCATCCTTACAGAAACATTTTAGCCTCTGTCCACGAGCACCAGCCTCCTGGGGAAGGCCAGTACAGGTGTCCTTTCCCAAGCCCTCTCACTCAGTGCTGTTTTTACCACTACCTGCTGTAGCACTTGCACACACATGTTTGGCACAGCAGGAATGCAGCTGGGGGATGAAATTTGTTCCAGATGTGCTGGATGAGCTCCTTTACCTGACATGAGCAGCCTACAGTACATTGAGAGATGGGACCCAGCACATGCTTTCCCTGACACATTCCTGCCTGGCAGCACTGCTCCACTCCTGCACCTTGGGGAGGTCCTTCTGCAGGACTCTGGGCAGTGGCCCAGACTGGCCCAAGCCTGGCTCCCTGCTGTGTGACCTCTCTGAAGAAGGACTGTGTGCATCCAGCCATTCCTCCCCAGGGTAATCCCTCAGGTAAAGAATGCAGAGATTCCATCTCTTTGATGCAGCACATTCTGGGTGTGCAGGGGCCATGTTTTGGTGAGCCACCCTTTGCATTTATTCCATAAGCAACATGTTATTTCCAATTAATACAAGTTTCTTTACTTAAATCATGTCCAGTGCTTGCTGTGTTCCTACCCAGGTCTTCCATGCCCTGGGAAGCATTCCAGGTCAGGTTGGAGGGAGGCTCTGAGCAAACTGATTCACTTGAAGATGTCCCTGCTCACTGAAGGGGAGTTGGAACAAGATGGCCTTTAAAAGATCCCTTCCAACCCAAACTATTTTATGATTCCAGATTGTCTTCTGCAAACTTCTCCTTTCAGAGAATCTTAAACGTTCTTTTGAGTTTTCCACGTGGATAATTGGAAGAAGGTAGGAAAGTTTCAGTGGGTGTTCCTCTTTTCTCTGCAGTTTTGTAGATCAGGCAGATGCTTCTCACACTGAACTTAAAGGATCACCCATCAGCCTAAAGTGACTGCAGTAGATCCTGCAATGTTGTACATCAGGAGTAGAAAAGAAGTTTTTAAGAAGATTTTGATATTCTCTTAGGTTTCTAGTAAGAGACTGAGTGGAATCTCAAAGCTGCTTCAGTTGAGTTGAAGGTTGGTTTGTTTTATTATCTTAATGGACTTTGCTTTTGGTCTTCAAAATCATCCTCATCTCTAAGAACACTTTGACACTAAGGCAAACCTGGTACCTTTTGAAGTGTGATAATAATGAGAAGGCAGGTAAAACTGGCTTCCTGCACCTCCCATGCTATGGAAGGTTCCCTTGCAAGGTTACACCTACCCCCCAAAACTCCAGTTGAACCAGCGAGTTGGAGAGGAGGGTCAGGCTGGATGATCTCAGGAGCCAGATGGAGCACTGTGCACTCAGATCTAATTGCCCTGGACTGATTTGGAGCCAGGGGACACAAAGGGGACTTTAATACTGCAGTGAGCAGAGGTTCACGTAATGGGAGAATCTAATCTCAGATCTCGTCTCAGCTTTGAAGGCTTTTTCCATGTTTTTGATGTAGATGCAATTCTTCAGGTTTGCTGGTCTTTTTACTGCACAGACTGTCAGGGAGCTAAATCCACAGAGGGCAGATGAAGAACTGTGTTGCTTTCAAGATCAAGACTTGGCTTGTGATGTTTGGTCAGCAGGAGGAGGAGGTGTTTCATTGGAGACCTTGATACCAACAAGTCTGCATTAAGAAACAAAACTGGGTGGATGGTTTTGGTGTGATACTTAAGGCCACATGACAAAACCATGTGATAACTCTGTACAGTTCATAGTTTTCAGGAATGCTGAAGAGAAGTTTAGGGTTGTAGTGTCAGTGGGGCTGGACTGAGGGTTCTCAGGGCTGTTGAGCTCTTGGTTTACTGTCTGTTTTAAAGGAGCCTGGGATAACCCTTCAAAGGTTGGACTGAGTTTTGTGATCCACTTCACTGGTGGGTCCTTGTCTGAGTGCTTTCCCTCCACACATCCTGGGGGATGTGTGCACTGTCTGTCCACTCCCTCTTCATCTGAACTGGGACTTTGCTGGCCTAGGCTCAGGATCACTTCAAGGGGGTCACAGCTTTTCCTCAACTACAATTTGCTTCTTCAAGGGCATGTGGCATTGCCCAACATGTGTCTTGCACAGACTTGGCAGGTTTAACAGGTCCAGAGCCCTGTGCTGCTGTTTCTTGAAGCCTCTTTTGGCCTTACTTCAGGATCCTTCAGGTTGTCACAAATCATCCTGGTGCTGGCTTCGAAGCAAAGGGGCTCTCTGCCCTCTCTCCTCAGTCATTGTCCTTCCAGGTCTCTCTGACAGCAATTCCTTTGGGTTCATTCGTCTGTGCAGGATGGAAGTTGGCTAAACAGAGAGGCACGTTAGGGGCTAAACAGTAATAGCAAGACATTAGGGAGTGCTTTCTATCCAGAAGGTCTGAGCCTTTTTCAGAGGAAGTTGATATTATCTTTGTAATAGATTGTGAAACTGAGGCCAATGCCCTGTCTGCAGCACTTGGGCTGGAGCACAGGTTGCTGACACCCACTCCAAAATGCTGCCCTGGGCCTTCTTTTCCTCTTGTTTGCATCCCTGACCACACATCCCCCGATGGTCCCAGCACTACCTTCCCCTACTGCTTTTGGACAAACGGAAGGAATTGTGCCTCTTTCTCCAGCATGAACCCTCTCTGGTCCCAGTCAGATGTGTGCTGTCACATGGCCTTTCTGGCTCTGCGTGCTTCTCCCAGTCCCTGTTCCAGAGGCGGAAAAACATGCTGGAAGAGTTATTGCTTTTCTCCTTTTTATTTGATGTACTTTGCCTGTCTCTGCAGAGCCATTTAGATAAGGGGATTTATCAAGCTTGAACTAATTAACCCTGGATGCAGGAAGTCAGAATGGAGTGTTCCAGCTCTGAAATCCTCAGCCTTATCCTGAAGCACACATGGGTTGAAGGAATTTCACATCTCTTTTCCCTTGCTGGCAGATTGCTGTGGTGAACTTCTGCTGTTGCCTTACCAGACTTCTCTCAATAACGTGCCATGAGGGTGCTGTGTTGGCTGCTCTGTACCCAAACTGTGTGAAGCAGGATTCCATGGGGTGCCTCTGCTGCTCACCTTCCAGGTTCCTGTTCTTACAGATTTTTTTCCTTCGTCAAGACAGAGAGGGTTGATTTTTAAAGAAATCCAGTAATTTTTCCTGTAGGAAGGTGCTTTAGAAATTGTTACCAATTGCTTTCTCAGTGCAGAACTGGCAGCCAAAGAGTGACTTCACAAAAAAAAGGAGGGAAGCAGCTACCTAAAAGGTCAAGAAGGGAAAAAAGTTAAAAAAAAGTTGCTTAGCTCCTGCATGGGACCTTCAGAGCCTTCTCCCCCTTGTTTCATGTTGCCATAGATCCAGTGGGTCTTTAAAAAATTGCTGTCTAAGAAAGACAGAGTTTAAAAGTCATGGTTGGGTTTTCTGCTGTTCCCTGGCTATGCTTGGTGGTGTCATCTGTCTGGAAAGTGCAGCAGGACTTTGATCCCAAGTGTTTCCTCCTGCCAAGGTTAGAGTGATCCAGAAAGAGCTGCTGAACCCTGAACCAGATGAGAGACCTCCACAACACACGTCTGGAATCAGTGAAAAACACGAGGGCTTCCAACAGAATCCAAGCCAGAAAAGAAAGATAACCTCATGCCTACCTCAAAGCCCTGCTCTCTTGTCAGCAGGATCACTACTCGGAGCTGAGTCCTGGTTCACATGGGAATCCTTTGGAATCCTCCTATCACCATGGCCATGAAGCTCTTTCCCTTCTACAGGAGGGGGAGGGGAGGGAGGGAGGAATGTCACTCAGTCATAAGGTCAGTCACACTTCCATCCTTGCAGCTCCAGATTTAGTGTCTCCTTTTGGCACCAACCCATCTGCAGTGTGTCTGGCTCTGTGTGAAGGTCAGCAGTGCGGGTGATGAGCCCCCTGGTAATTCAGTGCAGACCTTCCACTTGAAGGACAAGATCTCTGATTAAAGCTCAGGACTACGAGTCAGGATGTGATAAACTCTAAGGGAGATATTCCTCGAAGCCCAGAAAGGTGCATAATTCCTGTGTGTTGGGTTGCTGGGACAATAACACACTCTTTCTTGTAGGAGCATTTTCTGTTAATGATATGAAGTTTGCAGACCCATTTTATGGTACATTTTTTTGCTGTAATTACCTGCTTAGGCTACTTTTTCCTTTCTCCCCTGTGTAGCAGAACTGTTTGCTTCTTTGTAACCCAGACTGAGGAAACAGAAACAGTCTGGGCTAAGGGAAAAAAATAAAAGATTGGTTAAGCATAGGATTGTTTCAAGGTGGGGTGGTTCCCTGGGCCATCTGCACTGCAGATGCAGCTTGTTCCAGCACATGAGAGACGTGGCAGGGATTGGCAGGGAGGGGACATGGGATGAGCCATACCTTGAGCTGCTGTGTCTGGGCTGACACTGAAGAGAAACGCTCGAGATCTCCAGTTCACCTTCTCTCTTGTGACTGCCAGTAAAGCTTGAAGGCAGTGTAACTTCAGCCCCTGTTCACTTGGATTTTTGCTGTTTTTTCCAGATTGCCCAACAGGAAGGAAGAGTCATTTTAACCTCTGGCCTCCCGTATCAGACTGTAAGTGTTGTGTTTCTGGCTCTGTATCACTGCGTGGTCTGGGGTGTGCAGGGGAGAGAAGAGGAAAAGTCAGATGTGAATGAAACAGCTGGCTTGGCTTTTTCATGTTTTCTGCACTAACAGCTATGTTAAGGGCCTTGAGAGGTTTGCTATTCTCAACCCCCAAAGCTTGGGGTGAAATGTTCTTTTGTACTTACTCTCAGTCCTGCATCAGTGGGGAGAGTGATTGCTCTCCACTGGGGGCGGGGGTGGAAGTCAAGCCAAGCAATCCAGAACAAAATGTTTCTGTTTGACCTCGCTGGCAGGTGAAAGGCAGCTCCATTCCTGTGCTTTTTATCCCAGAGATTCTTGTTTACCGACTGGCTCCACACTGACAGTTTCAACACTTAAAGCCATTTCTTCAGGCTTGGAAGGCAGAGATTGGAAGTCCCCAAGGGTGCTGATGGAAGCTGTAGAGGTTTTGTGTTCTTACAGATAAACAAAAAAGTCAAAGCAAAACCCAACCTTACCCTCAACACCAGCTGTTCAGAGCCCTTCACAGACAGTGGTGGTGGGAATCTGCTGAACCTGCAAAGTCAGTGGTTGCAATGTTCTGATGACCTGCTCCAGGTAGCAATTTTTTACTGCCCAAAAATTCATTTGGAAGAGGGAAACTGTTCTGGATGAGCCAGAGTTGTGTTCACATGAGCCAGAGTACAGGACCTCTCTGTCACAAACCATCAGTATAAAAACTCCCAACTACTCAAGCAGCCAGTTGAAATATTTGCAGAATATGGGTTGATAATTTCCTATGTCACAGCTGAGTGTGGAAGAAAACTCCCCCCACGATGAGACACGAAGGCAAGTGCAGTTGTGCCACACTGCAGGTTCTTCATCCAGACTGTGGTTCCTTGAGCCTACAGCTGATGTTATAGGTAATTCAGCATCCAGCCTAATCTTGTTTGGCAAAGCTTAAACTTCAAAGTTCTGAGTAGGAATTGCAGAAGGAAAATAACTGCTTCCAGTGTATGGTACTGACCTGGGAAATGTCTGGGTCCCTTTGCTCCTTGGCTTTGGATATCCTCTGCAAGGACAGGATGGCTCTGCCAGGCTCCTTTACTGGTGTGTAGCTATCCCACCTTGTGAGTACTCACCATGGTCATAAAAATGTGTCTGGAACTTCCCAGTGCTTGTTCCCAAATGCTAAATGTGGAACAAACATTGATGGAAGTGTCCACGTCAATCCCTTCAAATTTCTTGGCCATAAGGGAACTTAAACATTTGTGTGAAGCAGGAGGATTGGAGTGGTCACTGGACACCATTTCCATCATTGTGCTTTGGCACACTGATCTAGCCAGGTTTCATCTGAATGCTGCCATTTAATTCACTTTCCTCTTGCTACCCCTGTCAGCACCACTCCACCAACTTATAAACTGACAGGATTTGGGCATATTCTGTAGACTAGAATCATGGAATCATTAAGGTTGGAAAAGACCTTTAAGAGCATCAAGTCCAACTGGTAACCCGGCACCACCACCAAGGACACCACTAACCTGTGACCTCCAGTACCCCATCCACATGTTTTTTGAATCCCTCCAGGGATGGGGACTCCACCACTGTTCTGGGCAGCCTGTGCCAGGGCTGAACAACCTTTTCAGTGAAGAAACTTTCCCCAATATCCAACCTAAATGTCCCCTGGCACAATTTGAGGTCATTTCCTCTTGTTACCTGGGAGCAGAACCTGACCCTGACCTGGATCCAACCTCCTGTCAAGGAGTTGAACAGAGTGAGAAGGTTTCCCCTGAGCCTCCTTTTCTTCAGGCTAAATCATGTTTCATGTTTATAAAATACTGCAGTGCTTCAGGAGTCAGAGCTACTGCAGCAGTGACTGCCTGTTAAATTACCAACTGTGCTGGTTAGATCAAAATTCAGACTGTAAACACATACTGACTCCAAACATTATTTGTGATTCAAACCAAAGCAAATGTATCAGGAAAATCCCCACATCCCATGATGTGCCTCACTGAGTGTCTTTTTGGTTTGAAGCTGCAGTCCCAGGTGGGAGAAGGAAGGTGTTTCTCTGTGAACTGCTTGGAAAAGGCGAAAGAACAGGCCCTGCAGGTTCTGAGGCACTTCAACGTCCAGGTGTCCCTGAGCGATATCTTCAGCCGCTGCCAGGTAGGACGAGGCTGGTTTGAGCCCCGGGGCCTTCTCGCTCGCTATTCCCTGCACAGCAGGCGCTGCTTCGGTATTTTGGGCCTTGCACTCAGTGTCTTCCTGGTTCCCAAGAGCTCTGCTTCAACTCTGGCAGCCCCTTGTAAAGCCCTGGGGAGTTCTGAGTGCGCTCACGTCCCTCAGAGTGGCGATGGCTCAGTCATGGCAGCAGAGGCTCAGAACGGGCAGCTTTGCTAGAAACTCGCCTGTTCTTCTGATTTTTGGTACTTGGCATGTGTTTTGGCATTGACTGTCATGGTTATAGGCCCTTTGTTGCTGTGTTCTCTGTCTAGGACACATGCTGTTTTAATTATAAACTGTGTTTAATTATGTCTCTGTGATTCTGATTACTTTAATAGGAGGATTTTTTCATGGGACTTCTTTTTCTTTCAGAAGCTATTAGGTTAATTCATGTCCATGCTAGTTGATGACTCTAGATTGTATTTGGCACTGTATATCTGTGGATTGTTGTTAAGAATAAATTTTAATTGTGTTAGCTCAAATCACCATCTCTTCCAATTTCACTCTTGTATTTGTTACAGCAACACGCTGAAACCTATCCCTCCAAAAACTGTAATATAAACCAAGGGGCAGCTCCAACATCTCTCATCTTATCAGTGTTTTAAGAGAGAAAAAGAAGAAACTGGAAATTGGCTAGAAAAGGAGCTTTCTCTTAGGGGTAAACAAGCCCGTGAGTCTGGCTCAGTGCCTCGTGGTTGAGCTCCAGGGTCTCCTGGCCCAGTGGAGCTGCACAGGCAGTGTAGGAGCAGCACTGACTCCTGAGCAGACACACCAGAGAGCATGTCCTTGACCTCTGCTTATATCTGCTGTTGGATGTTGAAACTGGATCTGTAACGTAGAGAGGAAGTGAGAGTTGCCCAACTGGGCAGGTTGTCTGTGAGAGGAGACTGATGGAACACCCTGCAGGTGGGATCGACAGAATACGGGTCGATCTTACTGCAGGATAAATGTGTGTACTCAGGTATAGCATACTGCCTTCAGTCCCGTGGTTTTATTGTCCCAGAGCAGATTGCAGTTGTTATATGTATTTATAGTGGCATTCTGGCTTCCTGGCGATTTCAAACAAAACTTTAGAAAACCTCGTGGATTCTCCAATTCCCTGACATCCCATAAAATAGCAGTGTTCCTCCTGATGGTTGTTGAAATAGCACGAGAATCAGCACACACACACAAAACCATGCTGCAGGAAACCCTGTGCTGTCTGTAATAAATGCACAAGACTGTGCAGCAGCCGATGGAAAACTGACCCCTCGCCCAGAATCTGGGGTCTGGAACTGGTTAACTCTATGGGTTTAGTACATGCTGTCTTGGTTTACAATATAAATAGGGGTAATCAATCTGGCTAGGAATATATGCTAAGTGTTCTCTTACTTCCAGGAGAAATGCCTTCCCTGTAAATTGTGGTGGTGGAACAGCTGCATGTTTTATACCCCTCGGCATGGGAAGATGCTGATTTGTCAAACCTCTCCATGTTCTGAATCATGTATTTACCTACATTCAAGGCTTTTGGAGCTGATTTTGTTCAGCTGTCCTCTGCAGACAGCACAAGTCTGGCTGACACATTACCGATGCTCTGGAGGAGAACCCAAGCTCTTCCAGCTGCATGTGCCCAGGCACTGCAGTGCTCTGTGGACTGTGTGTGAGGGGGGCTGTGGGCAGCCCGTGGAAATGGATCGTCCTCCAGCACTGTGGAATACAGACAGCCCTTGTCAAAGTAGCAGATTTCTGCCTTGAAGAGGGTGCTCTGGGGCCTCAGTGGCCAACAGAGACCTCAGCAGTTCTTTTGCATATTCTTTCCTTCTTCTCTGCAAACCTAATTGGGCTTAATTAGGATGGAGTCTGGATGCTGAAACTGCTGAGCTGTGCCTGCCAGCCTGCCCGTGCTGCTCTGGGGCCAGATTACAGACCCCAGGGCTCCCGAACTGCCCTGGGCCTTGCCCCCTCCTTGCAGAGGGGTGACGGAGGCTTTGGCTGTCCCTGAAGTGGGGAGCAGGTTGGGCACATGAGCGGGGTCCAGAAACACCTGAGTGCTGCTGTGCCCATGCTGGGCAGAGGGAAGAGGATGGGGAATACTGATCCATAACCTGGGCCACTCTCCTCCCTCGTCTCCACGGAGCTGGTCTGCCAGTGCAGGGCTGGGTTATCGACACCATCAGCCATCACAGAGAAGCCTTTGCTGTGTGTCACAGGAAGCAATGTGGCATCCTGCCTGCCTCCCTCTGTCTCATAGAGCAAGGGCTTGTTTTGTCTCTTGGGCTTCTGTTCTGTAAATGATTGGAGTGAATATGTCAGCAAATATTGTTGTCATAACAATTAATGCGTGTAGTTCAGAGCCCATGGTAAAAATAGGTTCCAATTCAATGTTGTACCCAAGATTGCTGAAAAATATGTTTCCTCTGTCATCTCCCTCAGCAGGGTTGGAGGGGCTCTCTTTTGCAGACATAAAGAATGGGATTGCTTTGTCACCCTGCCAAAATACTGCTGCTTTTTCTGTTAAAACAATGGCCAATACTGGTTACCTCTGTCTGACTTAGAGCAGCAAGTGCACAGGGAATGTCACCTAGGGGGTTCTCAGCATTTCTGTTCCCTCTTGAGCTGGGCTTTGGCTTGGTCACTCCAGTTAAAGGCTCCAGGAGTGGGGACTACAGCCAAAGGTGTCAGTGGTGGCACAGGAATGGCCTTCTCTTTCCATGCACCTCTCAAGTGCTGCATTGTAAGGACTTGGTGATAGTCATGGAGAAACCAGCCCTGCACAGCAGCTGTAGCCAGGCCTGGTGCTGCCTTTGGTGAGGAATGTTTTATGGGGAGCTGACTGAAAATAAGGTTAATTCTGTCTTTTGGTGACAGGCAGAAAAAACCCTGAGAAGTTCTACATTTCATAGCCTTAAAATATTTGATACCTATTCCCCTCTATTTGAAATGCAAATGTCCTGTGCCTGTCCCCTCTGCACTCATTTGAATATCTTGTACACAAGTATCTTGCGTTTCAGATATCTGAAAGTACCTCCTTCAGGAAGGGGTGATGTGAAATGATGCTTGGGGGGTTCTGACATGATCGATTCAGCACAATGAGCCCTTAGAGTAGTCAGGAACGTCGCTCTGGAGTTGTCAGGGGCTGTTGTGGACAGCCTTAGGATCAGCTCACAGGGGAGGTCAGTGATCCTCTGCTCTCCACAGCTTGGAGGGAGTTCTAATGCAGAAGTAGCATTTAAGAAAGAAAGAAATACCAAAACTTGCTAAGGAAGGCGGCTACTGGGTGGCTACAGTCATGGGTACGGGCAACTAACAGCTGGGTCATTTCACAGAGGGAAATTTGGCTCCTTTCCCAGGTCCCTCCATTCACAGAGGTTGTTGTCTCCACCCCTCCTGGTGCTGCATGTGGGATGTCCCTGCTTGGGGACATCCTGCTGTGACACTTGGGTATGGCCTGTCAGGACAGCAGGAGGACATTCCAGTCTCATAAAGAAAACAGACATGCTTTGGCAGATACTACCTGGGTGAGTGGTGTGGCCTTTGCCATCCTCCTGTTCCGTGCTGATTGAAGGTTCACCCAGAGCAGGTGTGGGCTGTGTCTGTGGACCTGCCAGTGCCCCTTCACTGAATGCTTGGTGAGCCCAAGGTCTCAGGACGCTTTACTCCCCGTGGCTGGGGTGAGGTGACTGGCCCTGCCGTGTTCTTGTCAGTGACAAAACACTTGTGTGGAAGCAGATCAGTGGAGGTGCAGGGCTGGCAATGCCACTCCTCACACACACTGACGGTGAAATCACGGTTTGAATGGTGATAAACTGAGGAGATAAACACTGCAAGTTGTTAGCTTTAAATCTTTATATCACGATGGTTTGAAGGGAAAACAGTGTGCTCAGTGTTGTATCGGCTCTCTGAGAAATTCCTCCTGTTCTGGGAGAGTCTTGTGGTTCAAGGATTCTAACTGTGCTGTAAAATCCTCGCTGGGGTGAGGCTCTGCAGCCACATTTGGAGCCACGAAGGCCTGTCTGTCCACAGAAACGCTGCCTTTCCTCAGAGCTGAAGCTGCTGCTCAGCTCAATTCCGAGTCCAAAGCTTTGCTGGGGGACCCGGGTCCTGCAGGGCGGCTGTGCCACCCCCCACCTCCCCTGGGCCTCTCTTTCCTTTCCCACCCTCTGTTTGACTTGACCCTTTAGCCTTTAAGCTGGCCGGGGCAGGGACCCTGCTTGAACAATACCTAACTCAACGGGAGGCTGATCCCAGGTGAGGTTTCAAGGCTTTCCTGCAAGGAAAAATGATTGCAATTATATCCCCTGCAAAAATAAATGTGTGGGGGAAAAAAGATCTCAGGCTCCAGCTGCAGTTTGTGCATCTGAACAGCCCTGCATTGATGGTGGGATTATCTGCAGATTCAAATAGGTTGTCTCTTTCACTTCACTGAATTCTCTGATCCTAAATAAGCAAATTACATCACCTATTCTGATGTCCTGTTTAACTTATGACCTCAGCCTGAGTGCTGCAGGATGTGAGAGATAGCTGCTCGATTTCATTGTCTGGAGATCTGATATATTTTTCTCCTTTCCACCCCCCTCTTTCCCTGCTCTTTCAGTTTCCAAACCACTCACCCCAGCCTTTACAAAGGTGTTAGCAAGGGATTAGGAGTAGGCGGGGAAGAGGGGGGAGGAAGAGAGGAAACCACCTTTTTTTTTTTTTTTTTTAAATTAGGTGCAAAAGCATTCTAACAGTTGCAGCAAATGTTTCTGGGTTTTTGTGGTTGAGGTAACGAATTTCGTTGCTGCAAAGCTCATCATGTGCAAGCTGATTTACGCACAGGGAGCCTGGGATGGAGCAATCCATTTAGCAGGGAAAAAGAAAAAGGCCTTATGATGAGATGGAAACCCTGTGCTTGGGGCACTTTGCGAGAACCTTTGAAGCCAGCCTGGGAACTCTGGCAATATTAGTCGATAATTAGTAATATAGATCCCTCAAGCCGTCGTTTAGATTGAAAATGTGCATGTCTCTCATGAGCCTCTGTCACACCAATCTGATCAACAGGCTTCTTTTTCTCTTTTATGTGGGTTGCTCTGTCGGTCCCGACGATGATGAGAACTGCCAGGCATCGTCTTTCTCACTCACTTGAGAGCAGAGCAGCTATCTCCTGCTCTAGAGTGGCATGGAAGTGGAACCAGGAAAATTTTGTTTGGTGGTCACCTTTCATGGCCCGAGCAAGTCATTTTATCCATTTAAAAGTACCAGTTGTCCTTCCTCATGCGCAGAGAAAAAACGGTAGAATTTAAAGGCTGCATATCTTGTGAGATGCTCCTGCCCCAGCAGAGACCAAGGGGTTTGTTTCAGGAGTCACTTAGGAAAAAAAGCATCTTCAGCTCAAGCAGGGCTGAGGTGATCATCAAAAAAATTAAAACATGTCGGTTCTCAAAGCCCCCGATTCAGCTTTTGAGCTGCTTTCCGCTGATGTAACATCACATCCCCATTTACTTCCTTTCAGCCCTGAAATCTCTTTGGAAAGGACTGTGTCACCATCTAAATGAAGAATTAAGAAGGGTCACGTGCGCTGGATTTCGATGACTTGGGAATGCTGAGAAAGAGAATATCATTTGGAAACCCTCTGTGGTTTAATAAAAGGTTCATCCATAGGATGCAATTTGTCAGCGCCTACAGGTCAGGAAAACCTGTGATTAAGAGCATCTGTGGTTTCCCCAGATGTGTGAGTGAGCTGCTTACTCCTCCCTAACCCATCACCCAAACCCGGGGGTCAGCCCTGTGCCTGCCCATGACGTGGGCTGTGATTTCTTGCTTCAGAGTGCAATTGTTCAACACAAAGGGTAAGGCCCTCCTAATCTTTTTGTTTATCCTGGGCTTGGCAATTCCGATGTAATCTGCAGCTTGTGCTGCAGAGGCTCCAGCCAGGAAGCACAGCTGGTATTATTCTGCCTCAACAGACACTGCTGAGGGAGCGAATTGCCCTCCAAAGGTGCTTGTCCAGGGCTGTGTGAGTGTGAGGGCTGAGTGGTGAGAGCACCTCGCCCTGGCACCGCGCCCCATTCACTGAGCCCTAGGTGTGCAGTGGCTCTGCAGGATGGTCCTTAAATACCATCATGCTCTGGGATAGCTTGCCATGGACAACTCTGCTTCTTTTGAGTCTGGTTGAGATTTTTATTTGCTAATCTCTAAGGCTTCATAAACCATGGGGAGAGCTCATAGTGAGTGGTTGCTGTGACGTGCAGGGCTGTGGGGACACGCCAAAGGAGCACAAAGATCACAGGATGGTTTGGGTTGGAAGGGATCTCATCCAGTTCTAACCTCCCTGCCACAGGCAGGGACAGCTCCCACTAGCCCAAGGTGCTCCAAGCCCTGTCCAACCTGGCCTTGGATAGTTCTAGGGATGGGGCAGCCACAGCTTCTCTGGGCAAGCTGTGCCAGGGCCTCACCACCCTCACAGCCAAGAATTCCTTCCCAATATCCCATCTAACCCTGTCCTCTGGCAGTGGGAAGCCATCC
Source organism: Myiotriccus ornatus (assembly GCA_036023395.1). Lineage (NCBI taxonomy): Eukaryota > Metazoa > Chordata > Aves > Passeriformes > Tyrannidae > Myiotriccus > Myiotriccus ornatus. The sequence continues at coordinate 10,877,142 of JAYRBT010000038.1, forward strand.
CCCCTTGTCCTGTCCCTCCATCCCTTGTCCAAAGTCCCTCTCCAGCTCTCCTGGAGCCCCTTTAGGCCCCAGAGATCTCAGTAGACACTGAACAAGGCGCAGTTTGTGGGTGCCAGCAGGCGGGTGAGCAGCACACTGTCCTTGACAGCTCTGCCACACGATACTTGAGTGCATAGAGCACCAGTCCTGTAAAATTCCCAGCCTGGAGCTGGCTTAGCCCTGTGCTCCTGACCACATAAAACTCAGAGTCCCCCAAAAAAAGGGCTCGACTGGGCCTAATTCTCAGCAGCGAGCGCGGCCGGCACTGCCTGGTTCCCACAGACTGTACACTTCCCTGCCAAGATTTCAGTATCTTCAGAAATTCAGTGGAGCATGAAGGTCACAGCAAGGGGAGAATGACAGCCTGAGAGTTTTTTTCCCCTTTCAGCAGCTCGGAGCAGACTGTTGTCTCTCTCTCATGTTGACTGTTTTCATAGGGTTAGCGTGAAGTTTATGTTTTACACAGCCCAGTGGCAGTCGGAGCTGGGAATGCAGCAGATCAGCTGTGTTTCTTCAAGGAAGACGGTCTCATGTTGCAGACTTTCTTTCTCAGTGTCTGCGAAAGCTTGGTTTCCAGTGAAATACCTTTAGAGATCTTTGTCTGGAGGTTCTTTTTATGGATGTATGTGAGAGACCATACCCAAGGTTTCGGTTTGGGTATTTATTTCCTTTCTTTTATTTTCACTTGCAAAGCTGCAGGCGGATATTAAACTTCGGGGGTGGGGGGAGGGGGAAGCTGTTAATTTTTCACGGTGTTATGTATTCCAGTGCTCAAAATGATGATGCCAAATTAGCCATTAGAGGTCAAACCTCAGCTGACAGCAAATGTTTTCTTTTGAGGAAGTCATCCTTATTCCTGGGAACCAGTTTTGTTCTCCTGTGCTAAATGCAAGAAAGGTATGAATGTGTGGTTTTTCCTGGAGGGCAACACTAGCTGGAAAAATGCTGGGTTTAGCCAGTGGAAACAGCACAAGCAAACAACGATTGGCAGTGAAAACAGCACTTGTATTTAGACTAGCATAGAAAAGAAGACACAATGTAGTGCAGAGTAAATGTCCTTTTATACAGCCTGTACAAGGCTTTTTCTTCCTCTCGTGGGTTTGGACAGACTGTGAAGTGCGTTGGTCAGCAGAGATGCTGGTGCACTGGGAGAAAGTAATGAAAGGTCAGCGGGTGACAGTGATGGAGTGACTGTAAGGAAGGCAAGGAACTCTCTGGAGAAGGCAGTGACACAGCTCTAACTCCCATGTGTCCTGAGGAAACCGTCCCCATGGTTTCTCTCAAATGTCATGAGAAAACAAGAGATTTGTAGCCAATCTAAGTTCTGTTGGTTTCCAGTCCCCTGTGCCTCCTGAGGTCATAGTTCAGTGTATTGACTGTGTCAAGAAGTCAAAATTCCCATGTTTTATACGCTGTGGAGTTTCTCCTCCTTTTTGACATTGGTGCCCTTATAATGTTCTTTGTTTGTATGTCATGGTGAGGATGGGTTGGCCAGGTCCTGGTGTTTCAATGGCTGTATATTTATACCAGGGGGTTCTCAGGATGAATAGCCTGTGTATAAATCAGCAGTGCAACCAGTGTGTCTCATTATTTGAGAGACCTGGTACATCAAAAGTTCAATATTGTCATGGCAAAGTTCTCGTTTTCCCGATGGAGAGACCAGCTTCATTAGCAGCTCAGGGGCAGTGGATTGGTTTGAACCCATCCAGAAGACCTCCAGGCCTTTATTTTCGTCCACAGATCAAGAGGATTGAATAGTGGCAGGTAGGATCCTTCTAAACAGCTCAGTGTGGGCACAGGCAATATCATAGAATCACAGAATGGTTTGGGTTCAAAGGACCTTAAATCTCGTTCCACCCCCTGCCATGGGCAGGAACACCTTCCACTAGCCCAGGTTGCTCCAAGCCCTGTCCAGCCTGGCCTTGGACACTTCCAGGGATGGGGCAGCCACAGCTTCTCTGGGCAACCTGTGCCAGGGCCTCCCCACCCTCACAGCCAAGAATTCCTTCCCAATATCCCATCTAACCCTGTCCCCTGGCAGTGGGAAGCCATTCCCTGTTTCCTATCCCTCCATCCCTTGTCCCCAGTCCCTCTCCAGCTCTCCTGGAGCCCCTTTAAGCCCTGCAAGGGGCTCTCAGGTCTTCCTGGAGGCTTCCCTTCTCCAGGTGAACCCCCCCAGCTCTCCCAGCCTGGCTCCAGAGCAGAGGGGCTCCAGCCCTCTGATCAGCTTAAGGCAATGTGTTCCCAAGTCCTGCTGAGAATCTACAGAACCATTGTCCTGTTGTTGTAAATGCCATTAACTCCTGCTATGTGCACTGTGGGGAGCACAGTTCTGCAGCCATCCCAGCTCTGCAGTGTTTACCAGAGCAGCATCAGTACTGGCAGCAGACCTTTGTTCCTCTGGAGGAATGTGGGATCCCCAGGTGTGTTTGGAGCTTTCCTTGGAGTCAGCACTATATGCTGAGCAACACATACTTGGCTTCAGTGTAGAATTTGTCATCTGTAATTGCTCAGCAACATTTATCTGAAGACCTTTAGGCAATAAACTGTGTAACTTCTGACTGGCATAAAACAAACTGTATCTGTCATTCATGGTATTAACTGGACGAGTTGGCACCCTACACCAAAACCACGAGGCCGTGGATCCTGGTCACATGTGGTACCTCACTGGCTTTGGCACCTACTGCTGCAAAGCCATTTCCGGCTGACAATGAAGATGGTCAGCAACATATGTAGGGGGTTTTGGGCTTTTCAGGAAGGAAGATCTTGTCCTCTGTAGGGTGCATATGGTTTGAATGATTTGATGGAACAGACCATTTTGTGTTTGTGTGAACCCTCTCATCCAAGGACCACACAGAAACAGGGGCAGGTACAGCAGTCTCCTGGTGAAAAGAGAAACAGAAAGCTTTTGAATGAGTTTCACAATTCACTCATTGTGCCAGTCTTGATGAAGATGACATTTTTCAGTTATTGTGATGAAATGCAGATATGCTGCATGCTGCAAGCCCAAGGTAGGATCTGGCTGAGCTAGCTTAGAGGGACAAATGACAGCGTAGGGGTTTGGGCAAGGGTGGAAAACGTAACATTCGGGACATGCTTCTTGTGAGTCATTGTCTTTTCTCTGGACAAGGGGATTTGGACGATTTACTTGTCTTAATTCAAGACACATAGTCTGAGTTGATCACCCTTTTATTCAGGGAAGTGCCGGGGCAGGATGCAGGTGACGGCCTGTTTTTGTCTCATCCCCACAAGCTTCTCCATTCCCATCCCCACCTCAGCTTTTCTCTTGATGATTTCTGGGGGAGCTGCTCCTGCTGAGGCATTTTAGTGAAGTGGGAGAGTATCTGATGTCTGAGGTGAGCACAGCAAAGTTTATTTTCCTTACTTCCCCTTAAAATGCCTATGGTTGCAGGTGTCCTGCAGGGTGTCCCACACCCCACGTCCCCTACCTACCTATCCATTCCTCGTGTTTGCAACTCGCATTTGGGGAGGGGGCACATGGGCAGCCTGATGTTGAGACTGATGCAGCTGAAATGGGAGTTCCCATCTGCAGTTGGATCGGTGCTTTTTAGTCACAACGGATTGCAGGAACAAGTTACATCTCAGGTGCACCAGTGGCATAGACTGTTTCACCTCTGGCAGCCTGATCCTGGGGCTTGGCAGCGAGGACGGGTCATGGAGCTTGGTCCTGCAGGAGGAAATGAGCTGGTAGTTGGAGAGAAGGAAGTTGGTGACAGAGGAGTTAGAGGAGGAATATGGTTCCCTACAAACAAGGTCGTGTGAATGGCTGTTTGGTGACAGGATGGAGTGATTGATGTGCAGGGATAATAGGTCACTGGGGAGTCAGCCTGAAAGCTGAAGCCTCTCAAAATATCTAGGACATGGTGGAAAAGAAAGTTAAGAAGACATCAAGTAAAGCTAGACATCTCTTACCCCCAGCCCATCTCACAGCTCTGGCTGCCCTGCTTCCCTCGGCGTGGCTTTGCACACTCCAGTTCCCGACTGTAAGTGATTTGGGCACTGAGAAGTTGTTCCCTCTGTGCAGACACTGCCCTGTGCTGGAGGATTGAGCCTCGGCTCCCAGGACCGAACCCTCAGCGCAGCCGGGACCAGCCCTGGCCGGCCCTCGCTCCGGCTGCCCACGGCCATAAGGCCATTCCTCCCCTGAGCGGGGCCTTCCCTGGATCAACCACATTTACTGGCATTTACTGGCGGGCTCAGATTACCCCAGTGAAAATAATCGGTTATGCAAAGTTACGCTGTTTAGATTGGGTTTCTTCTGTGTGGCCAGCGAGGTGTGAAAGTCAGTCTGCGCCGCAAACCCTGCGGGCAGTTTCTCTGTGCTGGCTGGGTATGATAGCTCCGGGGTTTGGCTGTTGGGGGGAAAGCTGGCCCTGGGCTCTGGGCTGGGCTCAAAGGGACACAAACCACAGGAGGTTACAATGGGACACTGAGAGCCACACGGCGCGTCTAAACCCGGCCTGGCAAAGCCAACGGGTTGCCCGAGAGGAGGGCGTGAGGTTTGGGTCTGGCTGGGCCTGGGGAGCCCTTTGGTCATCTCAGCCAGGAGAAGGCTGGTGAGGGCAGGCCATGGCTGCTGATGGAATATTCTTGTTATGGTTTTGCCATAGAATCACAGAATCATTAAAGTTGGAAAAGTCATCCATGATCATCAAATCCAGCCAGTTCCCTAGGACTGCCAAGGCCACCATATCCCAAAGTGCCACATCCACACAGCTTTTAAATCCCTCCAGGCTGTGCTGCCTGTTCCAATGCCTGACCATTCTGCCTAATTCTGGCTCTAAACCTCCTCTGGCACAATTTGGTGCGCTCCTGTTCTGCCCATGCTCTTGGTTCATCCAGTAAACAACAGTGTAAGCAGTAAATTCTCACAGTTACAAGAAGGACTTGCAGTTGCAGGAATATTTCATGGTGTTCTTCTGATACCATTTTTATGATTGTCTTCCTTTTCCCCCGATAGAATCACAGATTTGGAGTTTCACTGCAGAAATAGTCCCTGTGCACCAACAGCCCCTTGTGACTGTCCTGCTGGCAGCCGTGGATTCCCTGTCACTCCCACCTGGAGAGACCCAGGCTCACTCCCAGTTTGAGCTGGTGTGTCAGCTGTGGGGAGGCTACATGTGACATGGGGCTCAGGCTGGAGCCCTGAGCCAGCACACCGGTGTGGCACTGTGCTGTCTGGTGGCACATCACAGCTGCTGGCTGCTTGTTGGTGTTCATAAGCATGGAACATTGGAATATGCCAAGATCCATGAGGGATGGTCCAAGGGTTGCAGACCTGATGGAATGGGAGAAACAGAGAAAGGCAGCACATGCATATTTAAATCAGTGTCAATTTATGCTGTCGCTGATCTGTGACTTACCGCAGTAACATTCATATTCAGCTTTAGTGCCAAAAACAATACTCAGCTGCTTTCTTACTCCTTAATGAAAAATACCTCTTTAGGGCTTCTTTGAAGTCCCCACCCCTGAAAATCCCAGCTATATTGTCATCATTGTTACTGTTAACAGCCCCTGCCAGGATCGGGAGCCTTTCCTGATGGATAGCTCCGCGGGGGCTTTGTCCGGGGCTTCCATTCAGCCCTGCACTATAGCCAGTTTGAAATGGCTAATGACGGGCCTCCCAGGGGATTGCTGCCAAGCTCTCAAAGACCTCCCAGGTTTGGAAGTGGCAGGGTGTCCTTTTCCTGGGGCCAGCCGCAGGAGGAATGCACACACTCAGATTCTCCTACCTAAGCTGCATCAGCCGAGTTATTTTTTCGGTTGCAAAGAGTCATCCATGCGTGCAGAGCCGGTTGCTTAGCAGGAGAGAGATAGCCGTGTCAGTAGAGGACATGGAATAAATAGAGGGAAAAGGTTAGGTGGGAAGATCGCCACTAGTTTGATGCATTATTGTGTTTTAACATTAATAATACCCTTTTGGAAAAGCACAGAAAAATATGAAAGACTTTGAAAAATTAAGCCAGGGTCTGTGTCTGAGGTAGGACAAGACTCATCCGTGCCTGGTGTGCAGTGGTGGTGCAGTGATGTTTATGGGTACAATCAGGAGTGTGAATGGTGTCTCCATGAGTTGGGCTCCTACGTGCCATTTGCAGAGGAAAGACAGAAGAACACTGGAGGATCCCTGAGGATCTGCTGGGAATGGGACTGGGACACTGCTGCCAGGATTTCAGGAGAGTTTTAGGTCTGTGTAGGCAGACGCTGCGGCCGGATGAAGCCAGGCCTCTACTCTCGCCTCTCCCCTGCCCCAGTCCCTCTCTCACCCCCCTCTTCCCAGCACAAGTGCTTGTTTAACTGCAGGGCCGCTGGATCAGGGAACTGATCCCAGTTGAAACGGACCTGTCAAAACCAGATGGTTAATTTTATCCCCACTCGGCTCCCCAGTCTGGTTCCCTCTGCAGCTGCCCAGATGTGCGGCCGCAGGGAGGGGGGCAGGGGGGCTCTGCCTCTGCTGGGTCAGCACAGGCTTGTGCTGGCCAAAACCCTGTGAGCCCACAGCTGGACGAGCTCCGGCCGGCGCTCCCACAGCCCAGACCAGCCATGGGGGGGCTCACCAGCAGCCCCTGTACTCCAGGGCTGCCCACTCTTGGCTCAGGAGATGGAGCCTCAGCCTGTCAGCCCTGCCCTGGTAATGTACATTCAGTTTGGACCCTTCTGGCAGTTCCAGCTCTGGTTTGCAGGTTGAAATTTGAGCTGCAGCTCAAAGTGAGGTGTGTGCTCGTCTCTGTGTCCGGACACTGCAGTGTTGTGTTGGGCAGCTCAGAGCTGTCGTGCCCCTTGCGCAGCTCTGGGTCGTGCTGACCACAGCTCACAGCTTCCAAGAGTGTTTCTGCATTATTCCAAGTGAAAAGGGCTGTTCTCTGTGCTTTTCCCAGAAAATATGTAAGAATTGTTTCATTTCTTGCACTTGTGCTGCCAAATGCAGTTGAACCTTTTTCTTCCACTAATGGAATCCAAATTAATACATTCTCTTCTTATTAAAATAATTTAGGTTTTTTTGTTGGTTTTTTTCGTTTGTTTTTGGTTTTTTTTATTGAGGAGAAAGCTGCCCTCTCTGCAAGTGATGCTGTGCCTTTAACTGGGCTGCTGCTGTACGGAGCAGTTGAAGCTTCATTTAGCCTGAATGAAAAACTCCATGCGAGTTGCTGAAGAGAGGAAGCCAGTGGTGGATGATTTACTTGAAATGCCCTACAGCAACAGGGTTATAAATGAGGAGGGGAAACACCAAGAGCACTGAGATCTGAACCAGAGGAAATGCACGAAGCCTTGAAGTGACCTTATGCAAATTCCTAATGATGAGACTTAATTGAACTCATTTTTTCCAGGGGTTGTAAAGATCAAAATAACAACAGCCTTGAAATGCAAAGGTCTCTGGATAATGCATGTGAATGTATGTTGCATACAGCCGAAAACTGCCCCGGATTGGTGTGACCAGCCTGCCTGGCAATGGGACTCCGGACCTGGGCTTGCTCCGGGAGCTGGGTGTGCCCGGGGCCAACGTAATGACTGGGGTCTCCTCCAGCCATCCACCCTGGGGACGCTGCCTCTGCAGAAATGTTCATCTGAAGCTCAGTGTTTCTGCGCTGAGCCCCGGCAATCCTGGGTGCTCCGGCAATCCTGGGTGCCCCGGCAATCCTGGGTGCCCTGGCAATCCTGGGTGCCCCGGCAATCCTGGGTGCCCTGGGAAGCCTGGCATGTCCCAGGAAGTTGGTGGTGTTCTGGGAAGCCAGCTGGTGTCCTCGGCCTGGCTCTGTGGGGCCGGTGCCCCATTGCAGACATGACAGTCCCAGTGAGGAGAAGCAGAGCTGCTCCCGAGGGTCCCGGGGCTGTGCCCTGCTCACAGGGGCTGCTTCCCAGGGGGAAATAGTGTGGGCATGTGTTCAATGTGACAGTGTCAGAAACTGATCCGGACACTGTCAAGACCGAATTCCTGGGCTGTTCCTAGAGCTTCAGATATTTTTTGTCTGTGCTTTTATTTGACTCTAGGATTCGTGCCCCAGAGGGGGACTTTTCACAAGGGCATGTAGTGATAGAACAATGGGCCTTAAGCTGAAGGAGGTCAGGGTTAGGTGGGACATTAGGAAGGAATTCTTCCTTGTGAGGCTGGTGAGGTCCTGGCACAGGGTGCCCAGAGAAGCTATGGCTGCCCCATCCCTGGAAGTGTCCCTGCCCATGGCAGGGGGTTGGAACAAGATGACCTTTAAGGTCTCTTCCAACCCAAACCAGTGTGTGATTCTGTTTCTCCTCCTTCATAGTAATGCATTCGTGGCAACATGAAAAAGTGTTGATCTGGGGAGAAGAGGCAAGTTGGGCACTGCTGTGAAAAATACTCATTCCTGATTCTGGTGCCTAAATTCTCTGTGCTGGTGTTTCCAAGGACTTGCAGTGAGGCAGCCACATGAGTTGCTTGTCTGTGAAACACCGGCTGCCAAAGTCTTCTGAATTTCATTCAAAATATCAGATTAATTGATTTATTTAGATTCATAACCAGCAGTAGAGAGCAGGAGGCTCTGACCCAGCAAAAAACAGCAGATATGACTGTGAACAGCAGCTAATGGAGATGAAAAACCTTCCCTGTCTGGAGGAATCCAAACACAGCCTTACAGATGAGTCTGCTGGCCCAAGTGCAGCTGTTTGTCTTTCCAGTAATCTGAAGCCAGAGCAGAACCCTGAGAAGCAGAGAGGACAGTGACTGTGTGTGTGTAGCAGAGGTCAGTCGTGTGTGCAGCTTCCCGTGGCAGAGGTGAATGTGGCACAGCGGTGCCACCGTGGCTCCATGGACACACTCCCGTGGGCACAGCCTGGCTTCCCACCTCCATCAGCCCCAAGGACAGCAAGAAACTCAGCATCTTCCCTTCAGAGGGAAGCTGGAAAACCTTCTCTGTATTTAAAGTTCCCATGGCTGCAGTTTGAATTTGGCACACAGTTGGCCGTGGGGTTATCTGAGGTCATGTACTCAAATAGTTGTAGATAAAACAAGGGCCTGTTTGGATTGGAAATCTCCAGAGGGCTTTTCCTCTGCGCGCGGGTAATGATATTGCAGGAGGACAGGAGCCAAAATAAAGATTCGGCTCCGTATGCAGTAGCTCAGTACAGCAAAATGAGCAATGGAAAAAAAAAAAGAAGAAAAAAAATAAAATAAAAAAGTCTGTTTTCATTACGTTATTTTTTGAACTTGCTGTTGGGATGGAGGAGTTCCAGCCAAGGAGAGGGAGTCCTGCAGTGAGGCGCCATCCAGGACTGGGCTCACTGCGCTGCTCTTCCAGGAAATTCCCTGTAATTGTGGAAAGCCTCTGCTCTCCAGCTGGGCTCACCTGCCCACGGGCTCAGGAGCAGCCACCATGGCAGGTCCCACACTGCAGAGCTGGCAGGGCACAGGGACACTGCCCGGGGCTGCCCTGGCTCCTGTTCCTCTGCTCAAGAGTTTTGTTCTCAAAAATCCTTACCAGTCAGGGCAGCTATAAAGAGGGAGAAGTTAATGGGTTTTGGAAGTTAAAGAGGGAATAAGATTCTGTCAGGCTCTTTCACAGGCCCTTGGGCTTTTATGGGAAACTATTTCCTCATGGCTAATGGCAGACTGAAAGCACACTGGGACAAGAGCTGCGAGTCAGTACTTTTCCAAGCTGCTGTTGAAAAGCAGCGAATGCGAGTAACAGCAGCTCTACCCTCTGCTCACTGCCTGCTGCAGTGATCTTTGTGCCTTCCCAGCCTCTTGTTGGGAAAATAATTGAAATGCAAAAGCAAAGTGACAAAGCTGGGAAGAAAATTTGGCCTTCAGGAGCTTTCTGTCTTCCTTGGATGCTGGGGTGATGGATGCTGCTGTAAACAAATCAGCTAACGGGGAGTGAGAAAGTAAAGACAAGACAGGAATGAGGAGAAAAAGCCAGAGAAGGTGTTCTTCACATGTCAGAGCTCAGGGCACCAGGTGCACTATGCAGGACTGTCCTGGTACCTGGTGAGAGCACAGGGGGGATGTGGGGTGGCCCGTTCTGTCGGAAGTCAGGACCAATGTGTTGAGAGCAGCTCCACTTCTTGCCCAGTCTCCATTGCTCTGCTTTCTCTCCCATGGAGTGGGACAGTATGAGCAATCCTCTGCCCACACTTGGAATGCCGATGGAGGGCAGCTGGGCAGTGTTCCAGATGTGCATTCCAGGTGGCACATTGGCAGTGCCACCTCCAGGCTGATCCCAAGAGGGAGTTGCTGTCTGAGAAGAGAGCAACTCCACAGCAGGTCACCCAGGCATTGCAGGGACCTGCTGCAAGTCCTTTAGGACTTTCTCCTGAAACCTCTTAGTAATAGGAATTCTCTTTCTGTACAGAAGTTGCCCTAAGACAGCTCATGGCTCTGCTGTGGTGGTTCATAGTGTTGGGTTAAGCTTGCTTGTTGAGGAACTCAAGATGTGGATGTTTTGGTGGTGTCTTGGACATGAGGAACCAAACTCCCAGTGACTTTAGTGGGACTCACATATTCCTCTCCTCTGGGTAGCTGAGAAGAATTCAGACTTAGCCAACAAATCTTCTTCTACACTTTCATTAGAGTTCATCAGGGTGTTCAGCAGAGACTTGGAGAGTTTGAAAGGTTGAATGCACAGAATCACAGACAGGTTTGGGTTGGAAGGGACCTTAAAGCTCGTCTTGTTCCACTCCCTGCCATGGGCAGGGACACCTTCCACTAGTCCAATTTGCTCCAAGCCCCATCTAACCTGGCCTTGAACACTTCCAGGGATGGGGCAGCCACAGCTTCTCTGGGCAACCTGTGCCAGGGCCTCTCCACCCTCACAGGGAACAATTTCAAATGTAAATCTCTTTCAGTTTAAAACTGTTCCCCCTTGTCCTGCCACTATCTGCCACTGTAAAAAGTCATTCTCCCTCTGTTTATAAGCCCTCTTTAGGCACTGAAAGGCTGAAATATGATCACCCTGGAGCCTTCTCTTCTCCAGGTGAACACCCCAGGTCTCCCAGCCTGTCTCCAGAGCAGGGGATTTTCAGCCCTTGGAGCAACTCCGTGGCCTCCTCCGGACTCGTTTCAGCAGGTCCACATTTTTCTTGTGTTCGAATTTATCAATTTATTGCTGTCCCCTGCCTGGATGAAAACAACTGATAAATGAAGATTTCTGGTGCAGATTCTGAAGTTTACATCTTCCCAATTCTGTGTCTGCTAGGATATGCTTTGAATGTATATTCACATTCTTTCTGTGAAGCCAGTTTGTTAGTAGGAAGGGAGTCATCAGAAGGTCATGTATTCATCAGGATTCATTTTTAGAAAGGGAATGAGGCTGCATGCATGTCTCTTTGGAGCTTTGGCTCTGCTTTTCTCCTTATAGGGAGTATTTTAATAATGGGAACGTGTCATTTTTCAGCTTATGGAGACATACAGTGAAGTTCCCAAAGAGCCTTCCTTGCAGTCAGTGCCACCAAGGCACCTCTGTGTCTGTGCATCCCGTGTTCCTACACTGTGCATGTTGCTGCAGCCTTTCTGTGTTTCCTAATGTGTGTACAGTGTGCTTTTAGTACTGGTGTCATGACAGGTTGATAATCATAGAATCACGGAATCATAGGCTGGTTTGGGTTCAAAGGGACCTTAAAACTCATCTCCTTCCACCCCCTGCAATGGGCAGGGACACCTTCCACTAGCCCAGGTTGCTCCAAGCCCCATCCAACCTGGCCTTGAACACTTCCAGGGATGG
>JAYRBT010000038.1:10890855-10911192 GCA_036023395.1 Myiotriccus ornatus
TGGACAACGCTCTGAGGGACAGGGTGGGATTGCTGGGGTGTCTGTGCAGGGCCAGGAGTTGGACTGGATGATCCTTGTGGGTCCCTTCCAGCTCAGGGTATTCCACGATTTTGGGGTCCTGGTAGTGAGCTTGAAGGCTCTGTGGGGAGGCATTTCCTGGTGAGATCAGAATTTTGGCAGTTAAAGAGGGAATAAGATTTGGATAAGGATGATTTATTTGGTGTGGAATACAAAGGTGCCAGGACCTGCTGGAAGAGGACAGTGGCACTTGAGAGGACTGCAAAGCCCATGAGAGCTCTTGCACAAGCCAGGTGCAAAGCAGGGACCAGAGCAGAAGTGTCAGAGAAAAACCAGGCCCTGGTGACCCAGCCTCCCTCTGCAGGGTCCAGGAGGTGTCCAGCCCTTGGGTGGATTAGCAGGAAGAGAAATGAGGGATTTCTGTTAGAAAAGGAGATGGTTGGCTGAACCTGGGAGATTAAATAGTCTTTGCAGATTCCCACTTCTGTGCCAGCAAGCCTTGAATTTGGGTTTGAAGTAAAAAATGTCATTCAGATCAGTCCTTCCAGCCTAGGTAACATTTTTCCAAAACATAAAAGTGCAGAACAGCTACTTTCCAGAAGGAGTCCTCCAAATGGGAGATGGTTTGTGTGTAGCTTGTCCAAGCAACAATGATTAAAGGTTCCTCAGGAGGCTTGTTCCCTCATTAGGGAGTTGAGCCTCTGCTTTGAAGTTCCATCTCCAGCTGGAAACTCACACAAACCTTTGGGCCAAGAGCACTTTTTTCCCTGAAATATTTGATATCAGTGCTTTGGTACAAATCTCTTATTTGTGTTTGGATTCTGCTTTGTGGCTCATGTACCTTGGCAGGAGACATCCAGCTGGTTACAAACTGGATGATTGAATGAGGGAAAAATCTGTATTCCGTGGAAAGATACTTGGGGACCTCAAAGTCCTGCCTTGAGATAAACACTCATCCCAGCCAGGGGGGAGATGGGAGTGTTTTACATCGCTCCCCTTTCTTCTCACTGAGCATGGAATACCCTGATGTGGAAATAGAGTAGAATCCTTTGTCTGTTTGGAACCAGGGACACACTCCCATCAGTAGTTGTTTCCCTGTGCATGGAGCAGTTGGTGAGTGTATCTCTTTCTCCTTCTCTCAATGCATTCCTGAGGGCTCCAGGAGGAACGAGTGGCCTCAGGACAAGGTCCACACTGGTCCTGTGCTCCAGTCACCATCAGAGGGACCTGCTGGTGATGACTGTGGGCTGTCCAATTCAGGACACGCTGCACTCCAGATCTCCCTCCTCAGTGATGGAAGACATGAAGACTGTTCATGTGTGACCCCAAAACAAAACACGCTCTTGTTGCCGCCTGATGGGCTGGGGTTGATGCTGGAGAGCTGCATCTTCCTTCCAGGACTGCTTGGTAAAGGCTTCCAGAAAGCATTTCCATGCAAGGAAGTCCCATCTCCTGATCTCTACCCCACCCCCAGTCACAAGCATCTTTGTGTAGCCCTTCCCCATCGCTGTTTTCCCATGGCAAGAAGTGCCTAGTTCAGAAAGCATCAGCCCTGAGCCCTTTGATCTTTTCTTTCTCAAGAGAAAAAAGATTAAAAAGAGACAAGAAGTTAAGGATTTGTGAGGGGGAACGGAACATGAATAGCAAATTCTGCTGCGGAGGTCACCTCCCCCCAGCTTTCTTCCTGTGTGATCAGGAGGAGGGAAGGGTGCTGAGCGGGTTGTGGGGGATCCAGGGAGGAGGGGAGTAAATCGGGGGCAGAGGAGTGGGGGTGGAGTGGTGAAGCCCTTCAAAAGGAACAATGCTGCCAGCTCTGGCATTGTCAGGGGGCCCTTTGCAGAGGGCCATGAATACAGGTTATAAATTCTTTGACCATTGAGAGAGCTCTCCAAACCTGACTCCATCCTGCACTAAACCAGGCCTGAGCCCTATCAGTTGCATAGCAATGAATTCATTTACATCTGGATAGTTAATCTCCAATTCACTTGACAGTTTATCTCCCCCTTGGAAGAGCAGCAGTGCCTGCTCTATTGTGTTGGAGCCAGTCAATGATCATCAGCTGGGCCAGCACCTCTGTGTCCTGCTCAGCAAAGATAAGCAGGGTGGGTGTTGATATGAAAAACATGAAGTTATTGCCCCAAACCGCTTGATTGTGATGTCCTTTCACTTGACACCTTCCCCATCTTCACCCTTTGCCTCTGCAGTGTGGAAATGCCGTATCCCTCCATCACTGTCACAAGTACAGCTGGAGTGTGACTTTTCTGATGTGAATGGCATTAGATGAACAATTGACAATCCAGAATTATTTAGTTTGTTCTCATTTACGGCAGTCTCCTAATTCTGCACTGATTTTTATCTCTGAATATTTTCATAGAATCATAAGGGTTGGAAAAGCTCTCCAAGATTGCTGAGTCCAACCATTTCCTCAGCACTGCCAAGCCCAGCACAAAGCCGTGTCCCCAAGTGCCACATCTACATATTTTTCAATGCTTCCCTCCTCAGATCCCCCGAGGTGCCCTGCAGCTGTGAGCAGCTTGGTGTGTCCCTGACACTGGAGGAGGCATCATTCACCCAAACCCCAGCGAGAGGAGGGGCCCTGACTTGTGAGCCAAGGCTTTTTGAGTTGTGCCCGGAGAAATAACTGCGGTACTGCACATCCAAACGGGCGGCGATGCAGACAGGGAACCCGCTGCTGTTGGGCTGTATGGGCATGTGGAGATGAGCACACGGGCCGGTTTGGCAGATGGACTCCCTGTTCTGTTTGTGTTAGGAAAGTGGATCAGGAAAGGAGACACTGGGGGTCAAGAGGACAAAGTTAAGCGTGAGAATTCCATGATTTATTCATGTTTTTAAGTCTCCAACTTTAATTTCCTGCAGTCAGTATTTGTATGTATTTGATGTGGTTTGGACCTAATCAGGAGAAGGGCCACTCTAATTAAATATCCCTCTTCTTTTATCTGGAGTGGCTGCAAATCTTTAACCTGGCCTTTTGTTTCCTCTAACACAGAGTGCATTTACTCTGCTCTGGTCAGAGCAATGGCTGAAAGGTTTCATGTGGTTTACACCAAACAGTGAAAAATAGTGAGGTAAAAAGTGAAAACTGGGAGTTTAATATCTGATACTGAGTTGAGGCAGGAAAGCAACTTCAGCTTTTGCTTTAAGTACTAAACCATGTTTCATTTGTAGGCAACCAGGAGAAGTCAGAAATGTTTCCTTTTCTCATGAAAGCTCAAACTGTCTCTGAGTCCCAGCAGTCCAGCAGCTGAGACTGGAAGTGGAGCTCCAAAGGCTGGGAACAGCCCTGTATCATCTGACCTGTTCCTGCTCTTCTCTCCTTCTCACCTTACCTGGAGAGAGGCCCTGACGTCCCTGAGAGGGTGAGAATATAGAAGTGCTTCTCTGACAATAAGAGGCAGTTGAATGTCATGATATGACTAGA
Organism: Myiotriccus ornatus; assembly: GCA_036023395.1. Taxonomy (NCBI): domain Eukaryota; kingdom Metazoa; phylum Chordata; class Aves; order Passeriformes; family Tyrannidae; genus Myiotriccus; species Myiotriccus ornatus. Next base: position 10,894,313 of record JAYRBT010000038.1, read on the forward strand.
CCAGAAGTGAAACTTGCCCCTGAGCACTGAGTGAGAAGTGATGAGTGTGAGCAGGAGAGGCCAGAGAAGCAGGGGACGTTGGGTTTGAGGGCTGGGACACAGAGGGGTGAGCGCTCATGACACGGAGGGGAAATGCTTGTTGTAGCAACACTGCAGGGACTGTGAGTAGAACCAAAGGGCATTTGCTGAGACTGGAGGAAAAGGTGCAGCAGGAGCTGCAAGGAGGTGGTAGGAGCCTTGCAGGATCTTCTGGTCTCAGTGCCACAGGCTGGGGCAGCTCACACCCATGCATCAGTTCATAGCAAAAAAAGCCACAGCCAACAGCTTGCTGCTGGCCAGAAAGTAGAAATTTTGGTGGAGGTTTGGGAAAGGGTATCATAGATTTATAGAACCATAGAGTATCCTGAGTTGGAAGGCACCCACAAAGACCATCCAGTCCAATCCCTTTCCCTGCCCAAGACATCCCAACAATCCCAGCCTGTCCCTGAGAGTGTTGTCCAAACCCTCCTGGAGCTCTGGCAGCCTTGGGGCTGTGCCCACTGCCCTGGGGAGCCTGTTCAGTGCCAACCACCCTCTGGGGGAAGAACCTTGTCCTGAGATCCAACCTGAGCCTGCCCTGGCACAGTTTCAGACATTTCCTTGGGTCCTGTCCTGGTCACAGGGGGCAGAGATCAGAGCTGCCCTTGTGAGGAAAGTGTGGTCTCAGCTAGACCTGCTGCAAAACCCCCTGGATGCTGGAGGAGCTGGGGTGCCCCGTGGGGGGCTGTCAGCTCACCTGGGGCGATACTGGCACTCCAGAGCTCTTCCCATGCTGGCTGTAATGGGAGTAACAGATGGAGCTCAGTCAAGGTTGAGTAACACTTTATTCCCATCCTTCTCCCACACCACAGGTCCCCCCTCCCTCGGGACCAGGGCTGGAGTTCACTGGCAGTGTCTCAGGAGCCAGAGCTGTCTCCCTGAAGCCAGCCTGGGAATGCAGGCACCAGCCTGCACCACGACCATGGAGGAACTGCTTGAAGGGCAGGAGGGAGGAGGCAGGAAGGTCAGGGAATTTGGGATGAGGGAGTGAAAGGTGTGCCGTGGCACTGCCACCACCTGGTGCCAGCAGGGTGGGGAAAGGCAGGAATGTGAGGCTGAAAGGAAGAGAGGGAGCTGGGGGCAGCACCGTAAGCCTGTTCTGGTGTCCCTCACCTCTCACACCCACCTGTTCAGGGGCAGGTGATGCATCTCCACCATCACCCCTGGCTGTCCGTGGCGTGTCCTGAAACATGAGCTCTCCCCACCTGGAGCTACAAGCCCTCTCAGTGTTCTGAGCTCCTTGGGAGGAAAGGATATGCTTTGCAGAGTGCTGCTCTGAGCAGGTGAGTTCAGGTACCCTCTTGGCTGTGTCCCTTACTGAGAGCAGCAGGTGGGAGCTGAGACACTGAAATGTGGCCAGACCAGAGGGTTGGGCTGTGCCTGGGGACTGCAGTGCCCCGTGGGGCGAGCCTGGGCTCACCATCAGCCCAGCACCTGGGGATGGGTGACAGTGGCCCTGTGTCCATGACCATGGGGCTGAGTGTGTCCTTTGTCTTTGCAGCTCATGGACATGCATTTTTAGCTGTTAAATAATAACACTTTTATTTGCCAAGAACTTTTGAATTCCATTTATGCCTCAGTTTTTCTCTGCTCAGGATGTTGCTGTGGAACATGCAGATTGAAGAGGCCAGAGCTAGTTTCTAGCATTGGTTTGTAGTGATTCAGCCATGATAGCCAAGGCTGCTCTCTGCAAGGACCTCAGCTCACTGGGGAGCTCAAAGCAGGGACCTTCTGTCCACGGCCGGGGTAATTCCTCCTCCTGAGGAGGAGGGTCATTTCCATGTGGGTGCCATAGTCATTATAGGAGCATGACAGTGTTTTAAAAACATTTGCCAATTGTGTTGGTATTTTGGACACTTCCTCCAGAGCAGAACACCCCCCAGCTTTGTCTTCCCACCCATCCCTGCCAGCCGAGGGGGAGTGTGGGATGAAGCCACCCTGGCTGTGATGGGGTGCACTGAGCCCACTCACCCTCACCCTGGGTGACCTGCCATGTGCACCCAGCACTGGCTGGAGCTGGAACCATCAAGGCAGGAGGAGGTTTGCAGAAGAGGACGCAAAGTGGAACTTGCCTTTTGACAGTGATTTGATGTTTTCTTTAAAAAGAACCATTTTACCCAATATTGGACCGTTTTCCATTCGTTCTCTGCTTTACCTGACCTGACAGTGCCGTGGGGCTGCTGCTGGGAACCCTGGTTGTGTTTCCCCTCAGCCCCACCAGGGCTGGCACAGCCCTCTCAAGGTTTCAGTTACTGCTGTTGGCAGCCGTGGGCATTTGTTTTTGTCTGCTTCATCTGAGATCAGCCCTTTCAGCTCCAGGTAGGAAGAGTCAGGGGCTGGCTGGCTCCTGGGGAATGGCACACTGAGCGTGATTGGTCACTGGGACAGCTCAGGTACCAACATGGTGCATCCTCCAGCTTCTGGGGATTTACTGTCACTTCGGTATGTGACAGCAGAACAAGGACTTATCCAAGCAAAATGATGTGATTAACCTTAAATCTGTGGGGAGATTCAGTGTTTGGTAAATAAATTAAAGGATCTGAAAAAGCAATATCCTCTTTCAAGTCATGAAAAACACTTTTTCCTACAGAACCGAGACAGAGTCGTGGGTTTTTATGTTTCTTTTTTGTGCTCAAGTGGAAGACTTCCTTCTTGTAGAGTTCACCCTGCTCTGCCTTCACAACTCCTCATCGCAGTGTTTAAAGGCCTTTTTGTTGTTCCTTGGTGGAGAAACCAATTTCTGTTTCTTGTGTCAGTGCCTGGTGACCCTCAGCCACCTCTCCACAGGAAAGCTATCATCTATCTTCCTTATCTGCTCTGTGGTTCTTGTTTTTAAAATGGCCTAACATTATTTTATTTTACTGCTGTGCATGTTTTTAAATGAAAATAAATTAGAATAAATAGCATTAATATAAATATTATGATTGAGATTTAAACTAAAAAAAAGTTGTAATGTTCAAAGCTGGATTTTCCATGGAAGCTGATGAAACCCCTTTCTACCTCACTTTACAGCAGTCTGGAAAGTAGGACACATGGGGTGAGGATGGGACACAGTGGGACTCTGTGCTTGACACATTTGGTGTTTGCTCATTTGAAATTTCAGTCATGACACATCAGTTCCTTGAATATAAGTTCCCCCCCCCTTTTTTTTTTCTTAATTAAAAAGCAAGGGATTTTATTTCTTCTGCTGCTGAATGGGAGCTGACACAGGGGTGCAGAGTTGATATCAGTGTGGTGAGTGGAGCTGCCTCTGGTTGTAAATTGTAGAATCCCAGACTGGTTTGGGTTACAAGAGACCTTAAAGATCCTGCCATGGGCAGGGACACCTTCCACTAGCCCAGGTTGCTCCAAGCCCCGTCCAACCTGGCCTTGGACATTTGCAGGGATGGGGCAGCCACAGCTTCTCTGGGCAACCTGTGCCAGGACCTCCCCACTCTTACAGGGAAGAATTTCTCCCCAATATCCCATCTAACCCTGCCCTCTGGCAGTGGGAAGCCATTCCCCCTTGTCCTGTCCCTCCGGGTCCTTGTCCCCAGTCCCTCTCCAGCTCTTGGAGCCCCTTTAGGCCCTGCAAGGGGCTCTCAGGTCTCCCTGGATCCTTCTCTTCTCCAGGTGAGCCCCCCCAGCTCTCCCAGCCTGGCTCCAGAGCAGAGGGGCTCCAGCCCTTGGAGCATCTCCGTGGCCTCCTCTGGACTTGTGCCATCAACTCCACATTTTTCCTGTGCTGAGGACCCCAGAGTTGGAGGCAGCTCGCAGGTGGGGTCTCACCTGAGTGGGGCAGAGGGACAGAATCCCCCCCAACCTGCTGCCCACGCTGTGAGATGAGCCCAGGACAGGGAGTTCTGGGGCTGCCAATGCCCATGGCTGGGGACATGCTGAGCTTTTCATCCACAAATACCCCCAGGGCATTCCCAGGGCAGGTACAGGAATTGGGGTTTTGCAGGTTTAGAATTCACACTTGCACCCCAAATGCATCTGGAAAACGTCTCAATCAGCTGCTGATGATCACACCCTCATGCTCAGCCATCTGCAAAACAGACCTATGGACAGCAGTCCATGCTTGTGTTTGGGTGGGTGTTTGTCTGTGTCTGAGTACGGGAATTGCTGCTGGATTTGCTCCTGGAAAAGCCTGGAGCATGTGGGATTGGGCTTGTGTTGGGCTGAGGGCAGAAGTCCTCTCTGCTGCTGCAGAGACAGCGAGTTTCTGTGAATATCTGTTATCTTTCATGACGAAAGCCAGATGAGGAATTGCTGCTACTTATACCATTGAACTTTCCTAAAGAAATTCTCCCCTGGGTTAAGAGCAAGCATGACAAATCCTAACCCAAAGGAATGGAGGCGGGGAGTGGGAATTTATAAGCCATGAAAAACAAGAGCTTTAAATGGAAAATGGCTTCACACCGTAACACTTGGCACTCACCCTTCCCCACTTCAACCTGCACAGCCGGTGAAGCCAAGAGAAAATGGGGAGTGAGTTTGTGTCTCGAGGAATTGCATCAGTGAGCCCTTCACTGGCACAGCCACCTGCCCTGTCTGCATGATGGCAGTGAAACCAGCATCCCTGTGCTCTGGGCAGAGAGCACCAGCCCTGGGTGGTCCACAGATGGGAATTAACCACTTGGGCATTTTTGGGGAGCGCTGGAAGCCCAGGCTGGTAAAGGGCAGCACTTCACTTGAGGGGCTTCAGACCCTGCCAGGACTGAGGAAAGTTCTCAGCTGCTCTTTCACAGAATCACAGAATGTTTTGGGTTGGAAGAGACATTAAAGATCATGTTGTTCCACCCCCTGCCAGGGCAGGGACACCTTCCACTAGTTTAGGTTGCTGCAAGCCTTGTCCAACCTGGCCTTGGACACTTCCAGAGGTGGGGCAGCCACAGCTTCTGTGAACAACCTCTTTGGTGGTTCTCTGAGTCTGGGGGGCTTCTCCCTGTGTTCAGAGAGCTGCAGATATGAGGAGAGAGCTGCCAGGGGCACTGAGGGTGCTGCTGGAGCCTCCACCATTCATGGAGCCCCCCAGGCTCCACCCTGGAGACCCTGGCATGGGCTGGGTGCTGGCTGGCTCTGCCCTGGGGGGCAGTGGAAGGAAAGGAAGACGTGAGCTCTTGTCCCGCCTGGCCATCACTGCCATGCTCTGCTCTGAGGGGTGTGGGCACACCAGGACCCTGTCCCCATGCCACAAAAAGCCTCAGTCTCAAAGCCTCTGCAGGACTCCACTCTCATGTCCTTGCTGGTGTTAATGGGGTGTCATTATCCCACAAAGCCCTGGTACACCCTGACCTCCCTGTGAGACCATTATTTCTGTGTGTTCAAAGGGCCCCAGTCCCCTGGGAGGACAGAGGGGTTCCCAACCCCTTAGGCAGAGAGAGATGTCCCCCAGGCGAGGTTGGCAGGGCCATAATGCCAGACGGAGAACCCCAAAGGAGAGGGTATGGTGGGGGAAGACCCCCATGCAGGCTGGGAAGGGTTAAGGAGAGGGGCTGTGGGCCAGGGATGAGAGCAGTACCTGTGACCTGCTCCCTGCCTGCCAAAAGTGGGGCTTTTAGACGGTATCAGAACCTCAGAGGAATATATTTTAAAAAGTGTTTTCTTCTTGAACTAATGCAAAAACCAAAGGCCTTGTTTCAGTGCTCGCCCCCTCTTTCAAGCTGGATGGGATCCTGGGTTTTTTAAAAGAAAACAAAGCATATTTCAAATGCAGGCTTTCTTTTAGCCTTTTTTTTCCCCCCCTTCCAGTTGCTTTCTGTTTGCTGACAGAGAATTTGGAGCCCTGGGGAAGGTACATCTGCCAATGATGATCTCGACTCTCTGTGAATCTGGGCCGTGTGCTGGGGAGCTCTGCCTCCCTCGCTGCTGCTCCTTCCCAAGCAAGAGAGGGCTGAGCCCTGCAGTGGGGTCCTGGACCCGCTTCCTGCAGGGTGACAGCATCACTGGGACAGCACAGGGAACAAGAGCTGTAGTTTGGCGGTACAAACCCTAATCTGCTGTCCCAAAATCCTGTCTCCTATGGCAGCTCCAGATGCTCTGGGCAGATGTGATGCTGCGTTCAGTTAAGGCCTCTGGCAGTTCCTCACGACACTGGACTCTCACCTTTGCATCCTTTTGACTGCTTGGCTGGAAGATCCCACTTTTAATCCCAGAGAAACCAAGGCAGTGAAATGGTCACTCTCATGTCCTGTGGGAACGTCGATGGCAGAGCCCCACTCCGCAGGGACAGAGCTGCAGGGGCTGCGGGATGTGTCGGAGCCCTGCCGCTCTGTCAGTGTGACACCAGCCGCTACACAAGGAGCCTGACAACCAGCAGGAGCCAGGCCCCTCACAGTGCCCGCCTGAGCCTTATCAGAGGGACATAAATCCTGCCTGATTAGTTTTTTTAAATGAGAATTCTCAGCAAATAAATGAACTGCCTGGACAGTGATAATGGGCTGTTTGGGAAGCGAGTCTGCGGAGTGTATATGCGGCTGGAAGTCATCAAAACCATCTTATCCTGTGGAGTCTCCTGTGCTGAACTTGTGTTTACAATATCAGACAGGAAAAGGAATTTTTCAATGGGTATTTTTTGATAAGTTTTTCAGCCCAGCAGCAGTGTAAATGAGGGCCTGTCTGCGCAGGGCCAGGGTATCTCTGGGGCTTCCCCTCCTCCTCTCCATCCCTTTCGTATGATTTTGACACATACTGCTCCACTCTAAATCCATGTGTTGAGGTTTGGTGGACACTGAATCCCATGGCCAGTGGTCCTAAAGGAATGTGGGTTAGGGGGACAAGCTGGTGCCTGGAGGTGAGCCCACCACTCCTGCCCTCCTCCCTGCCATGGCTCTGTGGTGTGCAAGGACACGAGTCCTTACACCATGCAAAGCTGCTGTGATGTAGGAGCACTGTCAGTTTTACCCACCAACTATTTTTTTGCTTATTTTAACAAATTCTCTTAAGTAATCCTGACATTCAGTCACTATTTATAAGCTGGAGTAGGAACAATCTTTCAGAGGACAGTCATAAATACTCAATTGTAGTTCACCTCGATGTTCATTTTTCCTGAGAGTCACCTCTCCCTCCTTTCCTGCAGTCTTCTCATCCATAAAAGTCCCTTTGTATGGCTTCTGCTAAAATCAGGGCTGGATAATTGGCCAATTTCCTGCACTCTGACAGTTTAGTGGATTCATTGTGCCCATGCTTATCTTCCTTGCTGTGTGCCGAGATCATCTCTCCGGTGCAGTGTGGAGCCAGACCCAGCCGTGGCTGTGGGGCAGCTCCTGAAAGGTACCATGGAAGAGCCTGGAGTGTGCTGTTCTGGATGGTGACCCTACCTCTGCAGTAGGCAGGGAATCGTGGGCTCCACTGAGGGATGTGAGACCCTGCTTCAGAGGGAGAGTTAGTAAAAACCCCTCGAGGTGATTCGGCTGAGATTGCTGGGTTCAGCATTAGGTAACCATGGAAAAAATGCAAATGGAGCTTGAAGCCCAATCTCCCAGTTGTTTGTATGTGTGAAATCTCTTGGCACCTCACATCCCTCTCTGAAAAGCTGGTATTTTTAGATTTACGACAGATTATTTTTGATGCTGGAGGCCTTAAAACTGTTCTGACATGAGCCCAAGCTATTCTGCTATCTTCAAACACAAAGTCTTAAATGAGAACCGAAATTTATTGAACTGTATTTGGACTGCAGTAGACCAGAGCACTTCAACATGTGCATGGAGAGAAGCCTGGGAGGAAGGGGAACAAACCTGACCGAGGCTCAGAAACTGGAGCTTTTCAGAGGCACTGCACGGGTTACCCCTCTCTGGAGCTGTACCCTGGAGAAATCAGCTCCGCCTGCGAAGCCGTCTCGGCAGCTCTGAAACCCAGCTGAAGTGTAAACTCCTCTGCAGCGTTCACGGGTGGTTTGAGTCTGTATCTGTGTCTGATTAGCCGGAGTTGCGCAATGGCAGCGGGTTCCGCTGCCAGCTCTCCCCTCCTTACCTTGACGGTGGTTTCGCTCTTTCATGCGTTGTTTAGTCTTTGACTCAGACCAGCCTCCTCTGGGCAAGTTGAACCTTGCTTTGTGGGTCTTCAGAAAGACAGAAAGGCTGAACGATGGCTGTGATTCCTGGGGGCAGTCGTGCTGCAGACGACAGCCAGACAGCTCACCTGGAGGGGGGCTGGAGGTGGTCGTGAGCCCAGGCTCTCTCTAATAGGATTTTCACGATGATTTGCTTCCCTTGCCGTGTTGTTTCAAATTCCTCACAAGCCATACTTTTCACAGTCTGGATTTTCTCTCATGAATTTCTCAAGGGGCTATCTGGAGGGGAAACTATTTCTCACCATAACAAACAACCAAAGCCTTCATCGTTAAAAAATAAAGCACTAACATAGCCCTACAATGGACCCCTTTGTCAAGTCACATCTGTTTAGATCACCAGAAATTAGAAGCCTTTACTTTTGAAAGTAACTTTCTTTTATCAAAATAGGAAAGAGGACTGCAAAACATTCAGGAAAAATCTGCATGAAAGCACAGGCATGTGGCAGTAGCTCTCTGCGTTACACAGAAAAACCGAACTGCCTGGGTACACAAATACTGGATTTAGGCTCTTCTCACTGAGCATAAGGCTGACTCCATAGCACAGGTCCCTCCTGTGCTTGTGTAAAACCAGTGTGAAAAAAACCTGTCCTGCTGGATAGAAAAACTCTAATTTCAGAGCTAATACAGTTTACCTGGAGTTTAGCCCTAAAGTTTAAAATCTGTTTTCCCAGAAGTTGTCTGCCACTAACTGGCAAGAGGATTCACATGGGGAATATGGAAAATAGTGTGAAGTGCATTTGTTCATCTGAGTTAAATAATCCACAGACATTTGTTCCCAAGTAATACAAGTGCCTGCCCACCCAGGAAAGCTCAAAGTGCTGCTGCACCACTATAGGCCAAACCACAATTCCCAGAGGAACTCCCAGGTGGGAATGTTGATGCTGCAGCAGGAAGAGCTGCCCCAAACCCACCACATAAGGCCCTGCTCTGTCTTGCCATCAATTCTCTCTCTCCCTTTCCAACACCTTTCTGCTGGAGAGGAGCTGGAAACCACCATCACAACACCATCTGATCTCCATCCTTGGCACTGGCCCAGGTCCCGACGCTCTTTTGGGAAGAGAGCACCTTCCTCTGGAACCAGTGTGAGATTTAGCAAGGCAGACAGCCTTTAGGACAGTAAGGCAGCTCTCACCAGATCACGAAGCTTTGCTGGTTGCTTTTGAAAATACAAAATATTTGGGCTGAATTCATCAGGGTTGAATTCCAGTAGAGCTCTGGAGCAGGGCTGTGGGGGCAGCCCAGAGGCACTGGGGTTTGGGGGATGCAGGTGAGCTCGGTGTGAGCTGTGGTGCTCAGGAAAGTGAGACATGTGGGTCTGAGTTCTTAAGATAGAAGTACTTCGTGAAAAATCCTGCCCTCTGCCCAAGGCTCACTGTTGGCCATAGGAACAAATCTGCTGGTTTCCATCGAGCCATTTGGGACACAAACTGGGCTTCTCATGTGTCACCAACAGCTCTCAAACTGCTTTTGTTGTGTCACCACAGAGACTTTCACTGGCAGTGGCTGAAAAGTCCCCAACCTTTTGTCTGACACGAAGCTGGAAATACACTCTAAATTCCCCTGCACTCAACTCAAGACCCTGTGTTTGTGCTAGGTGTTTTCCCTAGATAAAAGAAGGAAAAAAGGAAGCAAATTTATCTTGATGGAACTTTTTTCCCTCCTAGAAAGTCCTTCACATCCTTTTCAGGGGCACCATCAGTGGTGATGAATTACAGATCATTCCTGTACATCCTGTACATCCCCGTTGTAGAAATTCCTCTAATTATATTTAATTGGTTTTGAAATTAAATGATCTGGTATTTCAGTGAGTGACTCTGGGAAGAATTGCTGGCTAAGAAGGCAGAGCAGCCTGTTGGAATGAGCTGGATAGGTGGAAGTAATGCTGGCAATAGTTAGCTTTGAGAATTATCACACTAGAATTAGTTGGGCCAATTTAGGTCAGTGCATGCAGGCAGTTTCCCATTTCACTCCTGCACTGCAGGTAGTGTGTTCTGACAGCTCTGGAGGGACAGGCTAAACAGCATGTGCTGAGGCGAGGCTGGAAGATGCCAATCCTCTGTATTTTCAATCTGAAGTGATACAAAGCAGAGCTGCTTCTTGCCTATCCTTTCCCCAAGCATTTGATTCTGCTAAGTGATTTAATTCATTCATAAATGCTCTCTGGACTGCACAGTCATGCCAAATATGCCACTGTCTGGGTAAGGGTGTATAAACAAGGTGTGCCTGGTTCCTGCAGGTAGTTACTGTGGCAAGTGCAAACACGCACTGGGAATTTGAATACACGCATGAACAGACACCCTTGATTAGCAAAGAATTTCTGAATGCAGAGACCTGATTTGAGCAACAAGTCATGGTATCTGTGCAGGTAAATGATGTGTACCACTGCACATGAATTTCGAAACCCTGTTTCTAAGGAATGTAGGGATTTCTATGTATTAGACCACAGAACTTCTCCGAGTTCCCCCTTTTTAACCATAGTGATGAGATCACTGGAAAAAGAGTGACCTGCTGTTCATCCCCTTCCTCATTCTGAGTGCCATGTGTTAAACGTCAGGCAGTGCTCGGTTCCATGTTTGGATATTTTGGGAAAGCAAGATCCAGAGATGAAGGTGACAGAAGAAGGGAACTCACAACCTGTGGAGCCATCTCTTACATGCCAGGAAAAATACAGCATCCAGCTCCTGAGCTCCAGGAGCCTCCAGCCCCAAGGGATGGAGATGTCAGTCTGGGAAGGACACTTGTTCCTCTTCATGTCACCCAGACTGTCACCAGCTGCAGCAGGTGAAGCCTAAAACACTGAAATGCTGAAAGGACTGTGAGAGCTGTCCAGTCATGTCTGTGCTCACCAGCCCCTCTGTGCCGTCCCTGTGGGGCTCTGACCCCTGGGGTTCAGATGACACCGGTATGGGCATCTTCTCTCGTGCTCTTCCCTTTCAGACAGAGGGAGACCAAAGGCCATTGACCTCTGTGGGCCCCCAGAACCTGAGCACACGGTGCTGGCCAGCCTTGAGTTGTCTGGCTACGAACTCACGTGTCACGGGGAGCATCAGCACTTACTGCTTTCAGGTGCAGCTTGAAAATACCTGTGAAGCCACGGTGGCCCCAGAAGCCACAAGGATGGACAGTACAAGGCCACAGAGAGCCCAGTCCTTGCCATGCATTTCCCATTTCACTGTTGTTCCAGTCCCCAGGTGGTTGCATTTAGCATCAGTGATGTCTGTGCTGCTCTTCTCTAGCAGGAGTCACCTTTTCAGTTATCACTGTCCTCTTCTGAAGAGGAAATGCTGTTGCTTGTTTTGGAGCTTTTAAAGACTTATTTTTCAAAACCGTTTTAGAAATGTACCTTGGAAGGTGGTGTGTGATGAGCAGGTGCTCACTGCCACCAGGGAGCCAAAGCCATGGGAACAAGTCAAACTGCATTTAGCTACTTAAGGCACGCAAAGAAAAGCCTTTAAAAAAAAAAGACACGGAGTGCAAATAATCTGTCTTTTTGTAGACACAAACATGCAACACATGCATGCAACACAAACAGCTCACCACATCAGCCAACAAAGAGCTGTGTCAGCAGAAATGTGGTAGCAGGGTGTGCTGGGCTGGGGGGAAGAACACCCTGAGCTGACACAAAAGGGGACAAGGATTGACATGAACCTGGGCCTTCAGAGAGCAGAGAAACCTCAGGGGCAGAGCACCCTCAGGGGCAGAGCCAATAGTTCCTTCACTATTCCCTTTTCTGAAGTGTAATTGTCACTTTGCTCATGTAAAAACAGCCTGGGGACATTGGGTATGACCTGACTGTTACACGGTGTAGCTGAACTGCGTGGCAGTATCTGAAGCTGATGGATGCATTGGTTTGACATTTTCTTGTCATTTTTGTGTGCATTTATGGATGTTCTTGCTGTCTGTTAAGTCCCCCTCCACTTGCAGTCCACTGTGAGTGCAGATGTCAGTGCAAGTGGTGACATGTAGGTGACAAAGTGCCAGTGCTGCTGTCCCCCCTCCTTGCTGCCCAGTTTGCAGTGTTACTTTGCCTGGTCTGTGTGGAGCATCTCCTGCACCTGTGGCCAGGATGGCACCCAGGAGATGGGAACAGGGCCATATGAACTTCGTGTTTTGGGGACTGTCTCTGTCCATTTGCCCCTGAGGTGCTGTGCAGCTCTCGCTGCCACGCCTGCAGGGCAGGTAAAGCCTCCCCAGGGCTGGTGAGCCCATGGAGCCTTAAAACAGCACTGGAGAGCATGGTCTGCCAGCAGGACCGCAGGGAGAGGAGCTGCTGTGACACAGGAGTGTAGTGTGGCCACCTGCAATGGCCTGCTCTGTCAGGGTGAGTGGGACACAGGGTGCAGCAGGCGTTGCTGCTGAATGGATGGGACTCCCTTCCTTCCACCTTCTTTCCACCACAGCATTAAGACAGTGCTTCTGAAGAGGTTTCTTGTGTCTCCGTGGTGCCTACAGGAGAGCTGGAGAGGAACACTGGATAAAGTCATGGAGTGACAAGACAAGGGGGAATGGCTTCAAACTAACAAAGGGCAGGGTCAGATGGGATATTGGGAAGAAACTCTTCCCTATGAGGGTGGGGAGGCCCTGGCACAGGTTGCATAGAGAAGCTGTGGCTGCCCCATCCTTGGAAATGTCCAAGGCCAGGCTGGACAGGGCTCTGGGGCTTTGAGCAGCCTGGTCTAGTGGAAGTTGCCCCTGCCCATGGCAGGGGAGTTGGAACAAAATGATCTTTAAGGTCCTTCCAACCCAAGCCATTCTGAAATTCCATGATTCTGACAGTGAGCGCAGGGGGCTCAGCCTAGCTGGTTTGTGCAGGGACTTGTGACATTTGTTATGTTTTTTTTGAGATTTCCAGTGTTTCCTTTGGTGATAGCTGCTGTTCACTGCAGCCTATGCTGGCCTGGCACAGGTGTGGCTCTTGTTTGGTACAAGGTGTCTCCTGTGTTCCTGTGGCTGAGCCGAGCTCCGTGCAGAGGGGAGATGGAGAGGGGTCCCACCAGGAGCGAGAGCTGTGCCTGGCAAGGTCCTGCTTCCCCCCACGCTGTGGATGATGCTCTGGTGAGCCATCCACATGGGACATTGGTGAGCTCCAGCCATGCAGGTAGAAGAGCTCTATGGGTTGAAAACCTGTGTCCTCCCATGGCAGAGAGCCGCGAGCTCAGCCAGACTCAGCGCGTGCTGCGCCGGGACAGAGGGACATGCAGCACCTCCTGAGATACTTGTACTGTTCTCTGACAGGGCACATGCTGCTCCAGCAGCTCAGGCAGTTCTGAAAAATAATCTGATTTGTTCTCATTATCCCCATCGGGACTCATAAAAAAAATCGTGCCCTCAGAACCAATAGCCAAATTTTTGCCTGTTTACATCTCATGTTGGAGACTGAGTAATGTGGGGAGATGAGGGCTGTAAGCAGAGCTGTAAACAGAACAAACCTGGAGAGCACAGCAAAGGGCAGCCCCATGCAATGTTGTTCTTAGTGTCAGTGTAATTTGTGTGCGGTTTCATTTAGTTTATAAAGTCAGTGCAGCGACTGGATACGCTGGATGAGGTAATTGGAAAATGCCTCACTCACCGGGATGGCTCTGAGGTTTAACTCTAAGCTTAAATTCACATGTAATTCCAGCCAGGCTCTTGAGCCCGGGGTTTAAGCCTGAGTGCTCTCAGGGCAGCTCCGTAGGCAGGAGCAGGGGCAGGCCCTGGTGCCCTGGCCGGGCGTGCGGGGCCGCAGACCCTCCTGGCAGGGCTCACACGGGCGCTGTCTCAGCTCTGAAGTCATGGTTTGGTCCTCAGGCTATTTTTGAAGCCAGCAATGTGAGTGTAACCAACGCTTCAGCACTTTCCCACACCTTTCATGTGACACGGGACTCTGCCCAGTCATAGGACTCTGTCCCCAGGACTGAAGATTGTCACAGTTTCACTTCCGTTGTGGTTTTCTCCCCCTTCCTTTCCGGAGGCAGCAGAGTTGGTTCCCTTTGCTGTCCTGATAGATGCCTGGGGACCTGCCCTTGTATGGCTCCTTCCTGAAAAACTACCTTCTTTGGGATAGTCTCATGAATTTTGAACTGTTTTTGAAGGCAGGCAGAGCCCTTTTCACTCTCTCTAGATGTGTTTCACACCAGCTGCTCTATATCTTGAAGCACAGAACCAACTCTTGGGGCAGAAGAAGGAGCTTTTTGGGTTGTTTTATACATAATTTCCACCTTATTGCAATTTGGATTAACATTTTAAAATAATGAAATGTACAACAATTTTCATCTTTCCAAAGAAATGGTTAAAAAAAGCAAATCCCAGATATTGCACATCCACAGCCTTCAGATGGATTGTGGATTGCTGTTTGCTCCTGATCCTTCAAGTCTTGTCTCCTGTTGTTCTGTGAAGGGAGGAACTGCCCAGCCAAGGTACATGGGGAAATGGGCTGTAAGAAAATGCTGCAGTTATCAATATAAACCCCAAACCATCCAGGGAGTTGCTGGTTCCCTGATCTGCCTCAATTACAGGCAGCCCAGGGATTGCTGGGGCACCAGGCATGGAAAATGCTCGCTCAGTGAGTTTTTTGCTGGTGGTGTTCCTTTAATTCTAACATACTGTGAGAGTGTTAATTAAAAAAAGCATACCAAAATGAAGTGCTCCTTCAAGAACCAAGAACCTGTCATTTGCATGAAAACCCTGGATTATAAACTGCTTCTTCTACTTTTGCTGCCAAATATGCAAAGTAAATTGCACAATTTTGGGGATGCAGTTGAGCCGCTTTGTGTTTTCCTTTCTCCAACTGAGAAGAAACATTTTTTTCCCATCCAAGGGAACGTTTGTTTTTCTTGCTGTGTAATCCTTGCAGCTCCACAGCAGTACAATAACTTCTTCACCGTTTCTTATCTCACTGCAGCATGACGTTGGGATTTTTCTAAGACAAGGATGGTTTGTTTGTTTTATTTGCTTGCTTTAATTTCATAGTCGTTTTTCCAAATAAAAGAAAGTGAAGTTAAGGAAGCAAAACAGTGATGGCAGTTGTGAGCTGTGCTGAGTCTCATTCCCATCCCTGCTCAGGCGTGAGAATGTTCTCAGCCAGTGGGACTGTTCACATTCAAACTTTTCTTCTCTGTAGTTGTCACATACCCAAGTTGTTTCCCTGAGCTTCACCCATTGACTGCACAATCAATTACTACTTTATGACAGATATTGGGATGCTTCCTTATTTTCTTACTGTTTTTTTTTTTAAGTGGAAGCTTATCAAATGCAGGATAATGTTTCAACAGAGCTGTGGTGTACCCCAGGAGATGGGGCAGACCCTCCCCAGCTCAGGGAGGCTTTTAGGGACCTGCCTCAGTACATCCTTAAATCCATGTGCTGGCCACTGCATTGCTGAGAATGGTTTGTGAGTGGATCTCCTCACTGGGAGAGGCAAATGGGCCACACTGGTTTTAGGGACAGGAGAGAGCAGACTGGCACAGAGAGTGGGTGTTTCCAGGGGAGAGTTTACACTATCACAGAAAGCTTTAAAATATTTTTAGAGCCCTTAAAATTGGACAGGCTTTTGATAGCCTCTGTTTGTTATAAATCAGAACAGCTGGGGTGGTCAGTCATGGCACCTTCATAGGCAGATTGTGCTCTGAGGTCACTGTAAGTTGGGTTTTTTCCCCATTATCTATCGCTTCACTGTCCTTATCTGAATTGTCACTTCGGGTTTTTGTGGTGTCCCACCAGATACCTCAGCACTGTGCACTGGCAGAGGAGACAAAGGGCTCACATTGCCCCTCACAGGCTCCTGGTGCTGCTGCCACTGGGGCCAAGCACAGCTCCTGCAGCCCACGGCCACCCCAGCAGGGTGTCCCACCCCAGGAAGGTAACTCAGCCCACAGAAAGGTGTAAAACATTTGCCTGTTTTACTGATGGCCTCAGTGTACTTATCCTCAAAAGGCTTGAACAACTAAAAGAGGAAAACTAATTGGAGTACTTCAACAGCAGAGGTTAGAAAGGACTTTGGGGCATCCCTGGAATCAGTATAGGATTGATGTGAGTTTGATCTGAATAAGAAAACGGCTGTGAGTGCTTATATGAAACGTTTCTCTCCTGTGGTCCACCTGAGATTCTTTTGAAGTCAGTGCAGAGGCTTTGACATTGAGTGTAAACTTGAGGATCTGTGTGGTGACGTTTATGTCCCCCAATTTTGGACTCCAAATAACTAGACAAGTGGTGTAAGCTCCTGGAAGAGACACAGATGTCTCCAGGGCCACTTCCACTGGCCCTGAGGCACATGGGGATGGGAGTGACCTGCTGCAGGTCCCTGTCTCTCTCCACCAGATTTGTGGAGAGCCTCTGTGACCCACTCAGTGCTTTGAGATGTTTGCGTAAGAGGGTGCTTTACCTTGGTGAGAAGGTCCGGGTGCCTGACTCTGTGCTGAAATCAGTTCATACGTTCTTACATTCCCGAAAAAATGTTTGTTAAGAGAGATTTTAGTCTGTGATAACGACTTACAAGTTTACCACAACTCTTCAGGATTTACCAAGGCTCAGCACCCAAGTGTCATTTCCCAAGGAGGGTTTTCCTGATGTTAGACTTCTGCTGAACTGCTGGATTGTGAGCAAAGAGCTCAACCAGAAGCCAGGATTGAAGCCCAGAAGTTGAAAGTGTTGGGTTGTTACCATAATGTGGACTTACTTGCTCTGAAAATGTGTTTATAGGCAAGAATTTGGGAGTTTGCAGGGAATTCCACACAGAAAAACTTGGTTTTGATTTTAGTCTGCTCACAATAGA
>JAYRBT010000038.1:10911249-10928588 GCA_036023395.1 Myiotriccus ornatus
CAGCCCCCCCAGTTACACCTCTGAAAGTGTAAATCACAAAATCACAGAATGGTTTGGGTTGGAAAAATCACCCGTTCCCACCTCCTGCCACGGGCAGGGACACCTTCCACTAGCCCAGGTTGCTCCAAGCCCCGTCCAACCTGGCCTTGGACACTTCAAGGGATAGGGCAGCCACAGCTGCTCTGGGCAAACTACCCTCACAGCCAAGAATTTCTCTCTAATATCCCATCTAACCCTGCCCTCTGGCAGTGGGAAACCATTCCCTCTTGTCCTGTCCCTCCATCCCGTGTCCAAAATCACTCTCCAGCTCTTGGAGCCCCTTTAGGCCCTGGAAGGGGCTCTCAGGTCTCCCTGGATCCTTCTCTTCTTCATGTGAACTCCCCCAGCTCTCCCAGCCTGGCTCCAGAGCAGAGGGGCTCCAGCCCTCAGAGCATCTCTTGTTCCAACAGCTCCACATCTTTCCTGAGCTGAGGACCCCAGAGCTCGAGGCAGCTCTGCAGGTGGGGTCTCACCTGAGTGGGGCAGAGGGGCAGAATGTCCCCTGACCTGCTGCCCACACTGGGGGATGAGCCCAGGACAGCGAGGTTCTGGGCTGCCAGAGCAAGTGGCTTCCTCAGCATTACCTTCCTACATACCTGTATCTCTGCATGCTGAAAGGTGAGGGCTCAGGTACTTATCTGCAGGTGAAGGGTTTATTTGTAAACCTCCTAATCCAAAAATACTGGGACAGCACTGAATCTGGTGTTTGCATGTCTGGACCACCAGACTTGGGAAGTGTTAGAGCCATTAAAGCTGGTGGCAAAACCTCTGCTTGAGTACTGCAGGATGATTACCCCTCAGCCTGCAAACTCAGCTGGATCTGGCTGAGCAGAGGCAGCCTGGCACCTTGTGGGTCAAGCAGGGAGGTCACATCCCTGGCCTTCACCAGGTGCTGCACTCAAAAACCTTCCCTGGTTTGCATCCAAACCCGACATCTCAGCTGGAGTGATTTTCTGAGGACCTTCAGTGGAAAAAGGGAAGAAACAGTGTAATGCAGGGCAGTGGCAGCTGCTCTGGGGCTGCAGTGCCTGGAATGGTGCTTCTGGTGTCCAGAGCCCACCGCAGACTTCTCACACATAATTGTCCTGTAGAGCCGATGTCAAGCTCCTGACAGGCTTCTAATCTGTCCTGACGTGCACCCAGATGCTCAGTGAGTGTCATTTCCTGCTCTACAGAGCCCAGATTGTTCCTCACTGGCCCTTGGGTTTGAGCAATCGCTTTAATTTTTCTCCCTCATTTATTTCCTTGGCCTGGGGGAACTTCAGCCCCTTCCGTAAATCTCCCGATCGCGCCGTAGGAAACAGTCTCCGCAGGGGCAGGGGCTGGATTTGGGGACTGGGCTCTGCTGGGTTTAGCATTGCTGCAGCATGAGGGGTTTGCTCTGGGTGTGTTGCTGCTCCCAGTGAGCTCAGCTGGATGCACACATCTCCTGCAGCACCCAGTGTGGTGCTGGTGGGAGCGGGGGGAGAGGGTTCCTGCTGCTGCTGGGAGGCATCAAGGGCTCCAGCCCAAACAAGGCTTGGTCTGAGGGAAGAGCAAGTGTTGCTCCTTTTTGTGTTACTGACTCCTGTTTTCACACCCAGGACAGCCCAGGGCTTTCCCAAGAGGAAAAGAGCTGCAGGAGCCCCGGCTGTGGTGTGGGAGCAGAGCAGGGCCACGGCAGCAGATGTGCTGGGACAGCTCTGCCTGCTCGCCTTCCAGAGGGAGTGCTCCATTGGAGTTCTTTCCGAAGCAATTTGAGGTTATTTAGCAACTCCTGGCTTCACTATCTCGCTGGTCTGTTTATCTTTTGTCTGAGCGAGTTTTCCTCTCTTCCTGTTGTTGTTCCTCCTTGGTGAGGGGAACAGGGACTGTGCAGACACCCTGCCCCATGCTTGGGGACTCCTGATGTCACCCCTCCTCCCCACTCCCAAACGTGCAGCTGGTCCTTGCCTTTGGAAATATCTTGTTGCCCGTCACACTCTTTGATTTTGCTTCTGCTTGAAGGAGGTGCCTTGTGAAGCGAGGTGCTGGAGGCCAGAGGCACAATGGTGGGAGCAGCAGTGAGGAGGAGAGAGCTCAGAAAGCCACAGCAGGCACGCTGGCTCCGAGGTCTCGCTGCCCCCAAAGCCAGCAGGGCCCATCCTGGTGGGACCAGTCCCTCATGCTGGTGTCCCCGCAGCCCGTGGGTGGTGCTGCAGCAGAGAGGTGACATCTGAGCTGCCCTTGGCTGCTCGGCAGAGCCCAGCTGTTTGTGCCGAGGGAAGGCATCCAAATACCAGCACATGGGCTCCAGCTCAGCCTGGGGGTCAGCCCTGCTCAGGCACCAGCCGTAAATACAGGCCACTGTGTTACTAATGCACCCACTGTAAATGTTTTATGTAACCTCATAAACTCCGAGTAGCTGTAATCTCATAAAGCCCGTGGCCTTGGCTGGGTTGGCATTTGAGGCGAGAGGCCTGGAAGAGCCAGGCCATCTGTGGTGGTAATGAGTTTCTCATCCTTCCAGAAAGAGAATAGTCCCTCGGTGCCTGCCCTGTGGGGTCTCATATGCTGGAGACTGCATGGGATTTTCCTAACTTGCATGTCAGCGAGGATCTAGTGGTGCAGCAGGGGGAATCCAGAGTGAACTACTGGATATGACCTTTAAATTCATCCATCAAACTGCTGCCATTGACAGGACAAGTGAAACAACAGATCCTGAGCAAGGGAAGATCATTGTATGCAGAGCAATTAAGTGGTCTATAAATGAACCCCAGATCCACAGTGCAAGGTGCTGCTGCCCACAGGTGTTTGGTTTAGGTTGAATTAAGCTTTTCCCTCCCTTCAGAGCTGCCTGGAGGCTCCTGTGGGCTGGGGGGCAGAAGGAACCCACCCCCAACCTCCTGAGGACTCTTTTTACAGGGACTGTGTCTTATCTCTTAACGCCTCAATTTCTCTGTCTTGATCCTTTCTGAACACCCTTCACAGAGGACTTGACCCCTCCTTCCACTGCCTGGGTAAGCCCAGCCTTGCACTGGTGGTTATCGCTGGAGGACCTCCCCCAGACTCAGCTCCTCTGTCTCATGGGAGACCCTGCCTCCCTCTCGGTCTCTCATCCTGGAAACCCTTCCTGCTGCCCTCCCTCCTGTCCAGCCCAGCACAGGCAGATGGTTTGTGTTGCAGCTGTCGCTGCAGCTGCATCGCGGAGCCCTGGACTGGATGAGCCCTGCCCTCATCCCCCTCCCTCAGCGCTGTGCCCAGCCTGCCTCTGCCCCCTCCTCAGTGCCACCGCTCCACAAGTGACAGCTCACTGCCGGGGGTGGCAGGATGGGTCGGGGTCTTCACCTTCACACCAGGAATTTTCACACCAGCTCTGCCTGCATGGGGGGCTTGGATAGCAAAAATATTCTCTTTATTTCTCAGTGGGTGAAGCCTTCACGCAGCCTTCAGGCTTAATCTCTGAGGGATTCTGGGCATTTCAGGTCTCTTGCGTTCGAGCCTCTCAGTAGTAACCACAGCAAAACAGGGGTAGGGCTCCCAGGGGAAAACTTGGTGCTCCTCCTGGCTCTTGGAGCACGTGCCCAGGGATTGCCTTCCCAGTCACCTAAAATATCTTGGGCTGATAACACCACAATGAGAAGATAACAAGGGAAGAGCAGTGTCAATGGAATGGACTCTCCCTCCATGCAGGGGCTGGGCAGAAAGCAGGTTTGGAAACACCTGATGAGAGATGTGCGTGGACGTGCATCTCCTGGTGTAGGATGGTTTGTTCCTGGTCACACGGGAGAGAAGGCATCTGCCTGGAAATCTCATTTTCACACTCCCACTGTCTGAGTTTTCAATTCAAACCCTGCCCCAAACATGCATCTGCTTTCCTGTCCATTTTTTTGGCTATCACTTTTTGCTTGGCCCCCTGCCCCAGTTTGAAGCATTTTTCTGGATGAAAGTGCTGAGGCAGGAATAGCTGGGGTTCCTTGGTTCCTGAAATGCCTGCCTGGTTCTGGACTGCTCTGCCAGGCACCAGTCCCACATCCACAGTCCTGCCTGCTGGCTCAGCCTGGTCACTCGCTGCTTGTAGGGAGCCTAAACTGTCCAGATCCCTGTTCCAGGATGAACCCAGGGGTTGAGCTTTAGCCCGTTGATCCTTTCCAAGCCACTTTTCTTGGAAATCCAGGTCGTAAGAAACATGTAAACGCTTTCCAGCCTCCAGCTTTCCCCTGTTAACCTCAGGCTTTCAGCAGCAGGCAGTGCCTATCTCTGCCCATCCTTTGTTTCCTGGGCTGTCTGAGAGCTTTTTTTTGGGAAGAGCCACCGAGCACCATTTTCTGTGTGTTTGGTGAGCATGTGAGAGACACCAGTGCTGGTTCTCCCCGCTGCCAGCTCGGCTGCAGGACGGCTGTGCTCTGAACACTGTGTCGAATGTGCTCTGATTTCAGTGGGATTCCAGCTCGTGGTGGTTCACATGGAGCAGCTCAGCTCCGGGCTCAGCCCAGCACAGCTCCCTGCCAGAGAGCTCAGTTCTGCAGAGATGAGCCAACTCCACACAGAAGTGGGGCTGATATCACTGCAACTGATCTTGGCCCCATCCGTGGG
Source organism: Myiotriccus ornatus (assembly GCA_036023395.1). Classification (NCBI taxonomy): domain Eukaryota; kingdom Metazoa; phylum Chordata; class Aves; order Passeriformes; family Tyrannidae; genus Myiotriccus; species Myiotriccus ornatus. The sequence continues at coordinate 10,915,843 of JAYRBT010000038.1, forward strand.
AGAAACGAGTCTTGGCAGAGAGCTGCCTGTGCTGCTTGCTTTTCCTCCTGCCTGCTGACCCTCCCAGAGGAACTGGCTCCCCATACTGGGTGGCTTCTGGGGCTAATGGAGGGACCTCCTGATGAGCCCTCTGGTCACCGCTACAGCCTGTTCCTTCTGATCACTGTCATCGGAGCTCCCCCGAGCCCCAGACTCATCCGTCATCTTCCCAGAGATGCCCAAGTCTATACATGAGCCAGGGCAGAAGTTCGAGCTCCTTTTAGGAAGAAGCTGGAGATGCCACCTCCTGCATCTGAGCTCTTGCCTTGTCAGACCTTGCAGTGAGTGACCAGTTCCTCACAGAGTATTCCCTGTGTCCGGGCTGATCTGTCTCTTCTGCCTGCAGCCAGGAGAGTGTGGAGGAGGTAACTGAGGAAGGCTTGTCCCAGCTCAGACATGGGAGCTTCCTCCTCCTTTCTTTGGGGGTGGGGGATTTGCACTGTGACCCACAGGGTTTTGGCTCTGTGGAGGCACTGGACAGACAAGGTGAGACTCAGCTCTTCAAGGAGCTGGAGCCTCCCCAGGTGAAGGGATCAGAGGTGGCTCAGGACATGGGTGTGGAGCTGGCCCTGACGCAGCAGGGTGGAGGAAATATGGACATGAGATGAAGTATTCAAAAACCATGTGGATGTGGCACTTGAGGACATGGTTCAGTGGTGAACATAGCAGTGGTGCTAGGTTGATGGTTGGACTTGATGATCTTAAAGGTCTTTTCCAGCTTTAATGATTCCTTAATTCTGTGATGGAGTTGGATTAGGGATGACTCCAGCCCACCTCCTCTGGCCAGTGCCTGTGATAGCCCTGCTCAGGAGCTGTGATCAGGTTACTGAGAGGAAAACTTGAGGGGAATCCATGTGGTCTCTTGAGGACTGAGCCCATGTTAACCCTTAGAGGTGACTGAGAGAAACCTGAGTTCCTGTGCTGGCTGTGCTGGCTCTACTCACTCTTCCCCTCTTCCAGATTAGGAATGGGAGAGACTTGGAACCTTTCCATAGCCCCAGCTCATCTGCCAAGAGTGGAAATCCCTCTGATGCTTTCTAAACTGCACTCAGAGGTCATTATCAGAAATAAAAGAGCTGGTAGGAGACCTGATTTGAGAGCCATGGTGATGCACAGAGCAGAGCCCTGCCTATCCTGCCAGCCTGGGTCTCAAGCAGGTGGGAACATCTCTGGAGACAGGTCCCACAGCAAGGACACGTGGCGTAAGGGGCTGAGTTTGGAGGTGACACATTTGCAGCAATGGAATAACTCATGGCTGGGAAAACCCCTGTTAGTTGGTGGAAACTTGGACCAAGTGGATTAAAAATGAGAATGCTAGCATGCCAGATAAGCCATTCTTTTCCTGAACATTCAAGTATGCACTGAACAGAGTAAGAAAAGCAGTTTACAGATGGAGATGTATAAATATTCCGAACCTGACCTGTGAGACAGGCTTCACTGACAGCCTGGGCCTCGCTTCACTGCCCACCACCACACTCCTGCCAGCAGTGCCTGCTCCAGCAAGGATGAGCATTAGGATGTTGGGCTGAGTTTCTTCTCTCAGGTAACAAGCAACAAGGACAAGTCAAAACAGCCTTCGTTTGTGCCAGGGGAGGTTAAAATTGGATATTAGGGAAAATTTCTTCACTGAAAAGGTTGTTCAACACTGGCACAGGTTGTCCAGGTGGAGTCTCCATCTCTGGAGGGATTTAAAAGCCATATAGATGTGGCACTTGGGGCGATTGTTTACTGGTGCCTTGGCAGTGCTGGGGAACAGTTGGCATTGATGGTCTTAGAGGGCCTTTCCAACCTTCATGGTTTTGTGATTTCATGATTCTGTGTTGCACTGGCAGCCTGATGCTGAGACTCTGGATGTCTGATGGCAAGCAAATCATCCCACCTTGAGTTGGTGGGCATCACTCCTTCTCTGAAATGACTGAAATCTGCCTGGGCCACTGTGGGAGCTGCAGAGCACAGGGCACAGCTCACTGAGGGCTTTGCATCCATGCTGCAGCCACTGCCCACGAGTGATCAGTGTTGGAGCAGTCAGATCTGCTTCTGTTCCCATGCTGCTCTTGGAGTTGTCTCAGCGCAGGTCAGAAGGCACAAGGCTGTGATCTGCAAGTCCAGTGACTTGACGTGTTGTTCTCAGTGGGAGGGCGATGCCCAAGCCGAGATGTGAGGAAAATAAACAGGGCCAAGAGGAGAAGGGCAAAGTCGGATTGGCATCCAAGACACCCATCCCTCATCTTGGGGCTGCATCCAGCAACTGTTACCTATGATTAAGAGTCTGTATCAATCTTGATGTCATGAAAGTCACCCAGACCGTGAAATCCCCATGTTCGGTGTGGAAATACGGCATTTGATGCATTTTTGTTTGAAATGCGTTAAATCTGAGTTAGAGGGGCCACGGGGAGGGTTTGGGTCCATGGGCCAGGAGGAACTGTGCTGTCTCAGTCCCTTATGGAGCAGGGCATGAGGATCCAGCGGTTCCTGACAGCTCATCCATGACAAACTCCAAAAATCGCAGAGATGTTTGCCACGGCTGGGCTGTGAAATCAGCCTCCTCTCTAGGAATGAGAAGCCTCCCTAGCTGCAGTCCAGGGCTGCCGGCTGGCTGCGGCTTCTCTTCCAGAGAGCAGCTCCCAGCGGGGCCAGGCAAGCAGGGAAGCAGGCAGGAAAGCAGGCAGGGAGGCAGGAAGAAAGGCAGGGAGGCAGGCAGGGCTGCCCAACCTCGAGCATGCCAGAGGGATGGGAAAGCAGAGTGAAAACAGAGGCTGCAGTGATTTGTCTCCCCACTCTGTGCACGAGCATCTGTGTATTAGGAAGGGGATTTGAACACCCGAGGCCTTCCATTCACAGGGCGGGCTGTAAAGCCACTCTTTGGGTGAGACACTCTGCTGGCAAGTGCAATGTGTTTTAGCAGCCAGATGGCCCTGGGGATGTCCCCAAGAGTTCCAGCTGTCCCTTGGGATGCCCTGTGCACCTGCAGCCAGGGGGGAAGCGGTGAAGCCTGTGCTGCTGCTGGTGGCTGTGTCAGAGCTCACAGTCTGCCTCATGTTTCTAACAGCTCAGCAGCTCCGAGATCACAAATGTGCTGACTGATAACTCTCTGGAGTGCCTTTTCCCTTCCTTTTCACATCATATCCCAAAAGCAGCTCTCTCTTTGGCAGTTCCCACTTGTGGAGAGAAGATGGGGGCTTTGGTCCCAAAAGGGGGCAGGTCCAGGAGGCCAGCCGTGGCTCCCTGCCTGAGCATGGGGCCTGGCAGCCCTTGTTTGTGCGAGGTAGAGTTCTCACGCTCTAAATATACAATCTGTGATAAGGGAAGGGAAAAAGCCCAGCATGGAAATATTCCTTCTGTAAGAGAAATAATTTGCTGCTGCTAAAAATATATGTTCATATTATTCCTGCCTTGGTCTGCAGCTTGATGGGAGAGAGTGCACGCAGGCTGCCCTCAAGGGACGCGGCTCCCCGGCACAGACCCCGGGCTGCGCGTCCGCTGGGGACGGAGGGATGGCGGGGGGGAAGGAGGGGATGGGGCTCCTCGGCTTCACCCTGGTTTATCATCCCCATCTCTTTCTCAGGGCAATAAAACTGTGATACAGCGTTACCCTTAAGGTCGTAGGATGTAACCTCTAAGCAGGTGCTGACAGTGGGAAAGGAAAGTGATCCGTGGCGTTCCCAGAGCAGCTGTGAGCCCGTTCCCAGCCCCGGCTGCACACAGAGGCAGGAACGGCTTTGTTCAAGGGGGACGCATGTTTGGAGCGGTGGGATATGTGTAATCCCTTCCTGTCTCATCTGCAAGAGTGCCGGGCCTGGTGCTTCCTCCCCTTGTTGCTGTTCCCGGGACCCTGGGTCCCCATTCCCAAGCACTCCTGTGCCCTTGGGTGAGCAGAGCCTGGCTGAGCCCAGTGGAGCAGCCAGATCTGCCAGGGGCAGCCCCAGGCTGGGAGGCAGAGCCTGCCCAGGGTCCCTGCCCTGCCCGGGATCCCTGCCCTGCCTGGGAAATCTGTCCTGCGCAGTGTCCCTGCCCTTCTCAGAGGGCCTGCCTCATGCTGTGGTACCAAGTGAGGAATGGATGATGTTTGCCACTGCCACCGTCTCAGCTGACTTGAAGCTGGTTAGGACCATCTCTGTGAAGCCATTCCTGTCATAAACAGGTGGAATCTTGGGCATTTTCTGGCAGATCTGTCTCTGGAGCGTGGTAGGTGGACAGTGTGTCTGCAGGTTATATGTCTTATCTTGAGAATCACAGAATCACAGAATCACAGAATCACAGAATCACAGAATCACAGAATCACAGAATGGTTTGGGTTGGAAGGCACCTTTAAAGGCCAGCTCATTCCATCTCCCTGCATGAGCAGGGACACCTTCCACTAGCCCATGTTGCCCCAAGCCCTGTCCAACCTGGCCTTGAACACTTCCAGGGATGGGGCAGTCACAGCTTCTCTGAACAACCTGTGCCAGAGCCTCACCACCTTCATAGTATAATCTTATTCCTTACAGGTATCTGAATCAGCCCTCCTTCAGTTAAAACTGTTACCCAAGAACATTACCCAGAATATGGTCAAGGAGGTGGTCAATATGGCAGAAGATGTTTTTGCTGCAGCAGAGCCATCAGCAATTAAAACTGTAAACCCCAGCAGACCTTACTAGAGTTTTTTAAAGTCATATATAGCCTTGGTGTCGCTTTTTTTGTTTGTCAAAGAACTCCTGCCACATCTGAGGACAAACATCAGTCCCCAGAGCGTCCCATGACCAGTACTGAGGAAAAAACTCTTTTATGGAAAGGATTGTCAAGCCCTGGAACAGGCTACTAGGGGTCACTGGTGGCGTCACCATCCTCAGAAAGATTTAAAAGCTATGTGGATGTGGCACCTGGGGACATGAGTTAGCAATGGGCTTGGCAGCGCTGGGGGAAGTGTTGAACTTGATGATTTTAGATGTTTTTTCCAATCTTAATGATTCCATGATTCTGTGCCCCCATAGCTCCCCACCGTCCCCCAGCAGTGAGGGCTGTGGGGAGGGGCAGCACCATGCATGGGCACTGTGGGGCAGCAAGCAGAAGAGCTTGGAGAGGAGAGGCACATCCGTGAGGTGTGGGCTGGATGCTCTGTCACTGTGACTGGAGCTGCAGCGTCAGCACCGTGAGTTTAGTGCAGGTAAAGGACTGGGGGAAATGCAAAACACCAACCGCAGAGCAGAGCCAGTGCCGAGCTGTTCCCTGGGCGGCTCCGTGTGGAGTTCAGGGATGGTTCTGCTGAGGACAGTTCCCCTGCTGGGTCTGTGAGAGCTGTGCTGGCCGGGTGAGTCAGAGCCTGGTATCTCCCTTAGCAGGGAGCTGCAGGTTTCCTCCTGGCCTCGGCGGAGCCTCCGGGACTTGCTGCCCGCGGGCTGCCCGTCCACCCTGGCACCGTGTCAGGAATGTCCGTGCCGGGCAGGGCGGGGGATTGCCACCCAAAGAAAGGGAAAAGCTGCCTCCTTGTTTTTCCTGCTCCAGCCCCTCTCCCTTTTCAATCGCTGGGAAAGGCAGGGTCCAGCCTGGCTCAAGGTTGTGTCCTTCTGCTGCTGGCCCTGGGCCAGCGAGCGTGAGAGCGAGCAAGGCACAATAACGCGGATGTCAAACACAGATCCCTTCCCTGCAGGCCCAGGCAGGCGTGCAGGAGCACTGAGAGGGATTAGCAGAGCAGGACTAGCAGTCAGGCAAAGCTGGTCAATAGATTTTTTTTTTCCCCCAGGTATTCTTCAGAAAAAGGGAGCCTCCTGCCTCTACCTGGATGGGTTCTGGTGTGCAGTTCTGCCCCATCAGTAATTCTGCTGCTCACTGGGTTGGGTGAATTTGGGTAATTTTGCAGAGCTTGCTTGAAACCAAGCTCACAGGAGGGATGACTGGGGCTTCTGCTCAGCCCTTGATTTCAGCCCTTCTCCTGCTCCAGTCCTCAAGCCCAGGCAGGATTTGTGTTTTGGATGCACTGGCTTAATGCCATGGTTGGTCCTTGCAGGAGTTATTAGCAAGATGAGGTGAGCTGCTGCCCCAGACAATCAGTACAGCAATGGGGGCACGTGTGATGGAAGGGCACTGTAAAATAGCCTTTATCCTGCTTAAAACACAGGGAAGACACAGGGGATCTGAACATGGGCAGACATGGCCACAAGGATTTATTGGTGGCTGTTTATCACTCCCTGCTCAGCAGGCTGCTACTCCTCCAGGGGCACTGGCTTTGCTGGGGATTCAGGTGTTCGTAGAGTTTCTTTTCCTTTCTCCCATAATGGAAATGTTGGAGTTTCTCAATACAGATGAAGCTTGGTTTGGGAATGGACCTGAGAAAGAGCAGAGGTTTTCTCCCCTCCCTCTGCCCTCTGATGACCAGAGTGCTGGGACCAGCCAGTATGCCTCAGCAGAGGAAGAGGAGACAGGAGAGCTGTGGTTTAGGAAGTGTGTATGTATTATATATATATATATATATGTATGTGTGTGTGTGTGTGTGTATAATACTGGAATATTTGGGATAACTTCGTAACAAGCATGGGTAGAGCCCTTCTCAAATCTTCATTCACGAAGCCTAGCCATGATGATGATGATGATTTGGGATAACTAAATAAAGACAGGGGGTTAGGTAGGAAGAGGGGGAGAAGGGTTTGCTCAGAGATTTCCTTCCAAGCTCTATTAGACTGTCACCTCGGTGTCACCTCACTCATGGGGTTATTTCTCAGCTGCCTCATCTAAGCAGGAGGGTCACAGTTGTGCACTGTCGTCCTCTTGCTAAAGGAGAAGTGCTGAGCTGTCAGCCCTCAGCCATGGCAGCAGCAGTGACAGTGTGGTGGGACACAGACAGCTCAGCCCCATACCCATGTGCAGGGTCAGGGAGCGGCAAATGTGTGGAAAATACAAATATTTCTGCTGTGCATAAAGGCCCTGGGGGTGCTGGTTGCAGCAGCTGAGCATGAGCCCAGGTGTGCCCAGGTGGCCAAGGAGGCCGATGGTATCTGGCCTGTCCCAGCCATGGTGTGGCAGCAGGGCCAGGGCAGGGACCTTCCCCTGTGCTGGGCACTGCTGAGGCCCCTCAAATCCTGTGTCCAGTTCTGGGCCCCTCCCTGCAAGACACACACACTGAGGGGCTGGAGCGTGTGCAGGGAAGGGAACGGAGCTGGGGAAGGGGCTGGAGCAGCAGGAGCAGCTGAGGGAGCTGGGGGGGCTCAGCCTGAAGAAAAGGAGGCTCAGGGGGGACCTTCTCACTCTCTACAACTCCCTGACAGGAGGGGGGAGCCGGTGGGGGTCGGGCTCTGCTCCCAGGGAACAAGGGACAGGACAAGAGGAAATGGCCTCAAGTTGTGCCAGAGGAGATTTAGATTGGATATTGGGGAAAGTTTCTTCGCAGAAAGGATGGTCAGGCATTGAAACAGGCTGCCCAGGGTGGAGTCACCATCCCTGGAAATGTTTAAAAAATGTGTGGATGCGGCAACTGGGGAGATGGTTTAGTGGCGGACTTGGCAATGCTGAATCACTGGTTGGACTCATGATCTCAGAGGGCTTTTCCAGCCTTAATGATTCCATGATCTGCAGAGAATTGCAGAAGAAACTTTTTCTGACATCTGAATGCATTTTTTTCTTTAATCACTGTTTGCTTCCCTGCCTCCCCTCTCCTGCCAAGTGGAGTCTGAGATCCCATGGGTGGTGGTGCCCTCCTGGATGGTGACCCACTGTGCTGCAGAGAGCATGTGAGCCTGTAGGGAGTGATGGGAAGTGGGGGATATGACACATCCAGGTTGACAGGAGCAGCTGTGCCAGAGGCAGTCCTGGTGTTCTGAGCCCTGCTTTGCCTCATGCTGCTCATGAGGGTTATGCCTTTGGGGGAAGGTCCTGGCAGGTCTGGAGTGGATGCTTGCAGCCGTGCCCAGGGGCCGCTGTGCCCAGACAGTGCAAGGAGGCAGCACTGCCCTTGCTTTTGCCAGAGGAGATGCTGAGCCAGGACCCATCAGGCCATGGTCAGTGTCTGACAAGCCACCATGACCCGTGGGGCAGTCCCATCTCATTTGCTCCTTGAAGGCATTCTCAGACCAGTGGGTCACCAAAGACCCTGGTGAAGTCGGTCTGGCCGCACTGCCAGTTCCCACAGCACCATCTCACATGTCCCACTGTCACCCTGCTGTGATGGAGCCACTGCAGCCAGTGTGGGGTCTGAACCCAGAGCCACAGCCATGCACGCTGGCATGTCCATCCTCCCTGCGTGCAAGTATCTCAGTGCCATGTGGGCAGGATTCCAGCTGCAGCACCGGCACGTTGCGGGGCAGCCCCAAGTACAACAGCTTGGGCTCCGGGAGCAGAGACAGGCGATGCGTGGGGTCGGCTCTGCTGCCCTAATCCTGGGACCAGGTAGAGCAGGGTTAATGCCACCAAAGTGTCTCTGTGCAGTGGCCCTTTTATCTGATAGGGCCCAGCGTGTTTCCTGGTGGAGTGGTTTGCATCCGGTCGGTGAGGCTGCTTGGCAGCGGAGCAGAGAGGAAGGCTGGAAGTAAACACAGGCACTCTTGGATCACTAGCTGGGAAAAGCAGTGAGAAGCTGCATGGGATTGCCGTCTCCAAACCTCCTTGTTTCCTTGCCTTGCAGACAAACGGCTTCCTGCCAGGGCCAGCACACACTGCGAGGCACTGCGGCTGTCCCAGCCCGTTCTCCCAGTGTGGCACAGCGTGGCGTCCAGCCCCGGCTGCAGCGGGCACTCTGCCTCCCGTGGGGATGTCCAGACACTCACATGGATCAGGGACTTGAAGTGGTTTTGAGCTTTGTGAGGTTTCAGCTTTGTGAGCTCCACAAAATCACGGGCTGTATTAACTGAAAGTATTGATTGGCACTGGAGCAGCAACAGCCGCGTCCATCGGGACATGGGCAGGGGCAGGGAGAGCTGCTGCGTTGGACACCTGCCATCAAGTCCTCTCATACCTTCAGGCTGTTCCACCTTGGTGTGCAGCTGCTTCTGCTGAGGGAGCGGTTGGAGATTTTCATTGCTGAAGAGTCCTAATTTCTACACTTTCACCTTTCTCCTTTGACCTGAGTGTGGTTTGAACATGTCCTGGGGTTTCCTAGAATGAATGAAAGAAACATTAGGAAGAAATTCTTCCCTGTGAGGGTGGTGAAGCCCTGGCACAGGTTGCCCAGAGTAGCTGTGGCTGCCCCATCCCTGGGTGTGTTCAAGGCCAGGTTGGATGGGGCTTGAAGCAACCTGATCTAGGGGAAGGCGTCCCTGCCCGTGGCAGGGGGTGGTACGAGATGATCTTTAGGGTCCCTTCCAAACCAAATCAAACGAAACCAGTCTGTGATTCTATGAAACCTGTCTCTAGATCCCTGCCTCTGTGGAGTCAGGTAGGAAAACATCATTTTGAACAACTCAGAACTCAGTCATTGGAGAGAATTTGTCTCTCTCCCAGGTGACCAGGCAGGGAGAGCAAGACTGTCCAAACTCCAAGGCTGGCAGGAGAACAAAGATTTTTCTTCCAGATAGGAGACAACTACAGAAATGTCCAACATAGAGTAAGGAATGGGAGGTTGCTTGAGTCCACCCTGCTGAGTCTATCTGCCAGGAGGGTTTCCCAAAGAACAAAACCATTTGCCTGTTGCTGCAGTCCTGTATGCCTGAAAAAAAGGGGAAAGAAGGATAAAGAAAGAAGTTTTGAGGCTCATCTTATTGTCTCTGTGTTGATGATATATCTAGTGTTCACCTACAGAAATTAATAATCCAGCCCATGGACCCATGGCTGAGGCTTGGGGTCTGGGCATGCCTCCTAGCTTCACTCTGCTCTGGGCAGAGGAGAGCAGAAATACACAGAGTTTCTTACGGAGGCATGGAATAAAGGAGCCTATTTCCTGAGCCTGAGCTTCCCTCTGTAATGTCAGTAATCACAAAATGCACCAGTCTGGAGGTAGTGGAATCCCAGTCACAGTATCTTCCACGTCACAGGCCTGTTCTGAGCCTCTAGAGCTGTCAGTTCACTGGTTTGCAGCATGGTCACTCTGGCCACACAGACGGACGGACGGACAGACAAACGGATGGCAGCTGCCATCCTGGCGTGAGCTCACCTCACATTCCCACCGGAGCCTCCTTTGGATTTCATATCTCCGTGCAGAAGGGCAGTTGGCTGATTTCATGTTTCCACTCTCTCAGCTCTTCTCAGCTCTTTACATCCATGGACTTTCCTGGATTTTCCCAGACTCTGACCTGCTACTTTCCCTTTTCTTATGCCCCATTTCTGTTTCATCCAACCCCTGGATGTATGAACAGCCAGTTCACATTTTAGTGTGAATGTGCTGGCAGCCTGGAGACAAAGGTGCTGCACTCACCTGAGCTATTGGAGGTGCCACAGGCTGTCCCGAGGGTCACTGACACCGGCCATCAGTGGCATCAGAGTGTCTGGCACATGAGCCAAGAAGACTGTTTGAAAGCCATGTCCCATTCTGGTGATGTGCTGGGTACTAAGCTGAGCACTCTATCTCCAGTTGTCACTCAGAGAATCACAGAATTACAGGCTGGTTTGGGTTGGAAGGGGCCTCAAAGGCCATCTCATTCCACACCCTGCCGTGGGCAGGGACACCTTCCACTAGACCAGGTTGCTCCAAGCCCCATCCAACCTGACCTTGGACACTCCCAGGGATGGGGCATTCCATGGTTCTTTGAAGTTTTTTAGACAAAATCAGCTGTGTCTTGCTCCCTCACATCTTACCAGCTGGATGCTGGTACCTCTTGTCCCGCTCTGATCTGTGCCGAGCAGGATCCTCTCACCTCGTTACTGACCCTGAGTTGTTCAGTCAGGCTGGCAGATACCCAAGAAGCCTTTGCTCAAACACACAAACCAAGAGCCACAAGTAGAAAAGCTTTTTGTCCTTAAACATCAAGGCTTCTGTGTTTATTTAGAAAGAGTGAAAGTCCTTCCAAACCCAAGCCTGAGCTGTGCTCGCGTCTGTCTCTGACTTCCTACCACTCCCCCTTCTTCCTCCGAGGCCCATGTAGTCCCAGCCGAATGGATGTTCACAGGAGATCTTGCCAGGCTCGTGGATCAAAATAAAATATTTGGAGACTTAGGTTGTTCATGAGCCTGTTCCCTGACTGTGTTTGCAGGAGGAGCCAAGTGCCTGGGCTGAGCAGCCTCCTCCGTGTCGCAACACGCACACACTTGCCTGTGGATTTGCATGTCTGAGTCCTTACTCACCCCTCGGAGAGGCACAGCACTGCCTGGGAACAGGACAGGGATGGGCAGCCTGCGATGTAGGGGAGCAATGTGACAGTGTGTATCTGCATGTTTGGGTGAAGGGAGGATGCTGTGCTTCCTTTGGTGGGAAAATGAGTGTCCAAGCCTCTTTCAGCCTGTGTGCTCCTTTTCCTGCCTTGCCATGGATCCCTGTCTCTGTGCACCGGTGCTGGAAGAGCCTGCTGGCCAGAAAAGAGTTCTTGGTAGGAGAAGTGAAGAGAGCTGGAAGCTTCCCACGGCAGTGCCAGGGAAATCTGCAGCACTTCAAGCCTCTCTGCCTCCTTTCACAGTCCTGTTCGTGGGAGCTGGGGGAGGTCCAAGGCAGCACAGCTGGGCTGAGCAGTGTCAGCCAGTGCCTTATTGGTCTGCCAAGTGTTGGCAGCAGGGATTGAACTTTCCCTCTTGGCTGAGTGCTTGGCTGGCTAGTGCAGCTCAGGCTGCAGTAACCTCTGGTGTCGCTTGAGCCCTTGGAGGCTCTCAGGACACCTTCTTGCTTGGTTAATGATCTCTCTCCATGCTGTGAAATATAACCAGTTTCCTATAGCTGCTTGTAGAATTAGAGAAACTGAAGCACATGAAGTTCAGGCAATGGCTTTGAGCCCTGTAAGGTGCAAGGGAGACTGTGTGTGTCTCTTGGCTGCCCTTAGACCCAAGTTATTTAGTCAGTGTGTGACCTTTACTTCTCTGTATAAACATCACCGTGTCTATAATATGTCATCAGGCTCCAGTTATTCCCTGAGCTTGTGTCTGACTTCTCCTGAGGAATCTGATTCTGTTTTTCTGTCCAACATGGGCATAGCCCAAAGGCCCTGGGACTTTGTGAATGGAGGGATTTTGCTGCCTACAAAATGCAGTGTGAGGTTCCAACTAGGAGGAAACGTCAGTAGGGAGCAGCCTCTGTGCAAACATCCCAGGCCCCTAAGCTGCTTTGGGGGGTTTGCTTGGATTTCTTCATCCAAGAGCTCTTCCTGGGATCCCTCGGCATCTGGCAGAGAAAGGTGTTGTTCTGGTCCCATGAAAGCATGGAGGGGGCATGGCCACCTGCATCCCACTGGTGTTTATCTCTGCTGATGAGTGTGGGGAAGTTCTGTGTTAACTCCATTTGCCAAGTGCAGAGTTGCAGGAGCTTGAGCCTGTGTTTGGGATTTCTTCTTCCATTAAGGTGGTGAAGGGAATTGTACGGAGAAGAAGGGATGTCCTCCAGGCATGCACAAAGGGGAGAGCAGACAGGTATTAACTGTGGCTGTTAAATTCCCTCCCTGGAGAATATCCCTCGATGGAGTTTGCCTGTTGCAGGGGAAGCCATACGAGAAGCAGCTGGGATCACTTGATTTGTTCAGCATGGGGAAGAGGAGACTGAGGGGAGACTTCACCATGGTCTGCAGCTTCAGACCTAAGGGAACAGCAGTAAGCTGTGTCAGGGCAGGATCAGGTTGGATCTCAGGAAAAGGTTCTTCCCCCAGAGGGTGGTTGGCACTGAACAGGCT
>JAYRBT010000038.1:10928677-10942603 GCA_036023395.1 Myiotriccus ornatus
GGTTGGCACTGAACAGGCTCCCCAGGGCAGTGGGCACAGCCCCAAGGCTGCCAGAGCTCCAGGAGAGTTTGGACAACGCTCTGAGGGACAGGATAGGATTGTTGGGGTGTCCTGGCAGGGCCAGGGGTTGGCTTGATGATCCTTGTGGGTCTCTTCCAGCCCAGGATACTCTGATTTTATGAGCTATAGTGCAGCCAGGCTGCACAGCCCCTCAGCTACCAGTAGCCAGTGATCCATGGACATAGGACTTGTTGGTCTGAGGCTGAGAGGGGAGCTCAGCAGTGCTGAGCACACCATGGGCAGCTCTGGTTGAACAGATGTCAGAGGGTTCTTTCCTCATGCTCCAAGGGCTGGCATTGCCCTGGCACCCTGCATGCTCGTGGGATGTGTGCCCCATGGTGGGGACGAGCCCTTAGGAAGGGAGATCCCTCCAGCACTGCATCTCACTGTCCTGCTCTTGGCCACAGAGGGGGTTTGGAGACTTCCCTGCAGCACGCCCCCCTCTTGCACCAGCCACAGTTTCGAAGGAGCATCTGGAGCCTCCCATCGAGGTGTCCCTCAGTCCTGCCATGAGCAGTGGCTGTCGTGTGTGAGGTGGGGGTGGAGAACCAACTTTCTGGTTTCCCTGACTTTGTATAGGAGGAAGTAAGAGAGACTCAGAATCTCTGATTATCTTCCAAGGGGACTCCCATCCCCTCCAAGGCATGTCTCAACTTCCCAGCCAAGGCTGGAGCCATTCCAAGAGCTGCAATGTTTCTCGTCCTCTTTTGAAGCAGTTTCTTCTGCTCCTCTCCGGTAAAAAACCTCCTCAGGTAGCAAAGCCCCGAGCCTGGTGCACGAGCAGCCCGTGGCTGGAGCACGCAGCCAACTGAGGCTCCCGTGTCTCTTCCCACCGGAGGGGAGACCTGTCCCAGGAAAGGTGCTCCAGAGGGGTGACTTTATGCAGAAGTACAGGCTTGGAGTCCTGCTCCCAGGGGATTTGCTCCCTGCCTGGGGAGACACAGGTACCCACGAGCTGGTGTGTGGGCAGGACCTTCTGGCAGGCTCGGAAGGCCTCTGGTGGTGACCGGGGCACTCTTCCTGCAGGGAGGAATGCTGGCGCAGAGCTGTTTCCCAGGGCGAGTTCCTAGGGTTTCCCTCCTCCCGCCTACCTCTTTCCTCCAATTTTGTGGATATTTGTGGGTTTGCACTGCAGGCACTCCGTGCTGCATGGCTCGTGGAGCCTCAGGCTGCTTTGGAGAGGGGCTGAAACGAGAGATCTAAAAATAATAGCGATGGTTATCGAGTTCCATGGGATTCCAGGAATCTGCCCCGGATCCTGGAGCTGCACAAGACCAGCTGGGAGGGACACAAGCACAGGCCCAAGTTGCTCCTCTGACAGCCAGGTCTGGGATGGAGGGCTTTTAGCTGATGAGCAGGTTGTGTGGCTCACCGTTCCCTCTGCTGAGACATCTCTGCCCACCTGCCAGGTCCAAGGTGGGATAAAGCCTCACCTGAAAAGGCTCCCACTCTCCTGGCATGACACGAACAGAATGGCCATGGCCTTGCAGCCAGGAAGGCTGTGAGTCAGCAGCAGCTCCCTCCTGCTGACAGCAGGGCCTGGCTGCTTCCCCTGATGGCGAGGCAGGGTCTGGAGGGTCTGCAAGGACAAGGAATGGGCTCCGGGGCTGGTGGGTGGGAGGAGAAGGTGCTGCTGAGGAAGATCTGGCAGTCCACAGCCAAGAGAAAGAAAAACAGTACTAAAAAGGAATTTTTGCAATTTTTGTAAAGCAAGCAAGTCTGAAAGTATGGCAGAATCCAACCTTGCCAAGGTTATTAAAGGAAATAGCAAAGGATGGGTTGCACAACTCTTGGAAACTGTCTAGATGTATAAATGAAAGGGGAAGCAGGAAAGGAGAAGTGGGGCTTGTAAGTGCTGAGGATGAGACAGAGACGTAGGATAATCTATGTATAGTCCCGGAAAAAAACCATGAAAACTTTGCCCAGGTTTGTGGAGGCACTGAGGACAGGGGAGAGAGACAAGTGCTGAGTGCATGGGAGTGGGAAGTGCCACAACCAACATGGACTCAGCAGGCAAGGATCTTTGAGCATGGAAACAGGCAGGAGCAGCTGGCTGCTCCTCCAGGAATGAGCAAGGGCTCACAGAAAGCTGAAGTCATGGAAGAAGGGTTTGTAATAAATCTGTCAAAGCACAGGGCTTGGGTCGTTTGGCTGGAGAACAGCAAACAAGGCCTGTGGACTGGAGCAGGGAGAAGGTGTTCTTGGCACGTAAGTGTCTGTTAGTCTGAGCTGGTGAGTATGCAAAGCTTCAGAATAAAGATTAAAATAGAGAATAATTAAGAACATGGAAAATGGATAAGATGAGATATGGATTTTCTGAAAGTAAATGATGCCAGAGTAGATAAAAAACCTGAACTTCTCGACAAAGCAGACAAGATACATCTAAGTTGTCTGGTCTGCAGTAAAGGAGAATATTAAATCCATTGGGAGAGGAAAGTGCTGGGCTGTGAGGACTGTGCTTAGATATGGGTTTCTCAAAAATTGGCCTTGGAAATTATGTTGTTTTACATTTTTAATGGCCTTGACACAAAATATAGAAATTGCTAATGAAATTTGGTGATTACCTGTAATTGGTAATCATCATCAAAACAAAGGAGTTGGAGGAAATTCCACACAAAGAACAGGATGCCCTTCAGGATAGGAACACAAGCAATATGACGAAATGATGGAGTCCAGGAGCGATACATGGGAGGATGTGCAGTTGGATTTCTGCTCCAGTGTGGAGCCAACAAATCCAGCAACACAAAAGACCCCAGAGCAGGAGTCAGACTTGGGGTCAGTGGAACTGGGCAGAGGGAAGAGAGGAGGGGAAGCTGTGCTGCCTGTACTGTGTGATGCGTGGCTGCGTCAGGGGCCCGTGGTGGTGTGATCATGTAGAAAGCAAACATGTGGGGCAGAGGCCCCACTTTTGGCTGTGGAATGTTGTGACGGGGCTGTCTGTGTCCCCCAGTGTCCTGAGAGTGTTTGTTCTTGAAAGCTGTGAAGGATTCGCTCTTCCATTTCCCTGCTCTCCTCTGCATCTGGCAGGATGTGATGTCATGGGGTGACCTGACTAACTCATCACTGCTGCTGCTGAAGGTCCTGCTCCTCCCTGGTGTGCTCTGCTGAGCCTGAGCAGTCCTGAGCTCTTCTGACCAGCCAGGGAGCCACTTCAGTGCTCTGATATGGCAGAAAACAGGCCTGACAAAGAGGGAAAAAAAAAAAAAAAGAAGGGGTCTTTCTATGTTTGCAGGGGGAATGGTTCCTGTGGGATCTGAGGTTGTACCAGGACCAGTGCAAGGGTGTGGAGCAGGCACTAGGAAAGGGGTTCAGGGAAGGGGAGCTCCTGAGATGCCCCTTCTTGGCAGCAGGGAGCTTTATAGCTGACTCTACTATTCCATGAAGCTGTACCCCAAACATCAGTGCCCAGTGAGTGTCCCAGACAGGTTCCTGGGCTGGAAGGGTCTCTGCTCTGATTTATCCATGTGTCATGAGAGAGACCAGTGCTGGTCCCAAACAGTGAGGTGGGAGCTGCAGGGAAATCTGAAGGCAGATCAGGGAAATTAGGATGCTGTCATGCCAGAGGAGACCTTGGGGTGGGGGCTGTGGAGAGGGGCTGGCTGTGAGGGGCTCTCCCTGTGCTCACTGCCTGCGAGGGGGGATGTGCACAGGGGAGGGAGGAGAGACTGGAGCTGAGCCAACAGTGCACAGGCTGAAGGTGCAAAGAGCCATGAGTGAAGCCAGGCTGGAAGTTAGAAGGAGGCTCTAAATCCCCCAGAACACAGGTTTCCACACCATGTTGCTGTGCAAAAAAAATCCACCTCAGCTCCTGTTGGGACTAGGGGACAGGGCAGTGTGGGAGCAAAGCCCAGCCTGGGTAACACAGTCCCTTCCACCCCACACTGGGGCTCCTCATGTGTGATCTCCTATCACCAAGGTGTGCCTGGGCAGAGCATGTTTGCAGGTTTTCTTTTGCCTTTGCCAGGGCCACGTGCTCCTACTCCCAGGGCTGCACCCCTCGAGGTGCCCTCCCTGTGCTCCACACACCCACATGAGCACCAGGCTCTGTCCCCGTGTCCTGCTGTACAGTTATCTCTCCTGGCTGCACTGTGCTGCAGAGAGTGAGTAATACTCAGCCTTAAAAAAATCCCTCCTGGCTGTTAGTTCTGCTGTTTGCCAAACCTTTTTGCATCATTTGTTGTGTGCAACCTGTGCCAGCGTCGCCTGGCACTGGCAGAGGGTGACAGAAAAAAATGATGATTTGAGCACGTCCCTTTGTTTTTTTTTAATAATCCCATGATACAGTATTTTGTGTTGCAACACAAAGGATCACCTGAGGCAGTAGAATGGTGAGAAAATAAGCCTATTAAAATGTTCAAGCTTACTTAACTCTCCGACAACATCAGAGGATAACTAGACAGTTTTTAGCCAAGTCTCTGAGTCATCTTGTCCTGCACAACTGTTAATGCTCAGCTCATCTGTTCTGTAATTGCTGGGGGAGAACCACTCCAGCCAAGCACCGTTGTCCTGCCCAAAGCAGCGAAGGATGGCTTCCTGCTCAGCACCTGAAATGAAATAAAACCTAAACCCCTTGAATAGCTGCGATGGGAACCCATCAGGAAATGAAGCTGATGATTCTTCTGTCTGTGTGAAGATTTTTTAAAAGAAACATTGATGATCATTTTATTTAAATCAAATGAGCTCTCAGCATTTTCTGGATCATCTCCTATCTCAGGTACTGGCATAAAGCCTCCAGCCTTCCCTTGGAAAATGCTGGGAAAGTGGCCCATTCATCGCCTGCCACTGTCAAGTGTTTTTTCAGCCTGCTCCTGATTAAGCAGCATGGTATCAAGGAGATAATTGCTCGTTGGAATTGATCCCAGAAGAAAATCATTCACTTCTTTCTTATCAGGTCCTTTCTTGCAGGGCGAGATACCCACAAGACTTATCTTCCTCTCCAGTGCTAGCCTCTAATTACTATTTAAACAGCTCATTAGAAAACCTTCATTAACGTGTAATGGTTGAAGCTGGAAAGAAGGGAAGGCTGATGCTGCGGTGAAGTGCTGCCCGCCCACGCTCTGCCCGGGGGCTGGAGGGGAGCCCCGCTCGTTCCCCCCGGACCGTCCACGGCACACAGCAGAGCCGGGGATGTCACTTGTCCTGCTCCCAGCCTGCCTGCTCTGCTTGCATCACCGCGTGGCTCCAGCCCTGCTGGAAGCCTCCCAGGAGCTGAGATCTCTGTGCTCAGCCCATTTCCATGCCTAGCACAGGATTTCAGCAGCTGGAGGCACTGCAAAGCTGTGATTGCAGCCCGGAGAAAACTGGAGACCAGAGCGATCCCGTTTTAAAGAAAAAAAACCAAAACATACATGGGGAAAGGTTTTACATGAATGTATTTGCTGGAGAAATGTTCACAAGTGAGAGCCTGAAGTTTTCTTGTGTCCCCAGAGCATGGTCAGCATTAGCCCAGATCCCCCCTAACCCTGCCCCAGTCCTGGCCAGACTGGGGCTGATCTCTCTGGCTGTAAAATAGCAGGGAAGGAATGGACAGGCAGGCTCCATCCTTCCCTGTGTCCTGGCTCCCTGACAGTTTCAGCCCCAGAGGAGTCACTTCTTGGCATTAATCTTTCACTGGGTTTTTCAGTAGGAAAACCACAAATGTTTAATAAAACTGATTGCCCTGAGCATGCCAGGCAGCGCCCGGAGAGGGTGCGGGTCTGCCCTTGGGGCTGGCGGTTCTGCTCAGCACAAGTGGGCCCTGTAAATATTTTCTTGACATTTAGCAAGTCTAGAGAAGTGTTTAGTATTTCCCTGCCAGCTTGACAACCACTGTGATGAAGGGAGGAGATGTCCAGGACTCCCATCCCTACCTCAGCAGTTCCTTATGGAGAAGAGTGGAGGGTTTGAGCTGGTTTGAGTTAGGAAAACAAGCAGCTGCAGCTGGGTTTGGGTTGCTCCTCCTTCCTTCTGCTATTGATATTTGGGGTGACAGCGCTGGCTGTGATTTGTTCAGCTCCTGTGCTGGCTGCAGATGAGGGGGTCCTGCCCTGGGGAGCAAGCATGGCTCAGGATATCCTTCAGACACACCTGGGCTGACATCCAGTCAGGCAGCTGACAGAAAAGAAATGTCCTCTGGGGATGGATTGAAACCCAAAGCAGAGCAGGGGGTGTTCGTGGTTACAGGCACCGTCAGCTTTACAAGCTGGGGAATCCTTGTGTCCCTCGATCCCTCTGCACTCAGTAGCATGTGGGAGACACACTTGGGTTTTGCTTCCACTTCATGAATCTTGTGGAGTTACTGAAAAACTCTGGAACATAAAACTCTACCAAGCACAGCAATGTGCCCACTGACCTCCCATCACTTCAGCTCCTGGGAGGTGCAGCCCACAGGCAGCTGCAGCCATGTAAGGAATCAGGGGACTCAAGAAGCAGCCAGCTGCAAAGATGCACCTAAAAGTGGTATCCCAAAAGTCTTGTCTGGGAAGTACAGGATGATTTGTGTGGGCCCTGTGGCACGTGGTGGGATCTGTGCAGCAGTAGAGTTGCATGAGTTGCACCTGGTCTAGTGGAAGGTGTTCCTGCCCGTGTCAAGGGGGTAGAATGAGATGAGCTTTCAGGTCCCTAACAACCCAAACCAGTCTGTGATCGATCTGAGTTGTGGGACTGTGTCTGCTGGCAGTGACCAGCATGCTCAGAGCACCTTCACCACAGAAACAACTTGTTACAGAGTGAGAGCAGACTGAGACAGCTCTGCAAGTATCTGTTTAAATGCCTTTGGCAGCCGGGCGAGGAATTTACAAGTTTAGCAGTTTTTGGTCCAGCTTAAATTCTCTATTGGGGGTCCTTTGAGGCTGTAAGTGAGAATCTGGATGTGAGCTGACACTGAAATGTTGTCAGCACCTGTTATCACTTGCCTGGCTCTCAGAAAGGATCTCTGGTTTGGATACACCCACCTCACCTCACCATTAGCTCCTGTTTCCATAGCAGAGCTGCCCAGCTCTTCAAGGTTTGTGGTGATGTGGAGATGTGCAGGGCTCTGGGCATACTTGTGTCCTGGCAGCAGGCTTCACTCAGGATTCAGGAGCTCATCAGGTGCCATTTTAGGCAGTGTCCCTTCCCATGGTCACACTGCTCACCACAGGACAGATGCTCAGTCCTCTGGACCTTCAGGTCTGTCCCTTTTAGCCACAGTCCAGTTCATGATGTTGGGATGGCAGATGTGTTAAACTCTCAATTCTGTATCGTTTGTTTGTGATTTAACCAGAGGAGTGGCCCATGCTGGGCTGCCAGGAGCTGTTGAGCCCATGAAGTGTTCCCATTGAGAGGAGTGCTCCCATCACAGTGGGGTGTAGAGCATCCCTTCCAGGCAGCTCTTCACTTTTTCCCTTCCCCTGCTTTTGCTCACTAGTTTTCCATACTCATTCCTCGCAGTTTCTCTTCCGCTCACTCTTTGTTTCAGCACCTCCTGAACAGCCACGGGCTCCATCTGTACTTTAACTGGCAGGTTTGGTACCTGAGTGGATCGACAGCCGTGACATTGCAGGAGATGTGTATTGAACAGGCAGGTGCAGAAGCTAAAAATGACGTCAGATAATTCCTTAATTAAAGCCTCTGTTTCATGAAGACCCAGTGCTGGAGCAATTCCTTCCTGGCACAGTGAAGGGAGGAGGATCCTGATGGAGCTGGGGAGGTGGGACAAGGTTGTTCACAAAGTGTGCAACCGAATTGCTGAATGCAGCAGGTTCGAGTTGCCCAGTGGGGTGAACTCCTGCAGCTCCTGCTGAGAAAACTGAGCTGTAAAATCCCCCATAGGTGACACGTGCCTGACTGAATAGGTGTCGAGGGAAGGAGCTTTCTGTCCTGCGTCGGTCCCTGGCACCCAATGCCGTTCATAAGAGTTGAGTACTTCCAGTGCCTGGAGCCTTTGGGAGGAGGCAGGAGGCAGCTGTGTGGGAAGGAAAGGAGAGAAACAGGTAACTGAGACTTCCTAAAGTTGCAGCGCTGCAGGGAACTGAAAATCACCTGTGGTGCTTTCAAAGGTGCACGCTAGACAACCATCCATGGTTAGAACTCCATCAGCTGAGGGTGGTGATGCAGCAAAACCAGCAAGGGTTTTCATTAGATGCTGCCTTTCACCAGGCTTTCCTGGAAGTTCGCCTGATTAAGCTGGCATTTTTATACACTAGTTATTTTTCTGACACATTTCCTCCTCCTGTGATAAGGGAGTTGGTGCTGCTGGACAGTGCTCTCCTTGGAGGGGAATTCCACCAATCCATGGCCCCTACTGACACCTTCCAGGAGCACATCGCTGGGGTCCCATCGTGGGGAATCTCTGTGTCTCTGGGTCTGTCAGGTGAAGAACCTCAGTGCATTTACTGGGATTAGGGTTAGGGATATGGCATTCCCTCTCCAGTGAAAGCAGCAGGTGGATTGAGAGAAGATACCACACTCTGGTGTCCAGCAGTCCCATCCCTGGAAGTGCCACATTCCTGGAAGTGTTCCAGGCCGGGTTGGATGGGTCCCTGAGCAACCTGGTCTTGTGGCAGGAGGTGGGACAGGATGAGCTTTCAGGTCCCTTCCAACCCAAACCAGTCTATGATTCTATGACAGCATGTGCAGTGTGTTGGGGCCAGCCCTGTTCTGCTGGTCAGAACATGACCTGCTGCCTCCCAGACGTGTGTTTTACTCCTCACCTCACTGAGACTCCTGACCTGGACACTGTATTTTTGGTCAGAAAGGATTCCCTCACTCCCAAACAACACAAGCAAACAACAGGATGCTTTCCAACGTTTTTAACTAAAAATATTTTAATAAGAATTATTTTTTACCATCAAAATGTTTTTAGCTCAAAGAATAATTTCACCATCTCAAAGTAGCAAACTCTAATATCTCTGTTATCAAGCGTTATCACTCAGAGCCACTAAAATGTCTGATTGACGCCTGGGACAAGGTTTTCTATCCACATCTCCTACTTAAGTTTTTCCCTCTTTTGGCCTTGGTAACCTTGTTTTTCATCTTTGTCACCTTGCTATTGAAATTCAAGTATGAAAGTATGGAAATAGGCAGTGATAGTACCTGGATCAGACTGCAGCATGCCCTGAGCTCCAGTCTTGCCCTCTTTGCTTGGAAATCCCTTTCCAGGTACATTTCTTCCCAGGCCTTTCCCATATACATGTAAATGTATATGTTCTGTTACACATAATACATGTATAATACATGCATATAAATGTATATGTTCTGTATATATAATGTCTTCTGTTAACAAAGGGAGCCTCACTGGGTGCCTGCAGCAGCAGGAGCTCAGCCCCACGGCCCCTTTGCTCCCGTTGAACTTTTCCCTGTTATTCTTGGGGAAGCTGAGCAGGGGTCAGGCCCAGGCAGGGAAATGAGGTCTGGGGCGATGGAAAATTCAGACCCCGCAGCCACCTCCTATGATATAGATATAAATGGAATGGAAAATTATTTCAAATAAAAGTGCACTGCCCTCTGAGAAATGTTCTCACAGAACCGCCTCCGAGAGCGCCTTAACTCTTTATCAGAGCACAGCTCTGGGGGACCTCGGGGCAGCAATGACAGTGACGTGGTGTTCCAGAGCTGGGGGACTTCGGGCAGCGGTGGCAGCCAGAGCCAGGGACGTGCCAGAGCCAGGGACGTGCCAGAGCCGGGGACGTGCCAGAGCCAGGGACGTGCCAGAGCCAGGGATGTGCCAGAGCCAGGGATGTGCCAGAGCCAGGGAAGTGCCAGAACCAGGGACGTGCCAGAGCCGGGGAGGTGCCAGAGCCGGGGATGTGCCAGAGCCAGGGAAGTGCCAGAAGCGGGGACATGCCAGAGCCAGGGATGTGCCAGCACGGCTGTGACCAAGTGCTGGGGCCAAATGGGCCCTGTGCTTTCCAAGCGCAGCACAGGAAGGAGATTCCCTGTTTCTTCCCTCTCCCTCTGTGCCGATGATGAATCTAAATCCATGAGCTGGCCAGATCCATGTCCCCAGGAAAGAAATGGGGCACGGCTCCAGCTCTCTCCATCTCCACCGGACAGTGCAAGGACAGCTTGGAGTGCAGATATAGTCCCTGCATCCCCCATCTGCACCCAAATCCAGCTGAATTTTTAACATCTTAGGTGCTGAGCTCACACAGCAAGGCAGAAACAGGGATGTTCCCCAGCTGTTCCCTGTCTGTTCCCAGTCCAACACCAGCCCTCTGCTTTGCTGTGCACATGAGAGGGAAGTGTTCATCCTCACGGACAAAAATAGCCACCAAGGAGCCCTCCTGTCCCAGGGCAGCGTGTGCAGACAGCTGGGACAGCAGGTGCAGCAGGAGGGTGGATATCTGGCCAGGGACAGGACACAGGGCAGGGAACACAGTGAATGTGACATGACAGTGCCCAGGCACTTGCCTTGCCTTTGCTGTGTCACTTGTCACTGCCAGCTGTGTCACCTCCCAGCCTCTTAGCGACAAGGCTTTGCAAGGGAATAAAGTGCCAGTGAGTGGGAAAGCTCGTGGAAGGAGGAGGAGCAGGGAGGTGGGCGAGCAGTCAGCACCCATGGCATGGTGAGAGAGCTCTCCTGGGAGCAGGGCTGGGCCGCCTGCCACGGGCTGTGCAAGCCAAGGGCAGGTCAGAACCAAACCACTCCAAGAGATTCAGGGATCCTTCCCATCTCCAAGCCTTGGTCTCTCCTGCTGCCTCCCAACACCTAAAAGCAGAAGGGTTTTCCCCATTCAGGTGATGACACACAGTTGCTCTGTTCACTCACAACAGTAGTACCTGCGCAGGTGGAGAGCCCGGCACGTCCAGCCGAGGCTTCGGGATGGGAAGGAGGAGGAGCACAAGCCAAGCTGATGCAAACACACATGTGAAATAAAGCAACTGGGAGGAGGTATTATGTGCTTTTTAAGGAAATGTGCTGGAAACAGCCACTTAAGGACTTTGTCAAAGGCAGAAAGCAAAAATCTAATGGGCTGTTTATCCAAAGGCCTGTGGCAAAATACTGAATCTTAGATTAGTCCCCAGGAAGAAACTAATCTGGTTCATTACAAGTCAGTTTGTAAGAGCCCAGAAGACAACACTGGGAGACAAATCAGGCACTGGAGACTGGTCCAGGGCAAGCTCCTCACACAAGTCCCGTCTCCATTCTCGTGTGTATCTGAGGGACTTGTTGGATGCGGCGTGAAACTTGCAAATAAACTTCAGTAGATGTGGTTGCAATGGGCTGTGCCAGGCTTTTGGATGGCAGCGAATCCCTCTGCAGAGGCCTGAGAGGACACCACTGTTCATCCTGTCCTCATCAGGTGGCATCTGACATGCCCTGTGCTCTGGAGAGCCACTGGCAGGTTCTGGCCCAGGCCTCCTGTGCCCTTTGATGACATACTTAGCAATCCACTCATTAAGGTGCAGATCATTCACTTGTGGAAGAGAAGCTGCCGTAGAAATGTCAGTAGTCACTAAAACCCTTCCAGCTCTCATTTCTCTCAAGACAACAAACGAGAGGGCTGCAGACCTCAGGTAGAACTGGTTTTTTAGTGTATGTCTAATTTCAGCTCTGAAGAGGACAGACATCAGGCATGAGTTGGTAGGTTTGGGATTATCTTCCAGCCTATATTCATGAAGAGGGATGCCCCAGGTCAAAGAGAGTGTTACATCCTGAACGCATGTGGGTTTGGGCTTGTTTGCGTTGCTGCTGTTGTTATTTGTTGTACCAAGGACTTGGGAAGATGTTCAATAAACTGGTTTGCTGAAGGTAGTAAAGTTAAAAGAGAAAATGGATCTGGTTTCACTCGGAACAGAGGCAGTTTGAGTGCCCACAAGAGCTTCATTCCACCTGTCCAGCACAGATCTGAAGGTGATGAAATGCAGAGGGTAATAGAGCAAGGCCAGGTTGGATGGGGCTTGGAGCAACCTGGTCTAGTGAAAGGTGTCCTTCCCATGGCACGGGGTGGGAATGAGATGAGCCAACCCAAACCACTGTTGGGTTCTGGGATGACAGGCAGAGGCTGCTGCTGTGGGCTTGAGAGCCTCTTCTCTCCCCACACAGGAGCTGAAGCAGTGACCTGCAGGCTTCCCCTGCACTGCACAGGGGGGAATGGAGGTTGTGATTCTGGTGGAGCTGGTGAACCTGCCTGGCTGTTGCAGGCAGAGGAACTTCTGGGTGGGGGGGTGAGCTCTGGTCCTCAGTGCCCAGCACTGCGTCAGAGCTGGGGGAGAAAGGGTTGGTGCCTGGAAATAATGTTACTGATAGCGAATTACTGTGGGTGTCAGAGCAGGGTGAGTTTGGAGCAGATCAGGGACTTTGTCCCTGGTGTGCAGAGGAGGTTGCACTCTGAGATAAGGGGGCTGCTCCGCTCTCACAGAGTCCATGGGGATGTGTCCATGGGCACATGGCAGCTTGGCCTCCTGGCAGGTTGCACCATCAACTTTTCTTCCCTGTGGTGATCTAAGAGATTCTGTTTCCAAGGGACTGTGTTTCTCACCCTCTCAGGGTGCCGTGCTCAGGCCCTGATGTTTTTGGTGTTGCTGGGTGCAGGTGCAGTGGGGTGCTGTGCTATCCCAGGGATGGCTCTCTGGCTTTGCCAGTGAGAGCTGATGTGGTACTTAACCTCTCTGCTAGGTTCAAGACATGACACAAAAAGATAGATTGAAAATCTCTATTTTTTCTTGGGAATACCAGTTAGGCATGGCATGCTGCATATTCCTTAAGGAAAGTAACATCATGGTGAGAAAAAAATGCTGCTACCAATGTGACTACCAGAAGGTTTCAGCACTCTGCTGGTCTGCATAGCTTGATGCTTTGGAATAAAGCCTGACACAAGTTTTTGTGCAGCCTGCCTGTGTCAGCTGCCCCAAGGGAATGCTCCATCGTGGAAGGTGAAGAGCATTGGGATGGTGGTGGGATCCACCTCCCCACATAAGGGACCTTGTGGAGGACCTGCCTACCTTGTCTCAAACACGATCTGGCACTGCAGCACAGAGCCCTGAGGGAGGAGCAGGCAGGGAGGCTCTGGTGCAGCCGGGTGGCCGGGCAGCTGGACTGCGGGCTGCCACCCCAGCGCTTTGAGCAGGTCACTTCTCCAGAGCCCAGGTTCCCCAGTGAGAGGTGTGCCCTCTGCATGGTGACTTTGGAGAGGCTCAGACAGGGCACACGGTGCCTGTGGAACCCCCCAGGGGCACGGGGCTCGCCCCAGGAGCTGCGTCCCTCTCTGCTCTGGCACCGCGCTGGCCGGACGGGCTCACGAGCGCTGTTGGGAGCGTGTTTTTTCCCAGGCAGATTACACAGCCTTTTTAGCTCCATCCCCCCACTACACCCCCCTTCCTCTGTTATTTTGGTGCCTTTCCCCAAGGGAAACAAAGTTAGTGCAAACACTGTTCCCACCAGAAAGGCAAAAGCTCCCCCCACCCCCCTTTTTCCTTCCTCTTTTGGGTTCAGGGTAATGTGTCCCATGACAAAACAAGCACAGATCCCTGCACAGAGGGCTTTGCCTTTCTCCTTAAAGGGAGAGTCTTTCTCCAGGGCCCCGAGGGCCATCACTCCATCACACTGAGGTGCCTCTCAGATGGTCAAGCTGGACTCTTTTTGTCTTTGGTGAAAGCCAGACATGAGGGTCAACACTGGTGGGTGGGAATAGGGTAATATGGAGTGGGGAGCAGTAATGTGCCCAAGAGAACCAGGCTGGAGGTCATGAGGCTGAGCTTCAGACATTCCCACTGGAGAATACTCCATGCTGGAAAAGATGGAGAGTGCCTCTTCACATGGGGAGATAGCGATAGGACAAGGGGGAATGTTTCTAAACTAAAAGAGAGATTTAGATCAGATATGAAAAGGAAATTGTTCCCTGTGAGGGTGGGGAGGCCCTGGCACAGGTTGCCCAGAGAAGCTGTGGCTGCCCCATCCCTGGA
>JAYRBT010000038.1:10942703-10955824 GCA_036023395.1 Myiotriccus ornatus
TGGAAGTGTCCAAGGCCAGGCTGGACAGGGCTTGGAGCAACCTGGGCTAGTGGAAGGTGTCCCTGCCCATGGCAGGGAGGTAGAACAAGATGGTCTTTAAGGTCCATTCCAACCCAAACAGTTCTATGATTCCATGAGAGTGGGTTGTTCAGGCTCCTCTGCTGCTCACAGGGAGATGACATCCCTGCTGGAACTCTAAATCCAATGTCCAAGGCAGAGCAGGAGCCCAAAATGTTTCTCTCCACTGACTGTAGGAATGATGGGTGAGGAGTTACCCTTCCTTCCCCACTCAAAGCAAGGGCTGATGGGCTTACAGGCAGGAAAAGACCATCTCAATCCAAACCACCAGCCTGCTTCCATCAGCAGAAGCATCTGGGCAGGTGGCCCAGGTATAAATGTTTAATTGGAAGTGGCTAATTTGGCCTCTGGATGAGCATCCTCGGGCTGTCTCCCACAGCAGCAGAGAGGCTGTACCTGCTGCAGGAACCTCTTAAAGATATTCATGACTCTGGGCTTTTCCCACTCCTTTGGGAAGGCAGATCTGTAGTCTTTCAGTAACTGATCCATAAAACCTTCTTCCCAGAAAGCACTGGTCATCACTTCTCTGCCTACCATGGCAGAGAAGATTTAAGTACTTTGAGTGCCTGTGGCTGCTGCATCCTCCTGCCCTGCTTGGAGCTGATCTTCTCTCTGCAGAATCCTGGCACAGGCTGGCACCACCCTCCTTCAGTGCATCATCAGCGTCAGTCACACCTCTGGGCCTCCACGGAATTACCCAAAACAGCCTGACATACCTTTCTCCTTCTAAATGCTGTTTGCAGGATTCCCTCTACCCCTGGATGTCTTTAAACAGTTTTTAACAAATGGGATTTTAATGCCTCCCCCTCAGTCAAGAGGCTGTGAGTGTCTGTGTTTCCAGGGCAGCTGATAAATGGGTGGTGGAGGCCTGGGGACAGAGGCGTTTCCTATTTTTGCAACTCAGTAATTTTGCACGATGAGACCTTGGCAGCTTGTGCCTGGAACCTGTGCCTGCAGTCAGGGGTCTGACAGGGAAAGAAGCAAAAAATTGAAAAAAAACCCCAAAGGCCAATAATTGCTCATGATGAGAAAGGCAATTAAAAAGTGTAATTTAGATTTGCAGTTTTAAAGCCAGAAAAACCATTTTTGTTCAAAGGTGTTGAAAGGAGACTATTGTTTTCCTGCAGATGTTTCCGAGGAATGCAGAGCTTGGAAAGAGTAGGGAGGTTTATGGTGAGCACTCACGCCTGGTGGCTGGGTGGGCCCTGGTTGGGCTCTGGGTGGCCTGGGTGCGATGTGGGCACTCTCTTCTGCAACACCTTTCACCCCTGTGACACCTGGGGCAGAGTTTGCTGTACCCTTGAGCAGCTGCCTGCTTTGGGTGAGAGGAATCACCCCATTCCTCAGCAGAGTCACAGTGCCAAGGCCAGCTGTTGGTACCTCCAGAGTGGCCAGGTGAGATGGACCCCCAGGGTCTCTGCTGAGTTTACATCAACCAGTGGGACAGCAAAGCGGCCAATTTCTACCAAGATCATTGAGTCTCACGTCCAGAAAACCTCCCTGTTGAAAATCTTACCTACAGCTATGCAGCCCAGGAGCCAGGCAGAGCTGTGGTGCCTCATGCTGGATTCCAGAGGCTCCATTTCTGCAGCCCTAACAAGAGAGACCCTGAGGGGCTGGAGCATGTGCAGGGAAGGGAACAGAGCTGGGAAGGAGCTGGAGCAGCAGGAGCAGCTGAGGGAGCTGGGGGGGCTCAACCTGGAGAAAAGGAGGCTCAGGGGGGACCTTCTCACCCTCTGCAACTCCCTGACATGAGAGGGGAGCCGGAGGGGGTCGGGCTCTGCTCCCAGGGAACAAGGGACAGGAGGAGAGGAAACGGCCTCAAGCTGTGCCAGGAGAAGTTTAGATTGGGTATTAGAATAAATTTCTTCATGGAAAGGATTGTAAAGCATTGGAACAGGCTGCCCAGGGCAGTGGTGGAATCCTCATCCCTGGAAATGTTAAAAACATACGTGGCTGTGGCACTTGAGGACACAGTTTGGTGGTGAACATGGTGATGGTGCTGAGTTGACGGTGGGACTTGATGATCTTAAAGGTCTTCTCCAACCCTAATGTTCCATAATTCTGTGATTTCCTTCCCATACTGTGTCCAATATGATGTTTCTGCCTTCAGAGGTACCTTCCCAGCTGGTACACGATGATTAATGACTTCCAGGTCCCAAAGGTGTGGATGTGGGAGTGAGAATCGTGGACTGGAGGCAGTACAGCTCTGGCATAGGATCTGTAACAGCCTGGCTCATCCATCAGGAATGCTGTGATGGAGGGGACGTTCCAAGTGTATTCAGCATGGGAAAATATTTTATCAAAGAAACTCGGAATAAAAAAATAAAATTAAAATCTAAACATGAGCACTTGACACTGTGCCACATCAGGGCTATTTTTAATTTCCTTCCTGATCACTCCACTTGTTTTCATCATTGTCGGCTCTATGAAGGATGGAATAAGTCACCATCTCTGAGATGAGGTACAAACTGAGCTCGTGGTTTCCAGTGATGTCTTGGTTTATTGAGCAGTAGCTAAACCATAACAACTGATATCATCTGAACTCTCCTAGGGGGCAGAAGAGCCACGATGGGCCAATGCCAAGGGATCTGCCACCAGCCATGGGTGACCTGGTGGCACCAGGACTGTGCTCGGTTGGGTGTGTTTGGGACAGTGGCACCCAAAGGAGGGCTGGGATGTGGCGGTTCTGTGGCTCTCCTGCAAGGGCTCACAGTGCCTGTGTCAGATACACTTTTATGTCTCTCTTTAGAGAAGGTGCTTCCCATGGAATCACCAGCATAAAAGAACCACAGAACGGTTTGTGTTGACTTTAAACCTCATCTCGTTCTACAGCCCTGCCACAGGCAGGGACACCTTCCATTAGACCAGGTTTCTCCAAGCCCTGTCCAACCTGGCCTTGAACACTTCCAGAGATTTTTAGGAAGGGGAAAGTAGGTGGGGTCTGTCCCCACTGCTCAGTATTTTAATTTTGATTACTTCTAACTGTGCACTTAACGAGCTGGAGAAGCCCTGGCTGAGAGCCTGATAACAGATATGGGCTTGGCATCCCTCCTGAGGCCAGTCCCAGCAATCCCACCATGTGTCTGAGAGCATTGTCCAATGCTCCTTGAACCCTTGTTACTTGGTTTTTCAATGTCTTTAACTCAGGGCAGTACTAATTTCTTGAATTTCCAGTTGTGTGGGTACAGCTGTGCTCAGTGACTTCTTAAAAAAAAAAGGGGTAGTATTTGGATGATGTCGTAGCTGGAAAATGGTCATCAATCTATCTGAGAAATCTCCTTCTCCTTGTTCCACAGAGGAGGATCCCTGTGGTTACCCCTGTAACAGCACAGCTCAATTACAGAGCTTTCCATTTTGCAGACTTTAACTAATCTATTTCCTAATCCTTTGGGCTGAGCTCCTGAAGCTGATGGGAGTTATTGGAAAGCCTAGGGAGGAATCTTTAGGTGAATGACTTTAGAGCTGGAGTTGAATAATTCGTGTTCATTACTTGGGAATATCTTTCTAGGCAAATTTTTATATGTTCAAAATTTTACTTCTTATTAATCTCTGTATCTGTTTCTGTGTCTGTCTGATTAACAATGATCCCATGGAATTGCAAAACTCAGTTAAACACCTGAGTATGCAGCCAGGACACTGACCACTGACCCCTCGTACTGTCATCACTACTGTCTTCAGTTTTGCTGTAGACTGGTATTGAGTCCAAGGAGGATGAATAGGATCACCTGATGCCATGGTACTAGTCCCCTTCCACAGCTTTATGTTTCATTTGATTGTTTCCGTGGAAGATTTGTGATGGGGTTTGGCTGTTACTGCTCCAAGAAGGAGCCTGAGTGATGGGGGAATTCAGCTGGGCCAGGACAAAGAGCCGTGTTCCCAGATACAGACAGTGGCCACCCCCGGCACAACACCCCCCTCGTGCCTCCCCCTTGGCCTAACAAGCCCACGGGTTCCAGAGCTCCCTGAAAAATTGCTCGTTTGGCTTTGCCTTATTTAAAAATAAAATCTCATGCGCACACTCGAGACTATTTGTTTTTACTAAAGTCTGGAGATTCCCACAGGGGGCTGTTATGTTTGGGGACTGTTGGAGCCAACATCTATTTTTTTCCTTAGGAAAGGTGCCATTCTTACCAGGATCATTAGGATAATTTCCTAATTAGTTGTTAATCATGGGCTGGCCTTTCTAA
Organism: Myiotriccus ornatus; assembly: GCA_036023395.1. NCBI lineage: Eukaryota > Metazoa > Chordata > Aves > Passeriformes > Tyrannidae > Myiotriccus > Myiotriccus ornatus. The sequence continues at coordinate 10,946,972 of JAYRBT010000038.1, forward strand.
CATGTTCCGAGAGCTGATTCTCTGCCAAACCTGCTCCTTCAGCTGTGGTCTCCATGGCTGGGCCATGTCTCAGGAGGGACTCTGGGATGGTCCGTGTGCACAAGGAGATGCTCCATGGCAGGAGCCTCTGAACCAGAGATTGGCAGTGGGCAGAGATGCCCAAGGGAATGTGTCCTGGGAGGGGATTCAGGAGGCAGAGCCAGGGTCTCCTCCCTATGGGGAAGGCCTTGTGCAGGGCCAAGCAGTGAGGGATCCCCAAGGACAAGAGCTGGAGGTGCACTGATGGGGTCTGGCTACTGCCTGGAGGGTGGGGGGAAAAGGAGAGGGAGGGTTTGTAAAGGTATTTTGAGTCTTGGAAATTTCAAGAGCCCAGTGGGTGAGGATGAAGTGCCCACGTCGGGACGCTGAGCCTCGCCCAGACTGAGCATCCCCACTGCAGTGAGGAGCAACACCAGGATCCCACTGGGGACATTCCTGCTGAAGCCCCTGCTGGGGCTGCACTCAGTGAGCTCTGCCATACCAGGTTTTCTCATCTATTGCACTGTATGGGAGAAGATCAGGGCATGTCGGGGGACGACCCTGCGTGCTGGCTCTGCCTTGGTCCTGGCAGCACCGCAGTGCTCTTCCAACGGAGAGGCAAGTGCAGAGCGAGCAGGAGGGAGATCATCCGCCCCAGCCCCACACCCACCAACCTCCCAGCGAAGAGCCACAGCAGGAGCCATCCATCCCTCCCTGCTTTTCCTCCTCGCCGGCTCTGCCCTGTCCTTTGTGAGCGCCCGGCCGCGGCAGCGTGCAGGGTACCCGGCCCCGTTCCCACACTCATAATCCCCGGGTCACGAGAGACACAAAGGAGGTGCCGCCGCTGGGAGCCAGGGGGCAGGAGGGGCGGCCGGGCAGAGCTGGCTCTGCTGCTGCTGCCTCGTTTTGTTCTCACTGAGGATGACCTTCAGTTTTCTCCCTGCTAATCCCTCCCTCTAATCCCCTTCTCCTCTCCTTGCCCGGGTCAGGGAGCTTTCTTGTCTCCCTCCTTCCCCGGCAGCTCCATCGCGGTCGCTGCCGATAAACCCAGATCCAAGCTGAGATGTCTCCATCACACACCTGCTGCATCTCGCTGACAGGCAGGGGCCAAACCAGGGGCTGAAGGAAGGTGGAGGTGCTGCCTTGCTCTGCCCTTGCTCAGTTGAACGTGAAGTGTAAGAGAAGTCACTCGGAGGTGGATCAAGCCAAGCCCAGGTCCTGCCTCCTGGTGAATGCCCAGCTGGGAGCTGAAATCAGCAGGACCCCTTTTCCAGGTGGATGAAGGACACATAGGGCTGAAACCCTGTGTTCCCATGGGTCCCAAGGCAATACTTCACTCCTGGGTTTGCTTCTGGGTCTGAGGCTCTGGCTGAGCCCTCAACCCTGCCCTGGCAGTGTGGTCCCTGCCAGGCTCTGCTGTGAAGCACCCTCAGTGGACATCACCACTGCCAGGCTTAGCACAGCATCACCAGGGTCATGTGTCCTTACGGGCTTTACTCAGAGTCTGAGTGGAGATTCAGGGTCTGACTTTAGGTCCTGATTTGTGAGAGACTTGGCTCTAACACTGACACACCAGGGTGTTCTCTACTTAACTGCCTGAGGCCATCGGTTCCAGCCCATACTGCAGCGATGGGATGAAGTGCTAGACAGACACCAAAGTGAAGGGAGTCAGTAGTTGTGTTTTTATTGGAAATCCAACAGTAGCATCCACATTTCCAGGCTTGGTAGGGAGCTGGAGGGCTGAAGGATCTGCAAAGACTCATACACTGCTTGTCTGCCATGGTGCCTGCAGATTGCAGAGCCATCCCTTTTTGTAGCTGTTTTTGGAAGTGCCACTGCCCCTCACGAGTAGTGAGTCCTTTTTGTCTGGGATTTCAATATTTCTAGTCCTATTACTTTGTCACATGATCCTTACCTACTGATGAGTTGGCTGCTCCAAAATCTCCTATTTCAGGACTTTTCTCTGGTACCTGCAAAGCAGGGGGTTACCTGAGCAGAGTCCTGCCAGAGACTGTGGCACCTGCCCTGCTTCTGAAGGCCTCTGAGGACATGCCTGTTGGTTAATCTATAGGTTTTTTTACAATGAGAGTGGTGAAACATTGGCACAGGTTGCCCAGAGAGGTGGTGGATGCCCCATCCCTGGAAACATTTAAGGCCAGATTGGACATTGCTCTGAGCAACTTGGTCTAGTGGAAGATGTCCATGGTCACTGAAGGGGGGTTGGACTACGTGAACTTTAAAGGTCCCTTCCAACCTAAACTGTTCCATGATTCTATGGTCCTGGTAATAAACTAAACCTCCTGGTGCCATTCAGGTGCTCAGGGGTGCTGCCAAGGGCTGCAGTGAGGCTGCTCACAGAGCTGCAGCACACAGCCCTCTCTGCTGACCCGAATTATTTAATCAGGACTGAGTGGGAAAAAAAAATGAGTCTGTGGCAGGACAAGTGCCTTGGGGTGGAAGATAAGGTCTTCCTGTTTCCCACAACACCCTGAGTTTCTTGTCTTCAGTACTGCAAATAAAACCCAGGGAGCCAGGGAGGCTGATTCCCACACTGCAGCGAGGACTCATCAGCATTTCTTTTCCGGTGGCTCCCATCTCTGTAGGAGGATGCCCAGGCTCTAGGATCAGCTTCCTGGTGAGACATCAGCCCCACAGAGGTTTGCTGTCCCGCCTTGGCAGGAAGGACTCTGCGTGTCTGTGTCCCATGGGATGGCTCCAGCCAGCAGCATGTCCTCACAGCAGAGTTTGCAGCTCTGCAGGGACCTGGATGTCATAGAGTCCCACCACTCCGATCCCCAAAAGCTCCTTGGCCACCACCAGGGAGAGAAATGCAGTTGTGCCATGCTCTGGAGGTGGGAACCCCACACTGAAGCCCCTGGCAGGATCCCTGTCCCAGGGGGGATGAGCTGGGTCTCTCTGCAAGCCTTGGCACTCAGGAGCCCCATCTTCAGATGGGCAACACTTGCAGTTCTCCAGAGCAAATGTTGAGAGTTTGCAATACCTGTTCATTATTTTATGGAGTTGAATGAGGTTTTGAAATGTGAGCTCTCTAATTTATTACCTTCATTAAAGGGCAACTTATTTTATATAATCACAGACTGGTTTAGGTTGGAAGGGACCCATAAAGCTCATCTCATTCCACCCCCTGCCATGGGGTATTTCTTCACCAGCCTGTCCAATACAATGGGTGCTTCTTCTCTACATTACCCAGTTTGCATTACCTGCTTCTGGAGACATGTATGATTTATGATTCTATCCTCTTTCCATGGAAATAATGGGGAAAATGTAGGTGCTGCTGGTCTGGATGAATTTTATCAAGTAGGACAGCTGCCTGTTGGAGCCACATCTCCCAGTTTCCAGGAGAACTCAGGGACATGGATATAAAAAATTCAGTGTTGCCCAAGATGCCATTAAGAACAAAAGAGCATCTCAGCAGGGGTTTGGCCTGGACTGGGTCTGGCAGCAGGGGTGGAGCAGGACTGGGACAAACTCTGGGAATTTTTAAGCCAGAGGGAATTTCACAGTGGGGGGAAACACAGTGGTGGGACGGGGACTCCTCAGCAAAGCTTTTAAGTGCAACATCGAAAGCTTTAAGTAGTTGTACGTGCTTTTAAGGTGTCTTACCTTTCACTTGTCAGGGAAAAAAGCAGGGAAGACATTCCTTTTTTCCTCTGGAATAAGTCCAGCTTGGCAGCCCACACCCAATTAGCAGCAAAAGCCACTAACGATGCAGCATGTGCAGCTCCAGCCTCTGACTCTTCTCACAGACCTTGTGAACTCTGGGACTATTTTCTTTTCAGCCACCCTTTGCCAGCAAAATCTATGCACTGGATGGTCTGTCCTGGGAGAAATCAACTCTGCTGGAGCCTGAGCCATTTTGGGGGGAAAACAGTGGTTTCTGAGTACTGGGGGGGCTGTTTTGAAAATCCCCTTCCCTCCCTATTACATCACTCAGTCTCTATTGTGTGAAGTGTATTATAATTGTTAATAGATATGTATTAGTCCATTATATATATGTTGCATATATGTGTGTCTGTGTCTGTATTAGATCCCACTGTAATGTGCTGAGGCAGTGGAATTTTACTGGAGACTTTGGTAGCGTTCATGCTTAAGTAAAACAAACCAAAGGACAACCCCAGCCCTGGAAATGAGGTTTTCCTTCACCGAGCAGCCAAGGAGCTGAGGAGTAGAGGGCTGGTTTTGGGGGATCCCAGCTGTTCTCCGCCACTGGAGCAGCACTGGCTGGCTGCTCACCTCTCCTTGGGGAACCACACCCAGCTGCAGGGCCCCTGGCACCATTGCTGGCTCTCTGGGAGCCCTAAACCTCAGGAAAATACCAGAATTCCCCCCGGGAGTCTCACCATGACTCTGTTCAGGGCTGGGCTGATGCCACCAGCTCCCAGGAAGGTCCCTGTCCATGAATGAACACCCTGTTTGGGGCCGGGGGCTGGGGCACAGCGTGACCAGGCCAGGCCCAGCTCCTGACACAACTGCTTGGGATTTGGCTTTTCCCACAAGCAGTTACGTCCCTCCATAGCCCCTTTCTGGGTGAGTAATGACCCTGATGATAGATTTGTGCTTCTTCAGGGGGCTGGTCCTGGGCAGAGCAGCCAGGAACAACTCCCTCTCCCCGACCTTCCCAGGGGTGTTCCCAGTTGGTGCTTCCCACGTGAGGGACGAATGTGCAGCTCTGGCACAGCCTCACCTCGGCTGTGATCTTGGCAATGCCTGCTCCTTCCTCTGCATCACTGTGTATCAAGCCATAAGCTAGCCCTGCCAGCCCCAGTTCCCCATGGGATGTCCCTTGCCTGGAGCTCCCTTTCTCATGGAACTGGGGGCAGAGCTGGGCCCTGCACAGCTCATGAGTTCAGTAACGTGGTGAGTGGACTGGGTCTCACCCAGGAACGGAACCACTGGGTCAGTGCAGTTTGGCTGTGGGGAAGGGGCCTGAGGAGCTGCAGAGGAGCTGCTGGAGTTTGGGGGGTCTGTCCCTTGGTGGCCACCCAAGTGCTGTGGCCATGCTGAAGTCCGCGCTGCCAAGGAGCTGGAGGGACCCCCGGAATGCAGGAGTTATCCTGGCAATGGGGGAGTGCTAGCAGCTGCCTGGGGAAGGGGATCGCTTGGAAAAAACATCTGTCAGGCATGTTTTCCCTGTAGAAATGGATGAGCTGCTCTCCCTGGAAAAGGGCCCTGACCCAGGGAGTTCTTGCCCTGTGTTCCCTCCAGGGCTCTGGGCTTCACCGGAGTTTTGCATGAATTTCTCAGAGCCCTGCCTTTCATCAGTGCCTTTCCCTGGCTTGTTCCTCCTTTTCTGCTCCTTTTCTGTATGATTTGTCCCTTAAAATAAAGATGGCCCTACCAGCCCTGCCTTCCAGCTCCTACTGAGCTGCTTTCCCCAGCTCAGAGTACCCAGGACAGGGAACCCTGGGAGGGACCTTGGGAAGAAGAGCAAAATCAGGCTTTATTAAAAACCCTAGAAAGCAGTTCCATTAAGGCCATAAAACAGCAAGGCAGCTAAAAGCAGATAAATCTACTAATTATTTGCTCATTAAAAAAGCTCTCCAATAAATTCTTTTAAGGTGATCCCATAAATCTCTCCAACGCCATTAAGGTCAGTTGTCTTCAATTCTGATCTCCCCCTGGGGAAGCCTTTTATGGGTCTACAAACAGTGGTTTTAGGATTTGTATTGCAGATATAATTGAAGTTTGATGAGATCATCCAACAAAAGTGTCCCCCTGATCCCTGTGGCACAGCAGAGAGAGCAGGTCCTCTCTGGGGAGGCAGATGAAGCTCCTAGGATTGGTTGCACTGGCAGCTCTTGTCCCATGTCTCCAGGAGCCACTGCAGGCCTCCTGGGGGGCTGCATGGATGCTGAATGGATGCTGAGACTTGGCCCCAGCTACTACAAACACCTTTTCCTGGCACTGAAATCGTTTGAGAACAAGACGAGCCCCCTTGCAGCCACTGGGGCTCCTGCACTGGCTGCATGACAGGTTGGATGGGGTTTGGAGCAACCTGGTCTAGTGGAAGGTGTCCCTGCCCATGGCAGGAGGTTGCAAACAAGATGACCTTTCAGGTCCCTTCCAACCCAAACCAGTCTATGATTCTATTTGCCCACAAAGGGCTGGGGATGGGGCTTGCCTTGGCCATGCTGGAGGGACTGGGCAGAGCCCAGATGGAAGGACCATTCCACCTAGAACTTCAATTTTGTGTGTACATATTAAAAACTTCCAGGAGGATCATCCCCAACCACCCATTACAGGCATTTACCCACTGGCGAAACCCCCCTGAAACCCTGAAATTATGCAAGAGGTGTTTTAGCCTGAGAGCTGCTGGTGCAGGGCTGCTCCCTGCCGTAGTGCCGGGCATTGCCTTCTCCACTCAGCACTTCCACCATCACAGCTTCCTGCTTCCCTTCCTGCAACCACGGCCAGCTCTCCTCAGCCCTGCCACTGCTTGCTCCCATCTGAGGGAGCCTGGGCAGGAGCTGGCAGGGGGATGGATGCTGGCACTGGCACCCCCATTCCCTGGCTATGCTGTGCTCCTCTCCAAATGCCAGCTTTGCCTGAGTTCACAGCCTGTTTTCCAGCTAGCACCTGGATTACCAGCATTCAGCTTCATGTGCTTATTGCAGGAAGGTGTTATCCTCACTGGGGTCTCATTCTGGTGACACAGAGGCTGGGATTAAATGATGGTCCCGAGCTCAGGAGATCTTTTTAACCAAACCACCTTCTGTTTTCGGGCACAGGGCAAGCAGCTGAGTGGCTCTTGATGTCCCAGCATGCAGCCATGCTGGGCTGGGAGTCCAACAGTCTTAGAATCATGGAATCATTCAAGGTGGAAAAGCCCTATGAGATCATTGAGTTCAACTTTCTCTCAGCATTGACAAGGCCACCATTAACTCATGTGCCCAAGTGCCACATCTACACTTCTTTTAAATCCCTGCAGGGATGGTGAATCCACCACTGCCCTGGGCAGCCTTTTGCAATGCCTGATCACCTTTTCCATGAAAAAACTTCCTAATATCCAGTCTAGATCCCTGGTGGCACAGCCTGGGGCTGTGTCCCATCACTTGCTCCCTGATGGAACCCCCACCTGGCTCCACCGCCCACTCCATCAGGGAGTTGGAGAGTGTGAGAAGGTCCCCCCTGAGCTTCCTTTTTCCAGGCTGAGCCCCCCCAGCTCCTTCAGCTGCTCCTCATCAGACTTGTGCTCCAGACCCTTCCCCATCCTTCCATCACCGTGGCCTCTGCCTCCACAGCTGCACTGGAGCTTCCTGGTGCTCTGGGACTGGGGAGCAGGTCCCCAAGGGAATGTCACCAGCAGCCTGATTTAAACTGACAGTGGTGCAGAAATTCTGACATGAACCTGATGTCACCACTCAGCCCCTGTGTCCCAGTCCCCCGCTCTGGCAGCAGCTGCTATCTGGCTTTTATTTTCAAGTTTTATTGCTCTGAGATTACAGGCCCTACAAGGGGGGTGTTTCTAACTATCCTTTTCTTACTGAGATGATGTGTCGCTTGATTTTATGTGTGTTTTCTTGATGGCTTTTGCTTTTTGCCAGTGCAAAGCCTTGCATCTGGTTTATGGAGTCAGGCCAGTTCAGCCAATGCCACTCAAATCCTCCACAAGCACCCGGCATCCTTATCCCAGACACCCAGGGGTGGAATCACTCTTTAAAAAAAAAGAAACCAAAAACAGTGAAGAAAATGCTGGATTTCGCATCTCAGCACATGCAAAGGCCCCAGTGTCCCGGACACGACATTAGGCAGCCCTGGGTGTCCTGCAGGATGCATCTCCGTAGGAAACTGCCTTCTTCCCAAGACTTGTTGGCCCAGGGTGATGCTGACGCTGTTGTGGAGCCCCGGGGCCAGCTGGGCGTGCTGCTGTGGGGTGATGGGGAGAGCAGCGAGCCTTGGTCAGCACTGGGTGCAGTGGTGACTGGGTCTGGAGCCTGTCCTGCATCCCCTCACCCAGTCCTAGGATGACACCAGCAATGGCAACATGGCATTTGCATTGTCCACGTCGTGGTGGCCACTCAAGCCGCAGCCTCTCCTGCCCGTGCTGGGCTGCAGGGGCTCTCCCCCCTGGGTGACAGTCCCCTGGGTGACAGTCCCCAGAGCCACCTTCCCACGGGGCAATACCGCCTGGCCCTGCCCTGCCCCCTCGGCTCCTCTCTGATGTGGCCTCTGAAGGATGTGGTGACAATAAAAGTGTGAGGCCAGAGAGGTGCTAAGGGAGGTGAGGCGGTTGGTTTCCTGTTAGCACCAGTGCAACAAGCCCCAGCTCTTCCCGCTGCCCGGAGCCAGCCGGTTCCCAGCCCGCTCCCGCACCACAAGCTCCATTTACAGTTATTTGCTAAAACAACACAGAGTGTGTGAACTCCCTCTAGGCCAAAAATAACTGCCGCCCCATTAACTCCAACTGTTTGTTTGTTTTCAGCTGTTTTCTGCCCTTATCTCGGGAGGGAGCCTGCCTGCTGGGGGGCCTCCAAGGGGAGCAGGGTGGGCACCTCCCCACCCATCATGGCTGGGCAGAGACTTTGAGCCCCCCTTGCTCCCTGTCCCTGGGAGATTTTGTTGCACTGCATTAAAAGCAGGAGTGACAGGCTCGTGTCTCTGGGCTGCTTGGGTTTTTGCTCTATGGTGTGTAATGGGGGCTCCTGAAGATCCCCTCCACAGGGACAGGCCAGCGGGGTCACCGTGGGGTTTCCTCCAGCCCTGCCCCCTTGACAACTTGCTTCCACCAGAATTTAGGGCCCCTGGTGGTCTAGTGGTTAAGGACGCGGCGCTGTCACCGCTGAGACCCGGGTTCGATTCCTGGTCAGGGCCACT
>JAYRBT010000038.1:10955924-11009114 GCA_036023395.1 Myiotriccus ornatus
AATCCAATGCGCAGGCTGGAAGGTGTAAAGACCTTCCCTGGTTCTTCGTTCGCGAAGACTGGCCATTACTTACTTACCAGAATTTAGGGACCTGATGGGATTCTGATGACAGCAAAGGGTTGTGGCTGTCTGTGGCTGCAGGCACCAGGTCAGCAAATGTCCCTGTAGAAGCTAAGCAGGATCAGCAGAAAGAAGGGGCCTAGTGGACTTCCTTAGGGGCTTAGGAAGAGGGGCTGGGCAGCCCGAGCTGGGAAGCTGCAGCTTTCTTCATGGAGAGGGTGGTCAGGCACTGGCACAGGCAGCCCAGGGCAGTGGTGGAGTCCCCATCCCTGGAACTGTTCAAAAGCCGTGTGGATGTGGCACTTGGGCCATGGGTTAGTGGTGAGCTTTGGCAGTGCTGGGGGAACAGTTGGGTTCAGTGACCTCAGAGGGCTTTTCCAGCCTGAATGATTCCATGACTCTAAGGAGGGCTGCAACCCACGTTGTTTTCCACACTTCCCATTGCGTGTCTTCACTGTCTGCTCGCTTCAGCCCATGTGAGGAGGCACTGAATGGGCATCTCTGCCTTCCTGTGCAATATTCTGCTTTTTGGCTCCTTTCCCATGGGTGCAATCAGCATAAGGTCCCCATGGACTCTTCTCTGCCCCAGGTTTTTCAGTTCAGTCCCTGCCTTTTTGCTTCATGTTTTTTACCATGTAAGATATGATTTCTCCTTTTTTATCCTCTTCTGCCTTTGACAATCGTGTTTATGGAGCAGGTTTTGCTGGCACTTAGGAGCACATGACAGTTTCATCCATCCTTGTGTCCGTCTCACATCACTGCCATGGTGGGGGGGGACCTAGCAAAGTCCTCAGCATTGCTCTTGGCTCTTGCCAAGACAATGAGGGTGGAACTGGGACATCCAGGAGTGCTGCTGAAACCCCACACACACTGGTGCCCACAGCTGTCCCCAGGAGGGGTCACTCCACCATCCCCTCAGGAGGTGGCAAAATGCAGCAAGACTGTGGGACTGACCACCTTACAGAGCACAAGTGACCTGGAGCAGAAAACCCAAGGAGTGTTGCAGGGCGGTTAAACCTCCTGCTTGTCACTCCCCAGCCATGGTCAAAAAGTCCCTCACATGCCCTTTTCCACAATCAAAAATAAGAAGTTGTGCCTGAGAGGAAGGAGAAGGGAGTGTTTTGTAGGCTGGGTGAAATCAGAGTGTGTCACTCCCACGCAGGTCACTGTCTCAGCCACTTCTGCATCGCACCCCTGAGCTCTCACCTCTGCAGTCACTTTGCAGAGCTCGTGGAAGCTCAATCTGCCTGATGAAAATTATCTTCACAGGAAGCCAAGGCCAGGGAATTCATTAAAAAATTGCTGTTTAAAGTGCCCCCAGTATGCCTCATCCGAGGGTCTCCAATTACAGTGGACTTGGTGGGGAAGGGTCGCGTTCTCCACCCTGAGGAATTGCTTCTCAGAGGTGGGCTGTGGGAGATGTCTGCATTTGCCAAAATGGTCTTTCTGCTTCTGTGAGGAAGATCTGGCCCTGCATGGAAAAAGCACGGCCTTGGCTGATCCTGCAGGCTCCCTTAGACTTCCTCAATCAAAACCATCACATGCGACCACTGGTGCGCGAAAGTCTGTGTGATGCCCTCGTGGAGATAAAGTGGAAAAGTCAATGAGGAACTGATGGAGCTGAAAGAAACATTATCCAGGAGGTTGTGAGCTGTTGCAAGTCATAAAATGTGGAGCAAAACCCTTTCTTTGGCAATAGCGGTAGCTGTCCAGATTGATTCATTTGGGCAGGGGCTGCCCTGGACTGTGGTGGTCATCCAGGACCATTTTATCTCCATTATCTTTACATGGACGAGGTTAATGATGGGGCTGTGGGGAACACAGAAACAGAGATTTTCTTCCTGCTCAGGAAGGTTTTGCGGTTTGGAGTTTGGACAGCGCAGAATGAGCCACCAGCTTTGGTGTTTTGTTTGTTGACTCTACTGGAATGTTTATGGTTGTCATCAATGTGACTTCTAATTGCAGGAGGTTCTTTCCAATATTTCTCTCCCCTGCTGACAGTCAAATGTTACTCCCACCCAGCAAGTTTCCCCTTACATGACAGATGAGGATGGTTGCTCATGGCATGTGAGAATTTCTCACCTTATTTTACAGTCTCCTCTGGTTCAGATCTGCCTGGTGTCCTCCTCTTCATCTGTCTGTTTGCAATGGGATGGTTAACCCATCTTAATCCAATGGAAAGCCTCTTCCAGCCACCATGTTTCAGTAAATCTTTTGGCATCTCACATTTCCATTTCCCTGGGGAAGGAAAGCCTTCAGGGGGATCCGATCCCAGCCCATCCCCATCAGGGTGTTCCAAGGCAGGGGAGGTGCAGGCTGAGCAAGAGGCCATGGCTGTGTGTTGGATGGGCACCGTACTGGCAATTGGGCACTGAGGAGCTGGCCTTGGTGGAGCCTGGCAGAGCTCTGCCCACTCACCTCCTGTGGGGCAGTGGGGTGCTCCTGGGGGTGAGGCCAGCCCTGAGACCCCTCTCAGCTCCCATCCCCTGGGGAGCTCCTGGGGAGCTCCTCGCTGAGCCCTGGCACACCATAAGGATGATCTGGGAACCCTGGCACCAGGCGTGGCAGCCTTGGAGGCACTGGAGATGTACCTGGAGCCTGGTGAGCTTTGAGTCTCCTGCTGCAGCCACAGCTCGTGTGGATCAGAGGTGTTGTGCTGGGTGCAGGGCAGCAGGACCTGATGGGTGGGAACAGCACTGGGTGCCACTTGCACAGCGCATGGATGCTCAGGTAGGAATTACATTTAAGACTGCCAAACCAGAGGACTCTCATCCAACAGCTTTCCATTACTCATGTCCTCAGGAGACTCCAGCCCTGACTATCAGAGCTGGGTGTCACAGTTTCCCAGGACAGCAGGTTTGGCCTGGGGCCTGGCTTTTTGTACTGGGGTACACGTGATGTCCCCAGGGGCTCAAGTGATGGCATTTTCCTTCCAGATTTTTCAGAGTAGCGGGAGACATTTATGGTGCTGTCTGACACAGGAGATTCCTCATTTCTCCTTTCTCCTCTGGGAAAATGTTCAGAGAACAAAAAATAAATTTTAAAAGACACAGTAGTCTCTTTTTCTAGTTTTGAGAAGTTAGTGCTCTGTTTGTTGCAGATAGTGGAGAGATGAACGTTCACTGTGTGGAAGAAACCACGCCTGGTTTGATCTCAAATCCATCATTTCCAAGGTCTCCAACAACTCCCATGGATTGAGAGAGACTCTGGAAATAGGGCTTAGAAATGGGCTTAGCACAAATCCTGAGCCTGTGGTGCCTCTGACTGCTGATCTGGCTGGTCCTGGACCATTCCCTTTGGGCAACACGGAGCTTTGGGCTGCCCCTGCCTCTCCCACAGCAGAAACTTCCCCTTCCCTGCCTGATCTTGTGTCCCAGCTTCAGCATGATTGCAGAGTACCTACAGCTGGAAAAATACAGCTAAAGTTAATTTGATATGAATAGAGGGCTGAAGACACTGGAGAGCCGGAAACTCATGTGCTGGGCCTGTATTTTGGGGCTATGGGCACCCCAGAGAAGCCCCTGTACACCAGTGGGACCCAGAGTGGCTGGCAGGTGCCAGCACCATGTCAGCTCTGCCTGGTACCACAGTCCCACCATGGGTCCTGCTCCCAGGGAATCTGCCCTGGCAGATCTGTATGATCAGGAGGGTTCACTCAGCTTCTTGGACACATAGAAGTGCCTGGTGCTTCAAGTCTGGGCTATTCACCCACACTGGTAGTTTGGAGAGGAATAGGTCTGATCCCTGATATCCCTAAATGCTGATAGGAAGCATTGTCCTTGGCTGGTGTTGCTCCCCACGGGCAAGGAAGGGGTCCCAAGGGCAGGATGCAGCTGAACACCACACACAGGGCAGTCTGAGTCCTGTCCCTGGGGTCTTTGCTGTGCATTCTGTGGTGGGGAGTCAGGCAAAGGAGGCAGAGAGCTGAGTCCACATGTGCAAACCCCTGCTCCCCTCGCCTGCTGCCAGGCTGCTTCCCTGAGTGCAGTCCAGGGAAAGAAGGGGGAAATTGGTCATTTCTGATCTTGGCATAAAGGCAGACCCCTCACCAGCCCTCCCACTGGAGGAGCAGTGGGGACACCATTGGGGCCCCGGCCCCCGCTCCCCCCACTTGCCCAGCAAACCTCCCTGCAGAGCTGGGGGCACGTTGTACCCTTTGGCTTCTGCTCCTGGCAGGGGTTCAGTGTCGCAGCCATGGCAGGAATTCCCACGTGTTCTCACCCAGGGTCAGAATGGATGGCACTGCAGCTCACTCCAGTGCTGGTGCTGGTGCCAGCCCTCGGCGTGGGGACTGGCACAGCCAGGGTGCCTGGTCTGAGAGAGCCAAACCCCCAGCTGGGTGTGTGAGATGTCTGAGCCCCCGCCGTGCAGCAGTCTCGCTGCCTCTCTCACCTTCTGTCCCTTTGCTGGTTCTGCTGTGCTCCTGCTGCCACCGTGTCTCTCCCCAGTGCCCGGGCAGGGGGACACAGCGAGGTAGCAAATCCCCAGACACCAGGACTGTTATTTATTTACTGTCACAGCCTTGGGGGGACCTGCTTGAGCCTCTGAGCTCTCCAGCCACTTCGTTTTTGTTTCCATCTTCACACGTTTTTCTGGACGCTCTTTTCACATCTGTTTGTTTTGAATGCTGGGGCAGACGGACGCACAACAGTGAATTCCCAGCCTGGACCACGCTGTGTCCGCCGCTGGCGCAACACGGGGCCAGGGGCGTGAAAGTGCCTGCTGAGAGCGTGGTCACGTTGCAGCAGTGACAGCAGCTGCCTGCAGCCATCCCACTCCTCATGTGGTCACTGTGCCTGTGGCACCCACGGGAGGAACATGGAGCCCCCCCTGACACATGTGGGCAGGTGCCAGTGGGACCCAGCACCACATTCCAGGAGGATGCTGAGCTGGGCTCACCACTGCAGCACAGGGAGGGATCAAGTGCTTCACCCACGGGGGGTCTGGGAGGAGGGAGGTGGGAGTAGCTGAGGGAGTTCCCCCCAGCCAGGATGGTGCATTATCCTGCTCTTGGCCTGATTCTGTTTGAAGTTTCCTCCCAGTGGCTCCAGGGCTGCCCAGTCCCTGTGGTTTGATACCAGCAAACCCCCCTGGGGAGGGTCAGGTCTGAACAGGGGAGGGGGCCCTTGTCCCCAGCAAGCCCCAGCTCTAGTTCACAGGGTGGCACTGGGCTGGACTGGGCTGGCAGGGGCTCAGCTGCCAGCACTGCTGGCTGTGCTGCTGCAGGTGCCAGCTGGAAGCAGCCACTTGAGCAGGGATTCATCTATCCTAACGAATCTTCCCATGGGATTTTGCTGGGCTCCTGTTCTGGGTGATGCTCAGCCATGCTGATAGTACTCAGGGATCCACCAGGATGCTCCACCAGCATCTTCTCATTAGCCTTTATTTTAAAACAAGCAGCTCCAGCACATGGATGTCCTGTCTCTTGGCAGCAGTGCTGAGTCCTCTGGGTCCAGGCCTAAAAACTGGAGCCTTTTTGAGTGTTTTGAGTGGTTGTCTGGCTTTGCCCTCAGCCTCCAAGGTCACTGAGCCCAGGCTGGACTTGCTGCCAGAGGGGATCTCCTCACATTCCGCCGGCTTCAGCGTCTCAGTGGTCCCACCTCTCACAGCTGGCCTCTCCTTGACCACACTCAGGACCTCCTCCCTTTCCTTCCCACATCCTCTGCTGCTGTTTGGGAGCAGATCCTGTTTCTGGTGGATCCCTGAGGGCTTTGCCCACAGGGTGGTTCCTTCTCTCTGTCTGCCAGTTTGTCAGATCGGGGCAGTGTCACTGGGGTTTTTTGACCAATTCTTCATGATTTTGTGTTTCTCTTTTTGTTGTTGCTCCACCTCAGGTGCCCTCCAGAACAGCCCAGGGATGCACCAGGGTAAAGGCAGGCTGAGGACGTGCTCGCATATGCAGGAGGGGCAGGAGGGGCAGGAGGGGCAGGAAGGCAGGAGCAAACACTGCCCTGCAGCACAGCACGAGCAGAGCCTTTGGCCCTGGGCTGGCAGAGAGGGGCCCACCCTGCCTGCCATCTCTGCCTGGTGAGGAGCACAGGGACAGCAGGATGGGGTCACATCCTGGCAGCATCTCTTGACTGGATTGAGGGGCAGAGGGACGAGGTCAGGATACAGCAAAGGTAAAGCTAGAAAAGGATTTTATTGGATTTGGTGGAACTTGGAGGAAAATAACAACAGCCCTGGTAGGGCTGAGGAAAATCTGGAGTGATTTAGGGTAAAGCCATCAGTTACTCACTTTTCTCTGTGGTGTCCCAGGGGTCTGACAGCACCTCACCATATCCCTCTGGGTCCTCTGAACCCAGAGAAGCTGTGGCTGCCTCATCCCTGGAAGTGTTCAAGGCCAGGTCAGATGGGGCTTGGAGCAACCTGGGATAGTGGAAGATGTCCCTGCCCATGGCCCAGAGTTGAAACGAGATGACTTCAGAGGTCCCTTCCAACCCAAACGAGTCTTTGATTCTAATCCCCAAATAGGTGGCAGTGCCCTCCTCTGGGACAAACCCCCTCATTGCTGGCACCTGTGGGGTGCAGGACAGCTGCAACCTGGGTGCTGTGCCCTGTCAGACCCAAAACAAGCCCCAGCCTGGCCAGGCCGAGGGGTATTTCTGACACTGGGAGCGTGAATGGCAAGTGTCAGGAAGGGATGCGGGGCTGGGGGTGACAGCAGACCTGCCACATCATGCCCTCCTCAGCCCTGTCTGGACCTTGGGGTTGACATCAGCAGGAAGGTTTGGGTTAATCCAAACCTGGGTGCCCCAGTGACACGTTGTCTGTTCTTGATCCCAACCAGAAGCAACAGCACTAATCCTGCCTGGCCTCTCCAGTGCTGTGGCCAAGCCTGAGAGGGGCTGTGCTGGGGTTTCAGGTCCAGACCCTCTGTCTGCAGCAGTTTCTATCTCCCAAGGGATTTAGGGGCACTGCTTCCCTTCATACCCAGGGCACAAAACTTCCTGGCAGCCTGACAATCCTTGTGTGAAGCCAGCCTGGGTCCCAGTGAATGCTGCCAGCCCTGTTGTTCTCCTGAGAAGGGCTGAGGAGGAACCACAGGGTGGGTCTTTGGGGGATCTTCCATGGGGAATGCTGAGATACTGTGGCCTTTGAGCAATGGAGTCTTTGGCAGTGTGTCCTTTTTGGGGTGCCTTGGCCTTGTGCTGGCTCTGAGTGACTAAGAGTGAGGCTTGGGGGCTTCATCCTGTGTGACCATGGGATTAACAGGGGGTTAAACCCCACCATACCAGCTCAGCCTGGAGCATTTCTGCCCCTTCACTTTCTCCCTGGGCTTGTGACAAAAAGAGCAAAGCTGCCAGTTTGCCCAGAATGACCTCTGTGCCCTCCGAACCTAACCCCTTCCTTGGAAAGACAAAAATCTCATTGCCTTGCACCTCCATCTGTTTAGTGAACAGTTTAACCTAACAAGATTAGCATTCAGGGTCAGCTCTTCTGCTTTTACGTTTTTCCCCCGCCGTTTGCAAAGAAAACAGCATTGGATTTGGGACAAAAGCCTGAAACCCCTCATTTGTAAGTAGTGGAGACTTTGGAAACTGTTTTGTTCCAAAGTTATCTGGGGAAGGGCTTGTGAATCCTCTCCTAAAGCAAACAGGAGCTGGACAAGCAGCTCAGCCACAGGGAGGATGGAGCCCAGCACAAGGCATCGTGCCCAGCACTGGGGAAATTCCAGCAGGTTATTCCCCCAAGGAAGTTTGTGAGGAGAGAGGGTCATGGTAGCAGGGAGAGGCTGTGGTGAGGTGGCTGGAACAGGAGTGAATTGAAATGTTCCCTGTTCCCCCATAGGCACCCTCTGTCCTGTTTGGAACACATGGGGAGTGCAGGCACGTGGAGGTGATGAATGAAGCCATGGCAGGAGAGGGTCATACAGTCATAGAATCACAGAATCATGGAATTGTTAAGGTTGGAAAAGACCTTTAAGATCAAGTCCAGCTGTGACCACCACCATGTTTACCACTAAACCATGTCCACAGGTGCCACATCCACGTGTTTTTTGAACACTTCCAGGGGTAATGACTCCACCACTGCCCTGGGCGGCCTGTTCCAGGGCTTGACCACTCTTTCTGAAAAATTTGCTAATATGTAGTCATGAAGAGCAGTGGGCCTCAAAGCCAAAGTAACCTGTGAGGGGACACAAGTGGATTTTTTTAAGTGTGTGTGATCCTTAACCACCACCACATCCCACCACTGGAATCCCTTCCAGCGGGCTCAGCCTTGGCCCCCCGCCATAGCCTGGCACTGCCCAGGGAGGTGACAGCCTAAAGAGTCCCTAGGGAATTGTCATCAGGGTGGGGGGAAAAGGTAAAGGGTTTGATTTTCATTCTCTGGGACTGTTTTCCCCTCCCTCATCTCCCGCCCGCCCCCTCCCTTTTCTCCACATTGTGCTGAGCTTGAATCAGGCCTTCACAAAGGGGATTAGGGGCCGGTTGCTGATAAATAGGAAAGCAGGTTGGAAGCGTGGGAACCAGCCATGGCGCAGCACGGAGGGACATTCCTGCTCCGGAGGGCCGGGCGGGAGCAAAAGTCCGGGCTAACCCCGGGTCACCCGGGGGACCCAGCGCCTGAGAAGATTTGTTCGGACACTGGCTTTTGTTGTGCACAGTTCCGTGTCAGCCCAGCGTGTCTCTCGCTGCTATTGATGGGGAAGGAAAGCGCTATTGTCCGGTGCCCGAGGGCCCCCCTTTCACCGCGGCGCTTTCGGGGTGACGTCAAGGCGGTACGTGGGAACCCGACCAGCCAGCCCAGAGCAGGGCGAGTGGTCCCAGCCGCGCTGGTGTCAGCCGAGGCCAGCAGGGATGCCCAGGGCATCCCAGGGAGCTGAGCGATGCCTGTGGGGCCAGAGCTCTGCCTTCCCTGTGCAAACCGTCCCGGCAGTGCTGGGAGAGCCACAGCCAGGTGGGATGGATCCTCCAGCAGACAACTGGGTGGGAACGTGGAGAGTGTTTTTCTTCATCTCAGTCCCAGCATTATCAGGGAAATTTACCAGAGGGAGGGGTGATCCCGCCAAAAAATTCCTGCTGGGAAATGTGTGCTGGACGAGAGGATGGCCGCCCAGCCTGCGAGTCCCAGGGGTGTCTGTGGCATCCACTCTGGCCTCACCTCACACCTGCTGATGGTTTGAGCATCCCTCATCCTGACAGTTTTAATCTTCACCTGGAGACCCCAGGAGAGATGGAAGAAGGGCCTGGGATGGGTCTGACCCCTTGGTCCAGCTGCTGCTCTGGCCTCTTTTCGAGAAGAGGCCAGGCAGGGAATTTCCCCGACGAGCACTGTGGGCTTGTGCAGTGAAGCTGCCTGGGGCAGCCAAATGAGGCTCAGCTGCTTTGCATCTGGCGCCGGGGCTGGAGCAGCACCGCAGAGCATCTGGGGACAGGCGGTGTGCCAGGGAGGGAGCCTGCTGGGAAAGTCACTCCAGCCCGCCCCTGCCTCCTCCCCCTGTGACCTGACAGCGAGGAGCTGCAGGTGACCTTGAACCCTCCCACTGGTCCTGGCTGGGCTCTGCACAGTTCATCCTCCAGCTCCAGGCTCAGAAAAGGAGCTGAGCACCAAGGATGGGACTTGCTCCCAGCCCTCCCTGCTCCTCCTCTGAAGCCCAATTTTGCAGCCAAAGGCTCGATCACCACATTCTCCAGGGTCCTGGCAGGGATCACCAGGATGAAGGACACTCCAGAGCTGGCCAAAGCCAAATGGTACAAACAGCCATATCCAAGTGTATATATATGTGCACCAACAGGCTTTGTGTCCAGCAGGGAGGCAAAGGGGGAGAGTGACAAATATGTGCTGCCAGAGGGTCCTGTGGCTGCGTTCTGCCACGCTGGAAAACAGAAGCCTCTTCTGTGAGCTGAGATTACCCCAGAGAAATGGGACAGCTCAAGGGGACAGTGGGACTGTGACTGCTTTGCTGCTGAGGATGCACATTGCCCTTCCTGGGAAATCTGTGTAGGCAGCTACGGAAATATTCACGGAGGTCACTTGGGAGTCTAGGAGCTGCAGGGGCAGCATGGCTCTGCTAGGGCTGGGCAGCAGCCAGGGGTTTTTTGAAAGAGCTGTGAAAAAAACCAGGAATAGCTTCCAAGAAGCTGGATTTTCACCTGGTCTGGGTCCTTCCTGGTGGGTGGAAGAAACAAGTCACCAGTTGGCTGCATTTTTGGGGCCTTGCCCAAGGTGCCTCCCTGGCCCTGTGTGTGTCTGAGGGCAGGGACCCACTGTGCTGCTGCCCATCTGCACCCCATTGCTGAGTCAGCACTTGGCAAGCCACAGTGTCCGTGGCGAGCCTGGGAGCATGCACAGATGGGAACAAGGATGAGGATGGAAATAAGACTGAGGATTAGGATTGGAATGGGAATGGGGACTAGGATGAGTCTTTTTAGCAGGGCCTGTTGCAACAGGACAAGGGGTGATGGTTTTAAACTAAAAGAGAAATGATTAAGATTAAACATAAGGAAGAGGTTTTTTTACCATAAGAGTGGTACAGGTTGCCCAGAGAAGCTGTGGCTGCCCCATCCCTCCAAGTGTTCAACGCCAGGTTAGACAGGGCTTGGTGCAACCTGGGATAGTGGAAGGAGTCCCTGCCTGTGGCAGGAGGAGGGGAACTGAGTGGTCATTAAGGCCACTTCCAACCGAACACATTCTGTGAGGATGAGGACGAGGATGAGGATGAGACAGAGATGCTCTCCTGCTCAAAGCAGATGGGATGCTTTCAGACATATCACTCTTGCACAAGCCCAGCTGTGTTGCCCAGGCTCCTCTGTCCCTCACCCCACCTGCCCACTTACTAGTCCTCCTCTCCTGTGGGTCTCTGGACCTACAGGATTGGAGGGAGCTGGGTTGGGAACAGCCTGAGACAGCCAAGTTCTGGGTGTTGCAGTGTGGTCCTCGTGGATGTGGCTGTGGCACATTCCATGGGCACAGAGGGGCAACTCCCCAGCATGAGGAAGGGGATGGTGCTCTGGGTGAGTTTACTCCTTCCAGCTACTGCCCTTTGGGTGCCTGACTCAAATCATCTTCTGCATTCTCCATCAGCTCAGCGCCACCCACCTGCCTCCAAACCCCCCCAGGGTGCAGCATCACCCACCACTGGCCAGGCTGAGCTCCTCTGGAGTGCTTGGAGGAGCTGCCACCATTATCTCCAGCCTCTCCCACCATGGCTCCCCCCGCTGAAGGGACCTGGCCGATCCCTGCCTGCTATTGGAATCTTCTATAGAAAATAAATAGTTCTGCAGCAGGAGAGGATTTTATCCTCATTTTTATTATTCCCAGCTCTCGAAGTCCCCACCTTGGCCCTGCCTAATCCAATACAGCTGTTTCCTGTGCTCCACAACAACCCTGACTCCCCAGCCCATTTATTTAAATAGGTAAGACCCGGATTTCCGGAGCAAAACAAACAGTGCTGGACGCCTGAACTGCTCCAACCTGAACCCCCGGTGCCCCACAAGTGCATCCAGTGCCTCCCCAAGCCTTCAGTCCTCTTGTGTCCCCCTGGGTTCCCCTCTGCCACCGAGACAGGACAGGGATGGCTGGAGAAGGCACTTGTGGAGGTGCTGATGGAGACCTCTTTGATTCCTTTATTCCAGTACTGGAAGAGGGACAAGGGAAATTGTCCAGTTGTCCCAAAAGAGCACATTTCTCTGACTGGAATCTTTAAGACTTTTGCCCTGGAAATCAGAGGATCAGACCTCTCCTTTCCATCAGGGGGATGTTAAGCCCCTGTGCCCCTCCACAGCTCTGTAAACCTTGGTGTGTGTGTACCAGAGGAGAAAAAAATCCCCTTGGTCAATCTGTCTGGGATTAGTTAGAAGGATAAATAATAAATGTGAGAAAGGCAAGTCACCAGGATGTTTGGGTTCAGCAGGGGAGGCAGGCTGAGAACATTAAGGGTGTTAAGATGGACTCTCGGGTTTTGTTGGGCTGAGTTTTATGGCTGTTAAATGGAATTTGGGTTGCTGCAGTTATGGAAGAGAATTAACAGGTCCTAAGTGCTTCCTTATATTAGGAAAAAGTTCTTCCCTGTGAGGGTGGTGAGGCCCTGGCAGAGGCTGCCCAGAGAAACTATGACTGCCCATCCCTGTTAGTGTTCAAAGGCAGGTCGGACAGGGCTTGAGGATAGTGGAGGGTGTCCCTGCCCATAGCAGGGGGTGGAACTGGATGATCTTAAAGTTCCCTTCCAACTCCAACCGGTCTGTGATTCTGTGGTTCTATGATTTGAGCAGCCAGAAAGCAGCCTGGAACACTGGGGCTCTGTGGGCTACCTCACTGGGACTCGTGGAGGTGCATGGGGCCAACTCCCGGCCCTTCTAACCACCCTTGTGTGGGACACATCAGCCAGGACAGACAACACCGGTGGGTCCTGCTCAGGCATGGACTGGGTCAGACCATGAGGGCAGACCTGCCAGGGCTTCCCTTGCCCCAGCACCCCACCCAGGTTTGAGCTTATGATGCTCACTGGGGACAGCCCTGTGTGCCAGGAGCTGTGGTGACTCTGCGCCTCAGCCCTCCCTCACTCCTGAGCCCCCTGGCCTGCAAGTGTCTCCATTCCCACAGCTCATCCCTTTGGCTTTCCAAGGAAGAGCCCTTTGCTGGTGTGAAAACTCTTTGGTGTTAATTCCTGGCTGTTTGGGTGCAGTTCTGTGCTGTGGCAGTGCTGACGTGTCCTGACGCCACTCGGCCTGTCCCAGGGCACACTCACTGACAGCCCCATCTCTGCTCCCACCAGTGACACCGCCTGGCAGGAGCCCAGCCCAGGCCACAGCCCTTCCCCATGGGAATGCCACTGGGATGCCATCTGTGGGTATGTGTTTCCCAGCTTGGGGCAGAGCTTGCCCCAGGTGCTGCCAACACTGGTGGCACATGACTGCCACGGGGCAGTGCTGGGCCAGGGCTCATGTAGGAGTCCCAGCGTTAGAATGCTTCATGTGACGCTCTTGCTTCCCTTCCTCTTCCTTTTCCTTTTTTTCCCTTGTTATTCTTTTTCTTTCTCTTCTTAATTTTCTTTCTATTTTTCTCTTTCTCTCTCTTGTTCTCCTCATCTCCTGGCTATTCCCATTACATAGCTCCACTCCCTTTGCAGTTCACACCCATCAGGCACTTTGTTCTGTACTGCTTTACAAAGACTCACTGCCCTTCGGCAGAGGTGCCCCCGTGCCCTGACACCCTGACCTGTGTGGTGACAGTGAAGTCTTGTTACCTTTTTACCAGAACCCAGAGATAAACCATGGCTGGACCGTGAGCTGCAGGTTGTTTGCCAGTATGACAGTGAGCTTCCCTCCCTCCTGGGCCGGAGGCTGGGCAGGGCGGCTGGGATGGTTCCTTTGGGATCCAGCTTGTCACCCACAGTCAGGAGTGCCAGGGCACAGGGACATCTGCCCGCTGGGACACGTGGCCCCAGCTCGGCAGGCCGGTTCTGCATGGGCACAAGTTCACAGACGCGAGCCGAGATTGAGGCCGCGTGAGGGAGAGCAGGCACCTGAAAGCAGCCAAATTTTGGGGGTGCCGAGCAGTTTGCTGGTGACTGCAGAGGTGGTGGAGGTGACCGGAGCTCCCCCGCCGCCCCTCTCCCAAGGGCAGGGGCCATTTGTTCGCGGCAGGCTCGGGCCGCTGGCGGGGCGGCGAGGGGCCCGGTTCGCACCCCGGCGGGAGATGAAAGAGCCGCTGGGCCGGCAGATGAAAGAGCCGGCGGGGCCGCGGCGAGCGAGGACGGAGGTGAGGGGAAGCCCCGGGAGTTGTTTTTCTTCTCATCTCTGCCGCGCAGCGGGACAGCGGCAGCCAGGGCCAGGCTTTCCCAGGGCCGCAGCGGGGCCGGGGTCCCCTCCCGGTTCCAGACTGAGATGCCGAAGCGGCGGCAGAACCCACTGAGCATCCGTCAGGATGCTGCATGGAGGAAGGGAGGCTCTGGGGCTGTTTGTTGTAGGAGTGTAGAGGGGATAGTAACCTCTCCTTTAATAATTATATCACGGCAAATTAATGACCTCTCCTTTGCCTGAGACAGAAGCTGTGAGAGCAGGAATGCCAGGGGCAGTCAAAGTCGCCCTGAGCCAAGCAGGTGTTCCCTGAGCTGCTGAGGATGTTCTGCTCCAGAGGTCCCTGTAACCTCCTGCCTTGGAGTGGTGTGTCCCCAGTGGCTCCTGCAGAGCAGTGACAGCAGAGGCTGGTGCTCTGGCAGACGGGCACCCACACTTTCTTCAGGACTTGGAGGTTTGGATTTTGATGTGCCTTGGGCTTTGAGATTGAGTCTCCAAGACCAAATGTCAAGCTGCATCCCCAAAAAAATTCTCCCCAGGGAGCTGATGAAGGTCCATTTTTTATTCCTGTGTATCATTTTTTGATACAAGAACTTGTGCAAGGGCCTGAGCTGTTGCTTTGAAGTGCCACAAGCCTGCAGGTATGAATGAAATGGGGCTGAGCAGGTACACCTCCCACCCAGCTGCTCCCTCCAGCTCTCTCCCAGGGTGAACCCTGAGTCTGCTCACCCCAGCAGTCTTGGCCTCCAGCCCTGGCCCTGTGTGTCTCAGAGCTCTTCCAGGCTGCAGGACTTTCTGGTGACCAGAGTCCCTGACTGACTATTACCACAATAAAGGGCAGTGAGGACCCCTGATATGGTGGGGAGGACCAGAAAGGCTTCAGGGACCCGCAGGGAGTTGGTGATGGAGCCAGAGAGGTCTCCAGCTTGGCTTCTGCATGACCCAGACTGCAATGTGCTCATCCCTGCATGGACCGACCTGAAAAATTGTGGAAATCACTTGTTTCAGCTTAAAATGTTGTGTTTGCAGTTAATTTTCATTGCCTCAGGGTGGCTTGGCTGGTCCTGGACCTCTTTGATTGGATCCAGGCAGACCTCAGGTGGGGAGGTGGACAATCTGAAGCCCCTTCTAAACCAGCTCTCCGTTTGTGTCTCCTGGCTGCTCTCCCGGCAGGTCCAGGGCTGCCATCCGCCCTGGGGACCACGCTGTGCACCCCTCACACTGCACCCACCGGGCACCGGGAGCTGGGGAGCTGCTCCAGGGAGCTGGGCTGGAATGAAGGCACCGGACAAACCGTCCTGGATTCTCTCTCCCACCTGCAACAGCTCTGACTGTGCTCTGCCTGCTCCTCCCTGGAAAACACCAACCCCTTCAGGACTTGTGAGGTTCAGCTGGCACTGGGAAGTCTGGGGACAATGTCCTGAGGGACAAAGGTCCCGACTCAGCTCTGTGCCTCCCCTCTGCACCAGCTCTCTCTCCTGCCTCGTCCGCCCCAGATGCTGGGTAAGGATTGCTTCTCACCTTGCCCGAAGCTTCACACCTGTGGCCTTGTCTCGACTCCTGGCTCAAAGGTGCTTCTGAACCACACACAGGCAGCGACAGCTTGCCCACGTGTTCATCTCCATCACATGGACATGTGTGAGTGCAGGGCAGGCTTTGCCCTCACTTCTCAAGCACCACAGCACCTGTGTCAGGTGAGGAACTAAACCTGCCCAGGGTTTCCCAGGACATTAGGAGTGAACCAAGAGTTTTTGAAATTATCCCAGAATTGCACTGGGACAGAGCCTGCATTATCGTGCCTTTGCTTCCCCCTGAATTCCAGCCCTCTGACACGTTCAGATCAAACCTGATGACCCACATCTGACCGCAGCAACTGCGAGGACAAATGACCCTCCAAAAAGAGCAGCCCAGAGAGCCCCTTCATGTGCTCCAGGCCACCCCAGGCCGCTGCATCCATCCACAGAGGAGCAGCCAGGCAGCACCAAAACCAGGCACCGGCTTTAGTTCAGTTACTTTGCACCTCCACAGCATCCACAGCAGTGGGACAGCCTGTGCAAAACAGCTGAGTGGGCTGGGGCCAGGAGCCAATAAACACGTGTGAGCCATGAGAAACCCACTTGCCTCTCTGCAACGGGACCCGCCGATGGAGCTGGGGGGGCACGTGGGCACCCCATTCGTGGGAGTTGGCCAGCAGCTAGCTGGGGGGCCTGGCAAAGTCTCCCAGCCCTTCAGGACAGGCAGGTTGTGGGGTCAGGGAGGGAGCTGCCTTCAGAGCCAAATGCAGGCATAGAAGGAAGCAATAGGGAGGAGGGAAAAAGGAAAAAACTGGGCACACATCCCTCCTTCCTCCTGCTTTCCTCATTAGGAGCAGGGAGCTGGTCGAGGCTCCAAGGCAGCATGTGGATCTGAAATTTGAGGGGTCTTGCAGGGATGTGTCCCCAGGTGTGGGACACCTGCTGTGGCTTTGGGCACCTCTCAAGCCCACTCCCCCAAGTTGTCAGGGGTCTCCAAACAATAATGGGGCAGAACAACGTATTGTTAATGTGAAGAAACCAGGAAAACTTTTCATTTCAAGACCTCTCCTGTGGCCCCTTCTTTATCTCAACATCAAGCAGCTGCGATAGGCAGAAGCTCAAGCTGCTGCCCCAGACAGGTCTCATTTAATTAAAAACCTGAGTGAGGAGGATGCTACTCCAACTGTTCCTCTTCTCAGACGATTTCTGCTAACGTCTGGGGCAGGGAGTCACGGTCCCAGGTGATGCATGTCCCACCCCTGCTGCTGCCATGTTCCCAGGGAGGCCTGTGCTGCTGTGCTCAGTGCTCATCTGGCCACTCTGGATGCTGACCTGGGGCTTGGCTGTTGTGCAGATGGGCTTTTCCACGGCCTGTGATGCTTTCCCACTGTTGCTTCCCACCTTTCAGAGCAGTCTGAAGGAGAGTGGGAGTTTCACACGTTTCAAATCCCAACCTGCTTTGGTCAGTGGTGAGGGAAGAAACAGCCTGAGCCCCACAGACTGCTCGAGGGGAGCCTGGGGGGAGCTGGTGAGGGTCTGTCAGCCTGGGGACCCCTGTCCAGGGAACAGCCAGGGCAGCATACCTTCATGGAGATGGGCTCTCTGCAGCACAAACCCCAGGGGAGGGAGACCCCCTTTCACCCCCAGCTACAGCCCCCTCCCTCCCTCCCTCTGCAAGGAGGGGCAGGCAAGGGCCACCTCAACCATCTTGGGGGCTGGAAGAAGGACCCCTCGCCCCGGCGATGGTTCTCCAGCTCCACCCCACCAGGGCTGCGTGCCCGGCTGACCCCCCACTCACAAAGCCCCTTCCACCCCAGCGCACCCCCCAGCACTGGTGGGGTCTGGGAGCCGGCAGGGAGGGCTGACCCCGGAGCCCCCGCTAAGTGCAGTGGGGTTGGGTTTTTCCCACTCCTGGGAACCAAGCGTCGGCTTTTGTTGGCGAACAGAGCGTAGCTTTCATGTGAAAAGGTTAGTACAGTATGTTAGTTCCTAATGAGGGGATAATAGAGTCTGATTCTCACACCCCGGAGACTGCGAGGTGACAGCAGCACGGGAGAAGGGTATTTAACACCTTCGCCTTGGGAACCTTTTCCCTTCCCAGCCGGAGTCCCCCGCCTTGCCAAGAGCAGGGAGGAGGAGGAGGAAGAGGAGGAGGAGCGCGGTGCAACGCCTTTGTCCTCGCTTCCCTCTCGCACCCCGATCCCATCCCATCGGCACACGCGTCCTCGCAGCCGGTGGAAAAGCCTGGGAAACAGTCGGGCAGTAATTCAGGGCCTGGCTCCCTGTCACTGGCTCACGGTGTCACAGTGTCCCCAGCTACGGGCACCGCGGGGAGGCTGCGGGTCGTGGTGCGTGGTGGGGACAGTGGCCCCGGGGGCGGTGTGTGGGGCTGTGGGCATGAGCCCCCCGCACGGTGGGTGCCCTCAGTCTGCGTCCTCGCGCTGTCACCTCCCTCGCCGTGTCTGTGCCAGGACTGGGGCTCACGGTGCCACCTGGGGCATCCTCGGTGGATCAGGATTCAGGGACAGATATGTCCCACAAAGCCTGGGCAGCGAAGCACAGCCCAGGTGCTGCACGGGGAGGATTTAAGGGCCCTGCTGCCTGCCTTACTTTTCTCAGAAGAGTCAAGATTTCTCCCCAAGTCCAGCCTCACACCCGCCATCCCACTGCAGTGAAGGAGGACAAACCCTGTGAGCTCGTGCCACCCACAGACAGCCCTGCAGGTGGCTGTGAGCCCCTCAGGGGCTGCCAGGCATCTACAGCCACATGCCATCCTGGGGGAGGGGTCAGATATAGGGTGGTGTTGCTGTTTTCTTAGGGGTCACAGCATCCAGCAAGGGCAGCCCCAGCGCCACGGTGGGGAGGTGCAGGAGCGATTGCCTGCACAGTGGCAGGAGCTTTGGTGCTGGCAGTGGCTGGAGGCTGGATGAAGCCTCCCCCGGGAGCTGCTGCTGGATTAAATCCATGGGTTCTGTATGCATTGAAGGAGTTCAATTCGGACTGCCCATGCAGGAGATGGAATGTCCTCAGAGCAGGAGAGACCAGTTCTGCCAAATTCCACCCCATGGGATGCCAAATTACAAGTGTCATTGCTTGCCTGTCACTCCACTTCCCACTACTTACTGATCTCAGAAATGGCACATTTTTAAAGTAACCCTTTCCTAGGTGACCTGGTTCTGACACTGAGGTTGCCTGTGGGAAACCAGGAGCTTCCCAGTCCCCAGCACCTCCTGTCTTTGGTGTGTGGCTCCCACTGGGCTGTGGTCAGGTGGGACAAGGGAGGCTGCAAAGCAGCAGTTCAGGGCCACCATGTCCCCTCCACAAGACTAAGTCAGACACCAGAGCATCAGGGGTGGAATTTTTTGAGAGTAAGGTCTGTGCCTGCTAAAAACAAGGTGCTGGGGAATTACTGCAAATAATGGCCAAAAGTGTGGAGGGCTGGCTCCTGCAGGGCTCACAGGGCTGTGCCAGCTCAGTGTCATCAGACCCATCCTGGGCATCCAGGTGATCTGAGGGGGGATCTCCAGGCCATTGTGCCCCAGTGTGCTGTCTTACAGGCCTCCTCTCTCCCAGCAGCACCTGGCTTCATTGCTCAGCTCTTTCATGCTCTTTTCTTTCTCCTTCATTCTTTAAAGTAGCAGGATGACAATTCCAGTCTCACTAGATTTTCTGACAGCATAACTTGAAGGGTATGTGTGCTCTGCTTCCCACAGTGACAGGAAGCCAGTGGCAGTGCCTCCCTGTCCTCTCCAGCACAGTCCCAGCATGTTGCCCAGCATGCAGCAAACCCCTCTCGGGGGAGCAGGGCCAGGTTCCAGGCTGCTCAGGGGCTGGGCTGTCCTCTGCCCCACAAATCCCAGAGGCAAGCAAAGGTAAATTCCTGCACCTGGTTTGGGGCAACCCCAAGCACAAATACAGGTTGGGTTGACAAGGGATTGAGAGCAGCCCAGGGGAGTAGGACTTGGGGGTGTGGATGGATGAGAAGCTCAACACATGATCTGGCCACATGCACTGACATCCCAGAACCCCCCATGTCCTGGGCTCATCCCACAGTGTGAGGTCAGCAGGTGAGGGGGGGATTCTGCCCCTCTGCTTCTCCCAGGTGAGACCCCACCGGCAGTGCTGCCTCCAGCTCTGAGGTCCTCAGCATAAGGACATGGAGCTGCTGGAGCAAGTCCAGAGGAGGCCATGGAGGCTGGAGCACCTTTGCTGTAAAGACAGGCTGAGAAAGCTTGGGGTGTCCAGCCTGGAGAAGAAAAGGCTCTGGAGGGACCTGAGAGCCCCTTCCAGTGCCTAAAAGGACTCCCAGAGAGTTGGAGAGAGATTCTGGATGAGGGCCTGTCAAGTGACAGTACAAGGGGGAATGCTTCCCACTACCAGAGGGCAGGGTTAGATGGGATTTTGGGAAGAAATTCTTCTGTGGGGGTGATGAGACCCTGGCACAGCCAAACCATAGTCCAGGCCTGGGGGGGGGGAGCAACCAGCAGTCCCAGGGACTGGCTGTGAGAGAGTCATGAATTTTGGGAAGAATCTGCTTTAGTGAAATAGGAACTCTGAGGTCCCAAACCCCACCAAGTCTGGAGACACAGTGCTCTTTGGCTCTATGAGGCACAACATCAAATACAACTTGTTGGAGGGGCACTGACCTTTCCTAAAGTGCTGCACATACACGAGGGCAAGGCAGAGTCATGGTCTCTCCATCAGTGGGCAATTTCTGGGTTAGAAAGCCTGGATTGGGGCTTATGGAGCAGCTGTTCGCTGGCTTTCCTTCACACTGGGCTGATGCAGGAACGGACACTGCCTTCTGCCCCTGCAGGCTGTGTGCCCTGGGCTGCTGCCCCCAGCTCCCATGGTGGGGAGCAGCAGAAGTGCCAGCGGTGGTGCTGTCTGGGGTGGACCTGTTTGCAGAGCCCCTTTTCCAGCTGCTCCAGCCTGAACCTCTTCTCAGGAGAGGGCGGCAGCAGTGGAGCCTTGCTGGCACAGTGGGTGGTGGATAGGAGCAGGTTGTCCACTCTGGGGTGTGGGTTCACGTCATCCCTACGCCCAAGGAGCATCTTTCTGGGTCAACCTGCGCCGGCCTTCACACCGGAGGGGATGTTTTCCAGCTGAGATGACCCGGGCCTGAGAAGCAGACATTCCCTCGCTTGAGTGTGCTGAAATGTTTAATTAGAGTTTAACAGCAGCCTGGGAAAAAGATGTCTCGTCATATTTCTGGAGTGCATTTTGTTGTTGAGCCGCGCGCCCGTACGCGCGGAGCCGGGGGAGACCTGCGGCACAAAGAGCCCTTTATGTGCCTCTCCCCACGGCTCGCCCCGACCCTGAACTTTCCCATTAGCTGCTGGCGCGGTGCCCTCGCGCGGTGCCCGGGAGGGAGCCAGGACGCCGCGGGGACGGAGCAGCCACGCCGCAGCTCCTCCTCTGCTCTGCAGGTTGGGGCTGTAGGAGAGAGGGCAGCGTGAGGTGTCTGGAGGAGAGGACGTCCCTCCAGCTGTGCTTGGATGTTTGGGTGAGCCCAAGGTTGGTATGGCCACAGGGATGCAATGTGACAACGGTGAGCGTGGCAGGACACGGGGGTTCCATGGGATGGTACCTGGGACACAGCGTTACCTGTGAGTGTCTCTCACCCAAGTGCTTCTGAAAGTGCTGCCCACATAGATCAAAGATTTCATTTCTCAGATCCCAGCAGGATTCAGACCTCAGTCCCCTTCCTCTGCCCCTACACTGGAAAGGGAAGATGCTCAGCCCTGCCCAGCTGGTGGAGGCAGTGAGGTGGCAGGACAGGATCCTCAGCCCTCTCGATCACCCCCTGGGCACCTGGTGGGCCCTGGGGAGCACAGCTGCCGCCCCAAGGAAGCTGGGGAGGAATGCAAGGAATGGAGCACACACCTTTCTCCCCCGACTTCACCTCCACAAATTGCCCATCAGCATTTTCCACTCACAGGTATTTTTTTCTGCGGGGTGAAATTACAGCTTTGGCATCACTCCCCTGCCCACGTCCTCCCCATCAGCAAAAGGGCAAACCCATGTGTGGTGGGGTCAGATCCCTCTTCCTGTCATCTAACTCAGCTTTGCCTCCTCCAGTTGGCCACTGAAACAGTAGAGAGCAACTCCCTCGGTTCCAGCAGGAGCCTAAAAAAATGCCACATTTGTACATTATTGCCCCTTTTTACCTTTCTTGTGTGTTGACACAAGCATGTGATGCTGCAGATCACTCCCAGTCCCCCTGCTGGGGTGAGGAGCCATGGGGGTGTTGGGCCCTGCTGTCACACTGCGGTGACCCCACGTGTCACTGGCACTCTGGGGCCATGTTAGCATATCTGGGAGCTGTCAGTCTGGGAACGTGGGGAATAGGTGCCCGAGGTCTCCTGGGGTTTGTCCTTGCTCAGGCACAGCAGCTCTTCCCCCACACTGCTCCTGGGACTTGCCTCTTGGGAGTCCCAGGTTTGCAGTTCATGTGGCGCCTTTCTGAGACTTCTGTGGGGAGCCTTTTGGAGAAGTTGTAGAAGAGCTGGTGTTTTCCCTCAGGCTGAGGTGCAGATGGCTGTCCTCAAAGGAGGTGCTGGTCCATGTGAGCCCCTCTGTGCTGGGAATGCTGCTCTCCATTGCTGCTCCATTTCCCAGGAAGCTTCCCCCAGCCCCCACGGCCCTGTGAGATGTGCAGGATCTGCACCAAAAGCAACTCTCTCCCAACAGCCCTGGCCTGAGCTGGTGCAGGTGAGAGTGGGATTCTTGAGCTCTTCATGAGGATGAGGACAATTCTCAATCCACAGCAGGGAGGATTCGAGTTGGATCTTGAGCTGCAGAGCCCGGGGAGGCTGGGGGTCTCGTCAGCAGAGGCTGTTAGCAACAGTGGAGGGGCAGGCACTGATCTCTGCTCTCTGGTGACCAGTGACAGGATCAGGGGAAGCTGTGTCAGGGGAACTTTAGGCTGGCTATTGGGAAAAGGTTCTTACCCCAGAGGGTGGTTGGCACTGAACAGGCTCCCCAGGGCAGTGGGCACAGCCCCAAGGCTGCCAGAGCTCCAGGAGGGTTTGGACAACGCTCTCAGGCACAGGGTGGGATTGTTGGGGTGTCTGTGCAGGGCCAGGAGTTGGACTGGATGGTCCTTATGGGTTCCTTCCAGGTCAGGATATTCTGAATTCCATGATACTGTGAACCGATGGCTCACAGGTGGCTCTGCTCCTGACCTGGGCCCTCCAGTGACGTGGTGTCCTTTCATATCTGGAACATCTGGGCAGCTTCTGCCTTCATAGTGTTTCCCATGATGGTGGGTTTGATTTTAGTAGAGTTTAAGATTCTGCTTCAAAATGAAACTCTCTGGCCCTCCCAGCTGTGGGAAGTGCAACCCCCTGGCACATCCCAACTGTTGCTACACCGCCAAGGGGATGGATCCAGAACCTGTGTCTGTGGCCAGGGCAGGGGACAAGCCACTGAACCATGCTGTAACTGGTTTATCCAGCTAGACTTTCCCCATTCCAGAGCTGAGGGTTTGCCTGCCAGGGTGCTGCCCAGAAGAACAGTGAGCAACCCACCGTGGGAGCTGGGGGGGTGAGAAGGTGGCCACGCTGGCAGCAGCAACGCCACTTCCCTGACGGGCACCTGTCTGGGACCTGCCTCCCACCATCCCGGGGGAGCCGAGCTGGCAGTTCAGCCCAGCTTTGCAGCCCTCTGGGGGTGAGCTCTGCCTGGGGGTGAGCCCTGTCTGGGGATAGGCTCAGCCTAAGGATGAGCCCATTCAGAAGGTAAGATCAGCCTGAAGATGATCCCATCTTGGAGGTGAGCACAGCCTGGGGATCATCTCATCCTGAGGCTGAGCTCAGTTTGGGGATCAACCCATCCCGGGGGTGAGCTTAGCTTGGAGATGGGCCCATCCTGGGAATAAACCCTGCCTGGAAGTGAGCCCAGCCTGGGGATGAGCCCACATTGGGGTGAACCCAGCCTGGGAGCTAATCTCAGAGTGTGGGTTAATACCAGCCTGAGGTCTAATCCCATTTTCAGGTCGAATCTCAGACCAGTTGCTGAGCCCAGCCTGGGTGCTGAGCCCAGCTGAGTTAAACCGTGGAGCTGAGCCCAGTTCTGGTGCTAAACCCAGCCCAGCCCCGCCTGGGTGCTGAGCCCCATCAGCCGCAGAGCAGGAGTGAGCTGCTGTTCCTGGCTGTTCATCCCTGGGGGTGGGTGCCAGCCCAGCTCAGCGCACCAGGATTAGGGGTCCCCCGGCGGGAAGGGGCACCGTGCCCCCGGCAGCGCAGCCTCATAATGCCCGGCTTGTTCTGCGCTGGGAGCGGGAGCCTCCCGCCCCTCCTCCAGCGTTCCCAGCCTATTCTACCTTATGTGTAGGAACTGGTTTTTCTTCCTGGGCCATTGTTTCCGCTGGATTGGGTAGATTGCTCCAGGCCTCGCTCAGATTTCCTTTCTCACGCTTTTTTTTTTTTTTTTTTTTTAATATTCCCGTTTTCTGCCCCTCCTGTTCTCGCCCCAATTAAAGCAGCAGGCGCTGCCTGCCAGGCTGGGGGGTTCACCTCCTGCCGGCTGTGCCCCCTTGCTCGCTGTCATTGTCCAGGATGATGAAGTGGGCTCCAAAACCACATCCCCTCGCCGGGGAGCCGGCTTTCATGTCAGCAAGGGCAGTTCCTGCCCTGGCCAACCTGCAGCTACATACAAACTTCTCAGACTCAGGCGGCTCATGTTTCCATTTTTCTGCAGCCCTGTCTGCTAAATCAGGTTTTTTGCTTTAACAAATAAAAAGTGATGGAGCTGGTACAGCCCCACATCCTCAGCACTGGCTTCTGCAGAGCGCTCAGTGAGTCGGGGGTGATCCCGGGTGTGAAGCATCCTACTCCCCTGGCACAGATTTAAGGCCAGGCTTGAGAAGGGACCCCAGCATCTGGCAACTGACCTGGGTGGTGGCCTGGTGACAGTGTGAGTGGGCTGTTCTGCAGCTCCAAGGATTAACTGTTGATATGTGTGTGTTCCTGGCCCCCGAGCAGCTGGAGGCGAGGAGAGCCTGGCCTGCAGAGCTGCTCCCCAGCTTCTTCCCTCCTGCCACACCACACCATGAGCCGGGCAGGATGTCCAGGTGCCTCAGGTGATCCTGTCCTCTACCCGGAGGTCTGGCACGCTGACAGGGAAGGGAAGGTAGTGCTCTGATGGTATCTGGCTCCAGCTGGGGAAGGCAGTGGTCCCCCGGGGGCCTCTGCATAGCACCCCAGGCAGACTTGGGTTCCCAGATAAAAATAGAAGCTGAAACATGAGCCCAACTTCCCTGGCTCTGCCTCTGCCTGCACCCCCACGTCCCCTTGGGCTGCTGCACTGGCCCAGGGCACAAGCCTAGGGCATCCACAGGGCTCCCCAGGGAAGGTGGAGGAGGGGGCAGCGGGATACCTGGGGACCAGATGGCCATGGAGGAGCAGAGCCAGGCGGCCACCTTGGCCACTTGTACAGGGCTGAAGACTATTCTGGGGAAAAGCAGAGAGCTGAGGGCACAGATTCCAGCCAGGCACAGGTCCGAGGGCTGAGCACGGGGCAGGGGGAGAAACCCCTGACATACATTATACAGCTGGTCTCAGGATCTCAGCTGCCAGGGAAAGCCAGGAGTGGGAATAAGGGTAGCTGTTGGTTTAATATGGAATAAAGACAATTTCCTAAAGCTTGTTCAGCCCCGGGAGCCGAGGACGGAGCCCCCAGCATGGCTGGGAGAAGATGCAGCAGCGGAGCTGAGGCTGCACTGGGGACACTGGGGGTTCGTGGGAGCTGGCTGAGGCAGGAACCCAGCTTATAGCACGGCCAGCGAGCAGCGAGTGAGGAGCAGTGCCTGGCTGTTAACGACCTGAGCGTGGGCTCCTCTGTGGGGACAAAAGCTTCATCCCTTTGCAGTTTCCAGGGCTCTCACTCTCACAGGCAGAAAGTGTATTTCCATGACCTTTTCCATTTCTGGTGCCAAAACGAGATGCTCCTGAAGGTCTGGGGTTGCTTGGTAGCCATAATTCCACCTGCATTTTAGCTTTGGGGTGAGATCCTTTGGAATATGAGCTGGCAGGACGTGGCCCTTTGCTGTGTTTCCAGTGCTGGGTGATGCCAGTGCTTGGGTTGGGTTGCTTTTTGCAGCCCTCAGTTTCATCAGCCTCCAGCATCCTCTGTCCAAGAGGAGAGCTCTCACCTCCAGCTGAGTAAAACAAAGTAGCTCGATAAAGAGGAGCAGCACTGAGCTGCATTGCAGGGAGCTGGGCGAGTTAACCCTTCTCCTGCTGTGACACGGGCTCCCCTGGGATGGCTCAGGAGCGCACTGGAGCAGGAGGTGTGTGCCCTGGAGCAGCACAGCACAGGTTTGCACACTCAGGAGGGGTTAACCCTCACCCCAGGGTTAGATATAAAGCACATTTATAAGACAGAAAGGTGCTGGGACAGGGGTGGAGGAGCAGAGGCACCACAGTCAGGAGGGTGGGACGGGACAGCTCACACCCTGGCCCCGGCAGCTCCTGGCACAGAGCTCACCCTAAAGCCAAGGCTTCAGGGATGCTGTGTAACCTTGTTATGAGGCAGTTATTACTGGTTTGGCTTTGTTATTAAACTTGCTGTGAGCGCTGGGAGCCTGTCCCGGAGCAGGACCCGGCTGTGCT
The DNA here is from genome assembly GCA_036023395.1 of Myiotriccus ornatus. NCBI lineage: Eukaryota > Metazoa > Chordata > Aves > Passeriformes > Tyrannidae > Myiotriccus > Myiotriccus ornatus. The sequence continues at coordinate 10,981,857 of JAYRBT010000038.1, forward strand.
GGGTGCCGTATAAACAGGGCTCGCGGCTACAGTGAAGGTTGGGTCAAGGGTGCTTTGGCAGCTTCAGCTTTTTGGAGGGGCTCAGCCCCCATCTCTACAGCTCACAGCCCAGCTGGGAGGCAAAATGAGCAAGTGAGACTTGAGATGACTGAGAGGCAGCTGGAGGAATCCGCAGGGGGATGTGTGTGGTGGGAGGGGGGTTGAGCATCATTTTTTTTCCCCTGGGAAATTCAGCTTTGCATGTGGGTTTAGATGCAATGTCGGGTGAGATTCTCATCACTGCAAAGGCCTTGAGGTACTGAAAAGGGCTTTCAGTGTCGCTGACTACCCACGGTGGTGATGGCGAGGCGGCGGCGGGATGGGGTTTGTGGTTGGGGACCTGCAGCGTCTGCACTTGAGGGAGCACAAGTGCACCGAGGGGAGCGAAAACCAGAGATCACACAGCCTGGGCCCAGCACGTGCCTGCTCTGACAGCCTCCACGTGTTATCCAGGGATGTGCTTGTGCTTCCTCTCCTCTCTTCCCATCCCTGCCCTTCTCCAGGGGAGCTGATGGACACCCCCAACCAAAAAGTTGTATCTCTGCTCAGAGCAACTGCAAACTGGGAGGTGACGAGAAGCCAGTGGGAGATGGGGTGTCCTGAAAAGGATCCAGTGGGAGCTGGGGTGTCCCAATGAGGAGCCAGCAGGAGCTGGAGTACCCATGGAGCCTCTGGGGCTCCATCACCCTGACCTCCTGCTCTCACTATCTCCCCTGTCAGAGGAGCTCCACTAATCTGCCCGTTTCAGCCTGTGGTTGGTGCTCCCAGACAAGCAAGGCCATTGTAGCTGTCAGGTGAGCCTTTCCCAGAGCTTATGCAAATGATACTAATTAAAGGCATTCTTATCTGTTCGATTTCCCACACCTTTTGCCTCAAGGGGGATAGAAAACTTCATGTTTTAACTCCGTATTTCATGGCAGTTGGAAGGACTGCCTAGGGAAAGCGTTGGGAAACGCATCAGGTCACTCCTGATGAGAAGAATTGGCTTATGCAAGTGTTGAAACACTTTATTATGCATGAGAAACCTTCCAGAAACGGATGACTAATAGCAAAGCGGGAGCAGAGAAAGCAGTGGGAACGCAGTACCAGGCTGGCATGGGATCCATGTCATCTTACCAGCTTAGCAGGGTTGGGCTAGGTCAGCACTTGCCTAAGAGACCTCTCAGAGTACCTGGCTGACAATGAGGGAAGTGATGTTAATGATTCAATAAACAGAGCCCTTCCCTCTCTGTGAACCAAAGTGCCCCTGGATGATGCCAGGATCCCACCAGCTCTGTTTCTACTGATTCTACTGTTACTGAGCTCAGATGGCCATAAAAATCCCAGTGCTGGATGTGCAGGCTGGTCTGGTGGAGGATGCCCAAGGTGCATTCCCACGTGGGAGCATCACAGTCCACCTCCCAGCATGTCTCTCACCACGCTGCTGGCAGACAGGGCTGCCCTGGTGCTGGTGGTCACTCAAGGCTGCTGTGTGCACTGAGAGCCTTTGCTCATGGAAGGACCAGGCTAAGGCACTCGAGCATCTCCTGTGCTGCTGCAGTGAGTTTGCTGATATCCAAGGACAGACATGGCATCATTTGCAGCAGAACAGGAGCAGCAATGTCTGCCTTTATGATTCCCAGGTATTGGTAATTAGAAGATCAGGGAGAAAAGCTCTTGGCATAAAGGGAAAGCAAACAGCCCAGCCAGTTGCTCTCTGAAAATCCCTTTGGAGGGTTGACTGTCCCCAGGGCTACACCCAGAGGTGGCCTTTGCACCCAGAGGGTGTGGGGAAGCTCCACAAGGTTGAATTGCTGAGTTTCTGCTCTTTATGAAAGGACCTTGAAGGTGCTACAGGGCAGAGTGTTGTTGGAGGAAGAGGAGAGTGTCTGAAGGTCAAAGCTGTGCATGCAGAGAGGAGGAGCTGGAGATACTTGGGAAAAGTGTGAGAAAATAGACACGTGGGCAGATGAGCATGATCAGTTCCAGACCTGTACTTAGCATCTGCTAAGTTGTTATCTGGTTTTCTTTCACTGCCCTTCCCACCATCTCCCACCTTTCTAGGCACTCTCTGCTTTGGACGGTAGGCAGGAGGTCTACAAAGGCAGATCCACCTACCCATGACTCCTGGGCTTGGAGGCTGCTTGTGGGCAGTCTGTGCTGAGCCTGGGCATCCCGCAATCTGGGGATGTTTCTAGTCTCAGTACGTCCCAGCAAGAAACTCTTGGATGCTCAAGGGCTGTGCTTTCACAACCAAAGTGAGAGTTGCAACCTCCATCCGGAGGAGTGGCCCTTTCACCAGATGATATCCATCTCAGAGAGGGAGAAAGAGGAGAGGGTAGGCGGTGAGTAGGAAAAGAGATATCACTGCAGGTGGCTGTTGAATAGTCCTGTGATATGGCGAGCAGAAGACGCCCAAGGAATTGTCCTGACATGAGCTGCCCTGAGTTGCCCCAGAGTTCACACCGGGCACTGTTGTCCTTTAAAGCAGGTTTGATACACTGAGGATTTCCCAAGTCAGGAGCTCTCCAGGCAGAGAGTTGGGTCTCTCTCTGCCAAGGAGATCCCTTGGTGACGTTGGCCTATGACGTTTGTCAGCAGAACAGGAGGAAGGAGCCCTTGGGCCCAGGGGCCGTTTCAGGGATGGCTCCTCTGGGCAGAGCTCAGCATCACCAAGGTGGCTCTTGGTTGAACTTTGGAGATGCAGCTTTCAGGGATATCAAAGGAAGGAGCAAAACTGACTCCAGGGCTGTCTGAACTGCTCATCTTCACATGTTTTGGGTACCAGCCTATGGACGTCCCCCTGAGCTCATATGCCTGGCTTCAGCCAAGCTCACACTGGCTCCTGCAGCCCTTTTGGGTCCCAGAAGGTTTGGCTTCTGTTATGCACTGGACTTGAGTTTTCTCTGAGCTTCTCAGCTCCCTGGGTGGAGGCTCAGAAAGAGGATGGGATGCTGAGATGGCTCCAGAGCTCCAGGCTGAAGCATCCAGTCCCTCGAGTCCTGGGAGTTTCGTGCGTCACTGCTGGTGAAATCCCCACCCAGGAGGGCTGGGAGAGGCAGGGATCATCCTAAACAAAAACAAGGCGCCGGCTGGGCTGCCGGCATTGCAAAAGGACATCTCACCTGCCTCGTCCTCCTCGGCAGCGCAGGCAGGGAGAGCCTCACTGCGGGGTGGTTCAGGCTGCTGGGGCTGGTGACAAGCACCTTGCTGGGCTCAGGGACCACAGATCCACACCAGGTCTCCTGCTGTGACACCACCACAGTCCCAGTGCAATGACATCACTCCTCGTAATCCCCAGGTCACAGCTCTTGGCGACAGCACGGCACAGGCTGGGCTGCAGTGTCCCTCTGGATGCTGGCCTGAGGTCCTGGGGCAGGAGCATGTGGATGTGGGGGGAATGGTGCACCACACTGGGGTGCAGCACCTTGGTCAGGCTGGACAGACAGGCACAGGGAGAGGGGACAACAGTGAGGGGCTGCAGTAGGGACCACGGCTTGATCTGAGATGAGTTGCACCTGCTCCTCTTCCTTGCCGTGGACACGGCAGGCAGAGCCCGGGGAGGCAGCGGAGGTGTCACTGCCGCGCCCCTCTGCCCAGGGAACCTGAATTCGGCCCCAGGCTCGCCGCCTCTCGTGCTGAGGGTGTCGGAGCGGGGATGAGCTCGCCTGGCCGCGCTCACGGGTGCCGTGCAGGGCACCGAGCGCTGCCCGGCGAGGGGCTGATTCACACGGGGCGCCGGGGGCCGGGCTGCCGTGGGAAAGCGCGCCCGCCAGGGCTCCCGAGCGCCGGGATTGCTTCAGCGGGGGTGCAGCCAAGACCCATTTCACAGAGGGCAGATCTCGGCTGGGATTTACCAGTGACTAAGCATGTGCTGGCACGGGCTGCCCCACCGTGAGAAAGGCAGGGCTGCTCCTCCTCCGAGGTGTGCCTGCTGCTGCTGCCCCGGACCCGCCGCCCCGGGGCCCCGAGCACCCACCGCGGCAGGGACCCCGAGCACCCACCGCGGCAGGGACCCCGAGCACCCTGCTGTGCCTCAGGGCCACTGGTGTCAGCAGACCAGGCAGCGTTCTGAGTTCAGGGGGGGCTGCAGCCCCCCGGCCTCCTCGTGCCAAGCTGGACTCAGCCCTTTCTCTGCCCGTGGCCCAGCACCTACACTGGCCGTGTGGCCGGGCAGGATGGTGTGAGCAGAGCACCTGGCGTTCAGCCTGCTAAGCACATCGTCCCCAGGGCAGGGCTGGGGCATGGGCAGAAGCTTCCACCCCCACCCTGGGCCAGGCACAGGGGCTGGGGGGACCCTGAGATGTTGCAGAGAAGCTGAACCCTTCTCTGTCAGGTCGTGGCCCCTGCTCACAGCAGTTGCACCCCCAGGCAGTGTTCCGAGGTGCCACCAGCTCCTGCTGACTCACCTCATGAAGATATTTGGAGGCCACAACTAATCCCGCCATGGGAAATGTGTGGAAACCAAACATTCCTGAGGAGGAACAGCCATCCCTTCCCCACGGGGAGGCTCCCCACTTCCCTACTCTGAAAACAAAAGATAGGCACAAAAAACTGCTCCACGTCCCCAGGTGGTAACACAAAGGCACAGAAGGCTGTGGAGAACTGTGTCCCTGGGCAGGAGCCAAGCATCAAACCTGAAGCCACCACTAGTCCCTGTAAGGCCAGGCAGGGAGATGGGAAGAGGAGCTCAGCCCAGCCTATGGAGATGGCATACTGCCCCACTCACTTCATCTCTTTTGGCTCATTTTGGCAAGACATTAAAAAAATTTAACTACAATTTTTTTTATTACAGCTAATTGGTGCTGCTGCTAAGTGGCTTATCTGGCTCCTGAGCTCACACCATGTTTTTGGGAAGCTGAGGAGAGTGAAGGCCCAGAGGCTGGGAGATGGCGTGGGGCTGGAGCCTGGCGACAAGGGCCTGGCAGCCCCGGTGAGGGGGGAATGCCAGGCTACCCCTGGGCTGCCAGGCTTCTCTGGCCCAGGAAGGTAGGCTGCCCCTAGTTCATAACAGTGATGAATTTTTGAGAAGCAGAGAAATTTGTCTGAGGTCACTCTGTGCACTCAAGTGGGAGCCAGGAGCCCGTGCCTGGTATGCTGGCACTGCTGCTCAAACCCCTGGCAGGCTCCAAGCTGCCAGGGCTGGGCATCCTGGGGGATTTGGTGTGTGTGACAGAGGGCAGAGGAGCCCCTGCATGTCTGTGCCGGGAAGGGGGACCTGGGGAGGAGGGTGCTGTTTGTCCTTGCTGTACCATCCTGGCTGGCAGCTCCGTGGCCGGGTGGTTTGGGAGCTCTCTGAGAGCCTCTCACTCCCCAGTGCCGCTGCCATCCCCAGGATGTGCCATCCCACACCTCTCCAGGCTCAATGCCCCTCTCCAGCATGCAACCCCCTCCCCACTGTCACTGTCGTGGCCAGTGGGGCCAGCACATGACCCCAGGAGCTGCCCACCACCTCTGCCTGCCTGTTGCAATCCCACAGGTCCCTGTGAGCCCCACAAGGGTTTGGGTGCCTGTTGGGGGGTGACACCGTGGCTCCAGGTCCGGCCTGTGCAAGCTGGGATGTCCTCAAGCCTCAAAGGGACCACCTGTCCCACAGCACCAGCACTGACTCCACCACTGAAGGTGGCAGGGACTGGAACATGACTGGTGGCAGCATCATCAGGGTCTGTCCCATGACTGTAGATGACAAGTGTCCTAAAAGGAGTCAGTCTGTCTCTTTCCTTGCTCATCCTTGGATCTCCCCATGCTCTTCTTCCCTATTTCTCAGCCATCTTTCAGGGTGATTTGCTGGGTTGGAGCAGCGGGACCTCGGGGACCCAAGCCAGGCATCCTTTATGGCCAAAAAGGATGGGGAGCATGTGCTGGTTTTGTGGAACCTGCCAGTGGGAATCATCTCCTGCTGCAGGGCAGAGCTGGGATATGGGGGCGAGTTAGTTTGTTTCCAAACAAAACGTGCTGCCCCCATCGTCCTCCAGGCTGTGTGGGAGCAGGGCCATCGCTGCCCCGTGCACTGAACCCGGTGCTGCTCCAGCTGCAAACCAGCAGAGCCGCCGCTGGCCCGCGCTGGGGCCCACTTGGGAGCTGCAAAAACCTTCCTGGTTTCAACAGGCTCTGGAGCAAAGCCTCAGGCAGGGAACTTGATTTGTTCTGGTCGGCAAAGCTGTGCACCTCTCTCCTGGCTTGCCTTGAGTGCAGCGTGCTGGGAATGCTCTGCCAGCAAAAAACAGCCCCTAAAAACAAACAGATGATGAAAGGAGTTGTGGCACATCCCAGCATGCAGCTCCTCGCCCAGCAGGGATGGAAAAGGAGAGGGAAAATGTCAGGGAGCCGGCTGCGATGCTCCTGGGGAAATTTAGCTGATCGCTCTGGGTGAGTGTGTTCAACTGCACCCTGTGCTCAGCACAAGGCACCATCTGTGGGTGCTCCTCAGCAGTGGGATTTGGAGAGCTCCTTGGGGTCCAGCACCCAGCATGTCCAGACCTCTCTAGGTACCTTGTGGCAAAGCAAAGGTGGGGTAGAAAATGTGACTCAGTGCTCACAGGCTGCAGCAGAGCCAGGCTGAGCCCAGCATGGAGCCAGCCAAGAGCCCAGTGTGTCTCAGGGTCCACAGCTGTCCTCCCTATCTTCTGTCAGACAAGTGAGAACAAATCTTGAAGCCACAACCCAGACATTTGAGTGTCCGCTTGATGCTTTAAGGCAGCCTCAGTTGCTGATGTTTTCTGGCCAGGGAGTGAGGGTGGGCAGCAGTTCTGGCTGCCTGGCACGGGGACGTGGCTGAGCACCATACAGGTAGAGTGGCTCTGGAGAGGAGGTTCTTGGGGCTTGTGCCTGGTGCCCATTCCTGCTCAGTGGGACAGGCCTTGCCCTGGTTTCCCCTGGGGAGTGTGCTGGGGGCTGCCCAACCTGTGCTGGGGGTGCCCAGTGTGGGTTTGTGCTCCGGGCAGGCAGGCAGTGCCTGGGGAGCACAGTTGCCATCTCACTGATCTCCACCTTTCTCTTCTCTCAGGTGTGCAACTGTGACAAGTACCTGAAGGTGTCCCGGGAGAGGATGAGGCAGCTGGTGGAGGGCAGCAGGCAGGCGTCGCAGGAGCACAGTGCAGGTAAGATGGGAGTGATGCTCTGACCCCAACCCCTCCCTGTGCCCTTGCCTGGGACTCACTGCCCTGGGCAGAGCAGGACCGTTCCCCTGGGGCTGGAGGTTTCTCAGAGGGTGATCAGGTCCCCTGCCACCAATCTACCACTGAGTGCAGACCCACAGAGCTCTTCCAAGCCCAGTTCATGTCTCTACCCTTGCTGCCCTGTCCTGCCCCATGAGGCACAGGGTCGTGCATAGGATTCCCCAGCCTGAGGGGGTTGGTGACGTGCAACAGTGGCTCAGGTGACAGCCTGAGGCCATCGCTACCTGAGCGTGTAAAGCTCAGCTTGGGTGGTAAAATGCCTCTTGGCTGGGGCTGCTCAGGTGCCTTCCTCGCCTGCCCAGTGCCTCTTAAACTAGGTCAGGCTGCAGGGAGGTGAGTCAGTCTGCCTGCACAGCCGGGCTCCAGCGGGCTCGGGGGAGGGAAGGCTCCTCCATGCATGCCCCGAGCTGTGCTGACCCACACACACTCCTTCCCACAGGGACACACATTTTGGTGGAGAATGACACCCACCCCAGGCACACCAGGATGGGAACATGCCCCTGTTGCTGATTCAGCCCAGCCTGGGCTCTGCCACCAGCCACTGTGTGCACCACTTGCCGTGCTTCAGCTTCCCCATCTGTTGACAGCAGAGAGCAGTGGGAAGCAGCGGCTGCCGGGCACTCCTGGCCAGCTGTGGCTTTGCTGGAAGCTGCATGTGTGGCTCTGGGGGTGAGGGACGTGGTGGGGCAGCTTTTCTCATGGTGCCAGCAGCCTGGGAGCGCTGTGCCTCCCCAGAGGCCGGGACATCCTCCCCGGTGGTTTCTCTGGTGAGGGCACTCACCGTGTGTGTACCCAGAGACCAGCCGGGCCAGTTCAGCCAGTTTTAGAGTATGGGAAATAGAAATGCTATGGTTTATGTTCAGCGTGTGAGTCGTTTCCCCTTCCCCATTCTGGATGGGGGTGATGGAGCTGGGATAGTCTCACACAGCACTGTGGCTGCTCCACGCAGACTCTTCAGGGACCGCCTTGCTCTACCCTTTATACCCGCTCTGCAACACTCCATGTCCCCATCAGGCCATGCAGCCTCTTGCTGGGTCCTCATGTCCCTGGGGGAGCCTCATGAGGAAAGACCAGGTAGGACCCGTGTGCTGGCCATGTCCAACACGACCTTATCAGGGAGCATCCTCCACCCTGGAGCGGTCAGGGACAGGGACAGAAGGTGCCACAGCATCCCCAGAGGGTTGGTGGAGACATAAAACAGAAGCTGTGATTCCTGGGCAGGTGGGCACAGCAGAGCCGTGGCACCCACCCAAAGTGAAACCCCCTGGGACTTGCCAACAGGGTCTGCTGTGCCCCGGGGCTCTTGCCACCCAGGGGCCTCCATTTCTATTGGGATTTTGCTCGGAGCTGCTGGGATGGTGAGCATCAGTGTGAGCTTGACTAGATTGTCCCCAAATGTCCCACTTTGGGTCAAATTTTGTGAAAGAGAAGGTTGTGCTGACAGTGCCCTGGTATCACTTGGTAGGGACAGTGGTGGCAGTGGGACAGCCTGGGCAGCCACAGAAGACCATAAGGAAAATCTCAGTTGTTCCCCGATTTCCTTTACATTTTCCTTCTGGAGGAGTTGGTGGCAGGAACCTGCTCTGCCCCCAGTTGTGGCTCAACACATGGTGTGGGGAGTTCAGCACCCACAGCCCACATCAGAACTGGCCCCATGACTCCAGCCTAGGCCGTGTCATCTCCATCATGTCACTGCACATGGATTAACCCCCAGACCATGGGCAGGTGCTGCTGCTTGAAATGTACGAAAATGCCTTTTCGCTGCTCCTACTTCCAGGCAAGAAGGGATCTTCCTGTCATGGGGAGGAGCCTATGGGTGCTGGGACAGATGGGTGACGGGGATGGATCCTGCAGGACCACCCCTCAACACCAGCCTGCAGCTGGCCCAGATGCTCCCGAGTCCTGGGGTCCACCTGCAGCCAACCTCAGGCCAGTGCTGCTCCGTTAGGCTCCTGGATTTTTGTAACAGGGCTTCCAAATGATGAAGGGCCAATTATTCATCCTGTAATAGCTCACTTGAACCTAGGGCTTTCAGAGGTTTTAGGGAACATTTTCTCTGACACAGCCACAGTTTCCCTGCATGAGGGCTTTGATGGAAGTGCTAGAAATTAGTTTCAGGCCCTGATAGCTTTGCCATATGATGCCTTTTTCCCAGTGGGACGCTCTGAGCACCCTGGGTGCCTGGAGCAGACTGGAGCTGGGACAGAGAGAGGAGCAGGGCTGTGGGTCACCACACGGCACAGGCAAGACCTTTCTGGAGGCACTGACAGCGTGTGGCTCCTGAATGACACGGGGACATGGGCTGTGTCACAGGCTCTTGTCTGGCGTGGGGAAGCTTCTTGCTTAGTCAGTGCTGTAAAACCAACTGGCACGAGGCCCCAGTGCTCTGGGTGCTCTGGCAGATGAAGTCTGATCCCTGGGAAAGGCAAGGATGTAGCACATTGCATGGGGTTGGGATTCACCAAAGAGAGGAGGCTGCTTTAATTGTAAAATCCCCCCCTTGCCATCTAAAATGTGCTGCAAAAGATGAAAACAATTGGTCCTGCTTCCCTTGGGTCTGTGCTGCTGAGCAAGCACGGCCGAGCCTCTGCTCCCTGCTGGAGAGTGGCCAGGGGTGCTCAGGGACCCTCACCCACGGTGGGTGAGCACCCTCCCTGAGCAGCTGCCAGCGCTGGTTCTGCACACCAGTGAGATCTGCACTACCCAGCTTCTCCTCCAACACCGCGTCCTGCACGTGCAGGATACGTCCCAGACAGCCCCATTGGGTGGCTGGAGGAGCAGCCAGGGTGTCCCTTCACTGGGTGCCAGGATGGTGTTGGGCAGCTCAACCACCCACCTTGCCCCTGCCAGCCTGAGCAGTGACTTGGGGTTTCTTTCCTGTGTCACCTTCAGCTCCACCACCAGCCTGGGGAAAAGCCAGCAGAGACAGCACAGGGCAGGCAGGAGGGAGAGCTGCAGAACACATTGTGGGAAAGGCTATGCAGCAGCTCCCAGCCAGGGTGACACCGGGACAGCGCCAGCTCTCTCCTCTACAGCCACCACACTGGGCCAGCTGAGGGCTGGTGGGACCCACTGCCCTTAGCCAGCAGGAGCCCACTACACGTCCACAGCCTTAAGACTGGGTGCAGTTTTTTCCTGCCATGATTCCCTGGTGGGGCAGGGATGGAACTGGGAGCTGCAGTGGCAAGACCAGCCAGAAACACCCCCCAAGCTGGGTTGTGCTCTGCCAGCTTCCCCTCTTCAGCAGAATTTCATTTGCTCATATGGAAAACCACAGCTGAGCTGGAGACCCGGTGACACTGTCATGGCTGGGGGTTCGCAGAGCTCTGCTCTGCCTGCTGACAGGTGCACTGTGCCCAGGATGCCCTGGGAAGGAGCTGGGAGCCATTTGGAGCAGGACTGTTGCTGCTGCCTGGCACTGGATGCAGGAGCTGGCAGGGTTCTCTCCCACAGCGGCACAGGGAGATGAGAGCAACTGAAGGTGCCTCTTGCTTGAGCTCATCCTCCCTCCTCCACCCTGGGAACATCTTAAGATCATGGCCAGGCTGCTGCAGCCCAGGTTGCACAATCCCGGGTCCTTTGTCCTTTGTTTATCTGTCTTATCGAGGAGGAAAAGATAACCAGGCATCTTCAGTGCCCTGCAATCAGCACATTTCTCAGGCTCGTAACTCCTCTTATCAGGCTGATCTCTCACCACCTCTGAGGTTTCCCATGCACCTTTGTACTCCAAGAATGCTCCCAGGTCTGCTTCACCCCTGTGCAAAGCCTGGACGCTGTGAGCTTTCTCCCAGACACCCCAGCCCAGGCCGAGGCCGAGCCCCCGCATGTGGTTGCGATGGCACTGGGTGTGGTGGGCACAGGGCTCGGTGCTGGCACAGGGCTGCCTGACCCACAGCCTCTCCAGAGGCAGCTGGAGCTGCCAGGCCCTCACCTGAGCCAGCTGGGACAGGCACCTGACTCCTGGTCCCAAGGCCTTGGTTCAGGCTGGGTTGACACAGGCTGGGACCTGGGCAAGAAACAGGGCCTGGGGAGCAGGATTTTGGGCAGAAGTACCTGGCACCCCTGGGGAGTTGGGCTTACCAGCCAGCACCGACACTGACACTGAAACCCTGGGGGTGCCCAGGGCTCACACATGTGGGGACAGGTTGTTTCCAGCCAAATCAGGGCTGTATGGGCTGGGAAAGGGGAATGGGCACTGGTTCAAAGAAGGTTTGCCCTGATCCTGCTCTGTCCCAGCTTTCCAGGCTCTGCTGTGCCCCCCCATCCAGCCATGGGGGGTCCCAGTGCTGACCCAGCACTCCAGCATTGCAGCCAACAGAATAGGCTGTAGGGACTCCAGGTCACCGTGTCACCATCACAGTCACCTTTCAGTGTGACCGACACAGTCTAAGGGCCCCTCCATCGGTGGGGGTGTGCATCCCCTGTCCCTCCCATGTCCCTCCCATTGGCCTCAGCTCCCCATCCATGGGCAGGACCTCGCAGTGGGGCACATGGAGCTGTGACTCCTGCCCTGTCCCTGTCTTGGGACAAGTCACCTTGCCCCTCACAGCCTGCCTGTGGCAATAGTTCAGGGTTCACGTGGGACCACCAGAGTGACGGCTTGCAGCCATGGGGTCCTGAGTGCTGCTGTGCCCTTGGGGGTCTGTGTCCCCAGGGGTGAAGGGACTGTGGGTTCCCAGGCACCAGAGCCCGTGCAGCTCCCAGGGTGTGAGATGTGCCCTTGGCAGGGCTCTGCCCCACTGTCTTGGTGCTGGTGGCAGGGGCTGAAGGAAGGGGATCCATTCCAGGCTGGAGGGCTCCTGCTGCACCCCACCTTGTGGAGCTCTGGGGCACAAAGCAGGCTGCTGCAAAGGTGAAATCCCACTGCTGAAGGAGGCCTTGCTTAGCCCAGGATGGGTGGTCCTTGCTGTCCCTGATGCAGAAATAACTGTGTGCCCCTGATGCAGGGGGCAGCACGTGCTAGGCCTGGAGGAGATGGCTCTTGTGCCGAGCAGGTCTGCCTGGTTGCAGACAGTACTCGGGGATAAGGATGATCCTTGCTGCCCGTGGAGCTCTGCAGCACTAACACGTGTGGGTGCTCAGCGCCAGGGCGCTGAGGGGCTGCAGGGCTCAGCCCCCCATCCGGGTTCTGCCATCCCCAGGGTGACCCAGGCAAGAGGGGGAGAGGTGAGCAAGAGGCAAAGGGGTTTTTATTTTCAAAATGTTTTATAATGGGATTATTAGTTCCCAAGAGGTGTTTCGAATTGATTCGGTAAGGAATCACTTTCCTTTCTCCTCCGCGGGTATACGGTGGGAATCCAGCCTTTGGTGTGAACCTCAGAGAGCTCTGGAAGCCGGGGATCTGACAAACTCCCTGCACGTTGGAAGGACACACTGAGCTCCCTGCAGCCCCATGCACCCCACACATGCCCTTTGCTCCATCTCCAGTGTAGCTCGGGGCTGTGCAGCAGCCAGGTGAGCCAGGCGGCAATCCCACGGGAGCCGCAACTCCACCGGGGAGGGCTCTGCCTGTCTCAAAGGGGAGAAAGAAAAACTTCCTTCAAAAAATCCCCCCTTTCTCCAGGAAACCCCTGTTTTTCTGGGGGATCCAGCCTTTTCCCAGTGCAGTTTTCCCATGTGCCCAGCTGGCATCCTGTGGCTGGTGGCCCTTTAACCACGGCGGTGAGGGGAGTGCAGGCATCTTCAAAAGCCCTGGGAAGAATTTGGTGGGAGGGGGAGAAGGGGTTTTACAAGCTCCCATTCAGAAATGGTCACTTTGAAGTGATGTAGCATTCTCAACCCTTTGAAGAGCCACAATTAGGAGGGGGCTGGTGCAAGCAAAGGCAGAATACGGGGTGACCATCACAGCCTTTCTATACCCAGGCTTTTAAGGGATGAACTTTCCCTCCCTGCCTGCCTTTTTCCCACGAGCCCAAGGGGGTGGTATTGGGATGTTTAGGGGAGCTGGAGGTTTCTCACCCCCCCGTGCAGGGAAGAAGGGGTCTGCCATTGGCTTTGCCCACCAGCAGCAGGGCAGCAGAGGGAACATGTTGGAAGGGAGAGCAAATTGCTCAGGACCCCTGCAGGCACACAGAGTGTTGATGTTCCAGTGCTGTGTCCTGGCCAGGGAATTCTTTAGGCTCCATGATGAGGAAGGTTGTTGTCCATGGGTGCCTAGTGCTGGCAGCATCGTTTCTGTTATGGCTGGATCTAAAAGTCCCACCCAAGGCTGATGTCCCTCCCTCCAGGATCTTGTGCTCAATAGTGGGGACAGTGAGAAAAAAGGGTGCCCAGGCACAGGCCACCCCATGTCACCATGTAGCAGAGGGAGGCAGGAACAGGGTGAGGAGAGAGCCCCTGGTCTGCCATGGGGATCTGCCATCCAGTGACAGGCTTTGTCCTAGAGGAACTCCTGGGAAATGGGCTCCTCCTCTGAGTACCTGCTCCAGTTGTCTCAGGAATCTCCTGAGAGCAGCCTGAGTGCTTCACCACTTGCCAGAAATTGGAGAAAATGGGAAATCAAGGTCCCTGTTTTCCCTCTAAGGATGGATGCCACTTCATGTCTGAAGCAGACACAGGAGATGAAGGAAAGACCCATCCACTAGTGGGGCCATGGGGCACTTGCCCAGGCCACAGGGATGGTGAGCCTGACTCTTGCCCAGTGGCTGGGATGGGGCTTGGGGCTGCTTCCTCTCGTGCTGTGGCAGCGGATCAGAAACTTGCGCCACTCATGGGTGGCGTGGTGGTGCAGGGCTGGTCTGCAAATCCACCCTGAGAACATCTCCAGTGACAGCTGTGATCCTGAGGGTGCCTGTTTGTCTTCTGGGAAACAGGGGTGACCATGGGGTGGTTCTGCCAAGATGAGGTGGCCATTTCAGGGTTTTCCTCAGCCTTGCTTTCCCCCATGATAATCCCCAGCATATCCCAAGCTCCTGAGAGCTTTGGGACACAGGGAAGAGCCAGCCGGGAATGCTGGTGTCCCTCTCTGTCCCAGGTGGCTCCCGATACGGTCTCTGTGATCCTGGAAAGGGCAGGCTGGACACCCCAGAGCTGGCGCTGGAGCGATGCGGGATGCCTTTTGTTGTCTTAATTGGTGCCTGGGCGGGACAGTCTCCCCCTGCCAAAACTGAGTCATCCCACGGCAGTAACTGCAGCCTGTCCCCGGCTGCCAGGCATCCTGATGGATGGGAGGCAGCTCAGCCCTCAGCTTCCGCCGCCCGGATCCAGCGACCTGCCGTGCCCCTGCCGCGGGCGTGAGAGCCTGCAGCGAGCTGCCAAAAGTGCCGGGGGTTGTGGTACTCGGTGTGCGGTGGCAATAACCCCCCCACGCTGGGGGCGTGCGGGAACAGCTCACGGGACATGGCCCCACATCGCACCCCACGGTGTCCCTTGCCCGTGTCTGTGGTGTGTTTGTGGTGGGAGGTGGGGGGTCACATATGGGAGATGGGGAATGAGGCCACACATACCCCAAGGCGTCGTGTCCATGAGCAGGTCAGGAGAGTCGTGGGTGTCGGGAGCAGCACAGACAGCCGGGAATTATGCTGGTGGTTTAAATTAAGCAGCAGTAAGAGCTTCCCTTGCTGTTGGTTGTCCCATAACACAGCCATGGGTGGGGGGCCCAGCCCAGCTTGGAGAACAGCCCTGCCTGACCTGCAACAGGGAGGACAAACCACTGTACCCAGTACAGCAGCAGCACTGGTGCAATTACCAAGACTGGAACAGATCCCAGCACATGGCAGAGGTGCCACGCTCAGGGCAGGCAGTTGGTGGATGCTGATGACCACCTTCCCCCAAATTCGTGGGATACTCCTCCTTGGGATGCAGGGCAGAGCCTGGACCCCCTGCAGGTATGACAGGCCCCTCACAAAGGTCGCTCACATGGATGAACACAGACTCCGCTCATCACAGCAGTGGCTGATGTTATGTGCTGTCTCCTCTCTCCACAGCCTGCCCAGGGAGCCAGATGTGCGATGTCACAGCCGGTGACACAGCCCAGCCTGGCTGCAGCGTGCACGGAGAGCAGCCGGAGGGGCGGGAGCAGCGCGGGGCGGACGCAGTGCTGGGGGAAGGCACGGTCCTGCAGGTCGATGCCATCCCCCCCGGGGTGCTGGACAGAGCCGAGCTCACCGACTTCTACTGCTGCTCCTGCTGTGGGAAGGTGTTCTGGGAGGGGTCCCATTTTGGACGTGTTGTCTCCCAGTTTCGGGATGTTCTTGTGGCCTCCGGGGATGCGTAAAGCGTCTGTGAGCTGAGCTGAGGGGAGATGCAGGGGCTGGACAGTGGGACAGGGAACTGCCCGAGGAACCTCAGTGGATTTTGGGCCATGGGTTGGCAGTAAGAGGCTGGAAGCAGAGGGCCTCTTGTTTTGGGATCCACCATGGAGCACTGTCGCAGTTGCGCTGGTGGTTTGCAACAGCCGGAAAACACGTGGCCTCCATGAGATCATTAAAGCAGAGGTGGCCAGGGAATGATTGCTTTATTTCTGCCCCTCTCCAGGCTGGGCATGGCAAGAGGGTGGCAGAGCTCTCCAAACCAAAAGCTCACCACCCCAGCAGTGCTGACCCCTCGCCCCAGTGCCCTTCCGCCCAGTCACTCGTGGGGATGCAGGAGCTGCGTCCCCAACAGCAGCACAGGGGGAGCATCTCCAGTGCCTGGAGTGCTCCCAGCCTGTGGGACGTGCCACAACACAAGCAGCATCCTGCTCACCCTGATCCTGCTCTCCCAGCATTCCTCAGAGGCCTTCGGTAGGTGCAGGAGTCCGGGGGGGCCGAGCCCTTGTGGGGTCAGGGAAATCTCTGGGTGCACCACGATGCCCACTGGCATCCACATCCACTTGTGCTGGGATCTGGGATGCCCCAGCAGGGCCAGGCTGGTCCTGGGGGTTCCCAGTGGTGCCAAAGCTGCAGCCACCTTCCTCCCTGGGGTGGTCCCTCAGGACACCCCCGTGCCTGGGGCTCTGTGCAGAGTGCCCAGGGCTGGCAGTGAGGCTGGCATCTCCAGCAACCAGTGCCACTGGTGGGACTGGCCAGCACTCAGAGGAGGCTGCACAAGCCACGGAGATCCCAGGAGAGGCGAGGAGTCCAGGTGGGCACTTCTGTTGGGTGCCTCCAGATCCAGGGCCAGGCTCACACCACTTCACCCTGTAACTGAGGAGTGTTAGCAAAACTCCTCCTCTAATCCAGGTTAACTTCCAGGCCCTGCTGTTATTCCTGAGAGGGCCTGAGGAGCTCTTGGCTGAGGTGTGACTTTTTTGAGCCAGGGAAGCACCTGTACTGCAGGACTCGCTTTCCGTCTTCCAGAACTCCTGGCCACGCAGTGCCAGGGACTCCTTCCCCTCCAAGGGACATCTTACCCTCCAGCTCAACGGTTTAACAAAAAGAAAGATCATTTTTCCACTTTAAATATCCCTATTTCCACAAGACCCTGTCTGAGCATTAATTAAGTGACCCTGAAATGTGACTGTACCTGCACTGTGCCCATCCTCACTCCCTAGTGGTCCTGGGTGAGTCCTGACCATGGACATGACCCTCTGGTGACACTTTCCATGGCCACAGTGTGTTATTTTGTCCCTGTTTCCATCAGAAGATTGCAGATAACCCCTGTGCCCACACCACTGTCCCCATCTACCTCACATCTCTGCCACTGCCCCTTGATTGCTGCCATGGAGCTGCATCCCTGTCCAGTGGAAGCATAAAATAAAACAGCATCTCCTTCACCAGTGATGAACAAAGTCGAGGTGGACACCAGTGTCACTGTGACAGAGGGGCTGTCACCACCTCAGCATGCACCACTGGCCCTGCACATGCTGAAAGGTTTGGACCCATTTTGGAGGACAGGGATGCTAAGCCTGGCCCCTTCCCATCAGGACACACAGGGGTGAGAGTCAGCTACAAGATCTGTGTTTCCCAGGAGATTTGGGGGGGTTTATTCCCTCTTTCCTTACACTTGGCTGGCAGAACTTGGAGAGAAAGCCTCCTTCATGGCTGAGAATCACCATCATCATCATCACAGCAGTGTCTGCCAGGGAGTGTCATGTGTCAGCAACAGCCCCAGCCTCAGCCACTGCTCTGCCCATGGAGGGACAGACATGGGGACCACATCTCCTGCTGCCAAGGCTTAGGCCGTGTGGGGGTGCTGGGTTTGAGGGATTTCTTAAAAGGCTGCATTTGCTCTCCTCTCCTTTTTCTCTCCTTCCCACAGAGTCACAGACAGAGAAGGCCATTGTTCCCTCTGATCCCCTGGCCCTGGGGTGGAGCCCCCACAGCCCAGCCTTGCCATGGCACTGCCCAGGTGCCCCATTGCCCCAGTCCAGTGGGTGCACAGCACTGGAGCTCACCAGACAAAACCAGTCTTTGAGAAAAACCTTCCCTCACCAGCACCTTCACCCCTCCTTTCCCATCTCTCTTAGCTTATGCTGGAGATGGCTGCTGCTTCTAGAGATGGGCAGAAGAAAAACAGAGATTTTCCCACTTGACTGGAGGCTCCTGGACCCTGGCACACCTTCTTGAATGTGCACTGACACCTCCAGCCATGGGGATTATTTTTCCTAATGGGATTAAAATGCCTACTGCTCATCTTGTCCTCCATGGCTGTCATTGTTCCATCCACTCTTCCCATTTTTTTGTCTTCTCTGTTGTCTACATTTTTTGCACAAAATCTTGAAGGAATTGTCTTTCACTTTCTGGTTTTCCAGTCCTGTGCTCTCCCTTGGTATTAATGTGTTTTTCTTAATTCCCCCTTCATCTAAAATGGAAATTTCCTCTTCACTTTTACCCCCAGGTCATTTTTATCATGTTTCTGGTGCAACAGCTTTGGGCCAGGCAGTGACAGCAGGGGACAAACTGGCACTATCACATGTACCTGCTCTGGTGTGCTGGCAACTGCTTGTGGGCCTTCTGGTCCTGGAAAACTGGCACACAGAGGGAACAAATCTCTGCTTTGTTGGTGATATTACAGTTGGCTGGAGACACAAACCCTGGTTTTATGTGCCCTG
Organism: Myiotriccus ornatus; assembly: GCA_036023395.1. Classification (NCBI taxonomy): domain Eukaryota; kingdom Metazoa; phylum Chordata; class Aves; order Passeriformes; family Tyrannidae; genus Myiotriccus; species Myiotriccus ornatus. The sequence continues at coordinate 11,000,025 of JAYRBT010000038.1, forward strand.
GGCCGACCTCTGCACCTCTGGGTCACAATTACCTTGTCCTGAGCCATCAGGGTGAGCTCCAGGACTGAATCCTGTGTGAGTGCAGAGCTTTGGCACCAGGAAACAGCACTCATGATAACAGGCTTTCTGCCTCTATGTCATGGGCAGATGTTTACAAATTGTCCCCAGTTCCTACTGGCAGCATCAGGCAGCTGAGGTCCCTCTGGCCTGAGCTGTATTTGGTTCTGTGACAGGACAGTGGCCTTGCTTGAGCATGGACATGCTTGGATGGAGCTGCTTCCAGTGTGCCAGCTGTAGTCTCAGCAGTGGGAGTTTTGCTGTTGCCCCTGTGTGTGTCCGGGTGACCTGTTCAATGCCTGGAAGCAGCATGTTCTTAGGTTCAGGTTCAGCACCCTCGATGCTCTGCCAGACATTGGCTCCTCCAGTGCATGGTCCGCCTTCTCCCTGGATGCCAGTGGAGTTGCCAAGTCCTTGTGCACCACCAAACCCCCAGCTTCCTGGAGCACGTGGGGAGTGTCCCATCAGCAGGGGGTGAATGAGGCTCGTGCTTTGCCAGCAGCCCCTCTGTGCGAGCCCCTGGTGAGAGGTACCAGTGTGGTCACTGCAGCCGGCGAGCGTGGGACTGCCCACAGCGGAGGCTGAGCTGCCCAGCCCCCTGGGCTCCACGTGGACTCAGCCACGTGTCAGCATCCTGCTTCTTCAGGGGTTGCTCTGGGGTGGCAGAACCTGGGGATAAGGCAAAGCAGGAATGATACAGAGCATCCCGTTGCTGGCCCGTGTGGTGAGCGGTGCTTTGTCCTGCTGTGGGATGTTCATCCAGAGTGAGATGAACCTCTCCAGAATGGGATGAACCTGTCCAGACCCCATGTGGAGGAAACTGCTGAGTCACCTGGACATCTGACCACCCACAGGCACTTCTGGCCTTTGCTTGTGGGTTTTCCAGAGCTGTGGTTTCATATCTGTCTGCCACCCCTTTCACTGTGGAAGGGAACTGGTGGGAAACAGGGACACATGGCCCTGCCCCTCACCTGGGGCCACCTGCCTAGAAGGGTCGTCTGCCTTCTGAACCCTGGAGACAGTAGGGCCATATCCTTGACACCTCCAGGAGTTCATCTGCCTGCCAGCTCCATCAGTCTGGGGGAGAGCTTTTGTGTTTACAGCCTGGGCTGTACTAGGGCAGGGTCACCACCGTGGGACTTTTTTAGGAGACCAACCCAGAAAAGACACCAGCAGGTCGTGTGTACCTGGGGAATTGGCACGAAACAGCTCCCAGAGGATCCCATCCAGCTCCTGGGGACAGGGGTGGCAGCTGTGACCCAGCACAGCACCTCTCTCTTCCTGCTGCCCACAGGGGGTGATGCCGTGGTGGGATCTGTGCAGTAAGGTCACCTCCAGTCATAGACACAGTCTACAGCAAATTCCACATCCGACCAGCCTTGAGGAGCATCCAGGAAGTAATAAATTGTCCAGTTTTGAATGGTGGATACAGATCAAAGGGAATTAAAGGAGCTTTTTAATCAGCCAACAATATTGTTTCCCTATCTGGCTGCTTAAAAAAGAGGTAATTACTAAATCCCATTGTCTGTGTCATACTAATGTTTAACATTTATCAGGGCAGTAATGAGTCCTCCATGCTTTTATGAAGGCATTTGATCCTGTGTGGGAAGGGCAGCCCCAGCAGAGATGGGGGCTCTGGGTGGGCTCCAGGAGACCATCGATCCCCCAGGTGTTTCACCTGTGCTCAGCTCCTGCCCTTGCATGGCAGGATGTGATCATGGGGGGACTCTGGGATAAAACAGCACTGGAGAAGGGTTTTGTTGCTCATGAATGAGACCTGTCTGAACAGCATCCATCCCTCAGCCCTGGGAAACCACGCGCTGCATCGGATGTCAGAAGGTTCCTCTCCTCTCCTTGTGTATTCCTGCACATCCTTTGGAGCTTGATGGGGACAAGGTGTTTGACGCTCAGGCCAGCTTTAGTTTACAAATGAATATATCAACATTGTTCCTCATCAGGCAGGAATGCACTTCCCTCCCTTCTCCCCCACCTTATCCCCATCCCCTTCCAAGCAAACTTCCTTCCTCCAGTAATCTGGAGCGGAAACCTCGCCACATATTTGACCGGCTCACAGAAATCAGCTCAGTTTTCCCTGGCGTGACTTTGTGCCTTGAACTAGGGCTGGTCAATCCCTAAGGCAGCCGGTGAGGCAGGGGAGAAGGATGAGGGCTGTACTGCTGCCCATCCTCATCACGGAGCTGCTCTTCCAGCCGGATGCTCCGATCGAGCTCCCAGTCGCTTGGCTGCCGTTTTCAAACAAACCGTCGTGTTTCTGGGCACGGACCCAGGGCTGAGAGCCCTGGACTGGCTGCAAGCCCTCATGCTGCCCCACACCACGGGAATGCTGCTCCCTTGAGCCGGGGGTCACTGCTGCTGGCCCCTCACTGGGGCAGGGAGAGGAGAGAGGTGTCAGTGCCACACAAGGAGGGACATTTGCATTGGCCAGGAAGATGTTTGCTCCCTGAGAAATAGCCTGGAACCGGACCCTTCCCATCAGCCTGCCAACATGTGGGCACAGCTCCCAGGCAAACGAGCTTACATGCACTCACCGGGCATGTCCCGCAGGGGGGATGGCCACATTACCCCCGAGCCTGCTTAGATCCCAGGGATGTCCCCACGGAGCAGTCACCAGGTTCCCAGGCCAGCCCTGATGGGCTATAACATGTCTTTTGGGGTAACTGTGCAGTGGGAGCAGTGGGGTGGCATATCCCCATCCCTGCAGCCACCACAAAGGAGTGGCCACACAATGCAAACAGGTTGCCCAGAGAAGCTGTGGCTGCCCCATCCCTGGAAGTGTCCAAGGCCGGGTTGGACGGGGCTTGGAGCAACCTGGGCTAGTGGAAGGTGTCCCTGCCCGTGGCAGGGGGGTGGAATGAGCTGGACTTTAGAGGTCTCTCCCAACCCAAACCAGCCTGTGACTCTATGGTAAGTGGCCCTGGGGACCACATGTCTCAGGACATGGTCAATTCCTGGCACCAAAACACTGCACTGACACTGTATGCAGTCCTGGAGATCATCCTGATGGCCCAGGACAAGGTAATTGGGGCAGGAAGGTTGGCCTAGGGCACGTAAAACCAGGGTCTGTGAGGGCACATAAAACCAGGGTCTGTGCCTCCAAACAACTGTTATCAGCACCTGCAAAGTGGATATTTGGTCCCTCCACATGCCAGTTTTCCACTACCAGAAGTCCCACAAGCAGCTGCCAGAGCACCTGGCCAGGAACATGGGATGGTGTCAGTTTAGCAGAGCCTGGGCTGGAGCCATGGCAGTTTGGTGCACATGTGCTCAGTGGCCAGAGTGAGATCAGTCAAGGTGATATCTCAGGATGACCTGGCAGCACTGGGACACTGCTGCAGCTGGAGAGCCCTGCCTGTGGCACTGGGCAGGAGTTCTGCAGCTCCAAGCACATGGTGGCCTTTTGCTCCAGGAGCATATTTATGCTGTCAGATGCTGAGGTTGTAGGCTACATCAGAAGAGCTGCATTTCCAGCAGGATAAGGACTGACGAGATGGGGCACTGGAGTGGTTAAAGGCCAAGCTGCAGTGAGACAACCCAACCTGCACAGCCCAGCACCGCATCTTCCAGCCCAGGGACACCTCCACCTGTGTCTGTCCTGGAGGAAAAGGACCACTTGTAGGGCTATGACTGTGCTTGAGTTTTGCTCAGGTTTTAAATCCTGTTTGTCACAGGCTGGGAAGGAGGGACCAGGCAGAGCAGCATCCATGGTGGCATCCATGGAAAGTGGCAGTCCCCAGCCCATGTTCCTGCAGTGGCCCCTGTGGTGGGGGTGTTCCAGGAGGATGCCTGGGGCCTCCCCTGGTCCACAGAGCTTCCCAAACCACTTGTAAGAGCTTTGCTACTGATGCCATGCTCCCTGCAGAGGACACGGGGCACTCACACGTGTCCTCAGTGCAAGACCATGAGGTTTCCCTTATAAATCCTCACCACTGACCTCAGTAGCTCTGATGGCAGGGGCTGCAAGGTCCCAGCCCACCCGGGCACTGTTTGAGTGCTGCTGGAAGCTCACAGTGTGTGATGTGTCCACGGGGGGAGCAGGAGGCCAGTCCTATGGCCGTGTCTCTGCTTGTGCCCCACTGCCAGCAGGGCAGCTCTCAGACCACACGGACACCCCTGAACTCCCCCGCAGCCCCTTCCCCACCCGGGACAGGCATTCCCTTTCCTCCCTCCAAAGATGAATCCGCACAAGGGAGATTGTTCCCACACAGCAACCGCAGCCCCCAGGGTCCGGGTGGTCTCCCTGCATCCCCGCATGCCACATCCCCGCGGGCGGCACTGGCCGAGCCCCGCGTTTCCCCACCGGGGCTCCGGCAACCGCTTTGCCAGAAAGCCGGGAGGCAAAGCGCCGGCGGGCCAGCGGCGGAGGAAACCTTCGCGCTTCCTCCAGCTCTGGGGAGCCGAGCGGGCAGGGCGCTCTCTCTCGCACGCCTTTCGCTGGGGCTCTGCTCTGGGAAGAAAAGCTCCCGTCTTTCCCACGCTCTCCGACACATTTTAATGAATTAAGTGGGGGCACGCCCCCTCGCCGCCTGCCCCGGATCCGTCCCCCCGGCTCTCCGGCTCCCTTCAAGGAGGCCTCCGGGGGTGGCTGGACTCTCGCTGCCGTGTCCGCCTGGCCTGAGGACGGGCACTGCCCTCTGGGATTTTTGGGAGAGGGCTGCGACGGGCCCAGCCCAAAGCGCCCAGCGCCGGGGCGGCTCCGAGCCCCGCCGGCAATGCCGGTGGCAGCCGGTCCTTCTCCCTCCCGCAGGCTCTCACGAGTGCGGGGAAATTTGGCCGTCACGTCTCCTGAGGAGGGGAAATTTGTTCCGCGCCTCTCGGCGTGAACGTTCGCTTAAGGCATCGCAACTCCGGGTCCCTTCCCCACCTCCCGATACGTCTTCCCCTCGTCTCAGAAGAGAGCGGATAAATCACTGGGTGGGACTATTGGTTTTGCAGGGCCCCATGCAGCGAGGACAGGGGGGCCTCCGAGCGCCGCCGGCCCCTCCGCAGCCCCTTCCCGGCCGGAGCCGTGCGGGGAGCCTGGCCCGGCCGTCACACCGTTCCCGGCTCCTCTCCGGTTACAGAGCTGGGTACAAGCTGGGGTTGAAATGCACCGTTTCAAAATTTATTTTCTTTTTTTTTTTTCCTCTCTGCTTTTTCGCTCTTTTCTCTCCCTCCCTGGCCCCGTTCCCAGGCCGAGTCCTGCCCCCACCTGCCAGCCCCGAACATTTGCATGGCTGGGTCCCTGCCCGCGCTCTTTTTCTCACCAGTGTCACTGGCTAATGCAGATTTGCTTGCGAGGATGTAACTCTGGCCAAGGCCCAGACCGGAGAGGTGTGAGCAATTCCCAGTCTCCCACGGCTCGCTCACAGGGCTCCACACCTCGCAGGATATGGCTGGTAAATGCACAAAATCAGCTGTCACGGGATATTTAGGAGTGGAAAGGAGAGGGCGAACCGGGAAGAGTAGAGCCCCGACCCTCAGGCCATCTCACTCAGCTCCGGCAGAGCTGCCGTAGGACCCGCTGCCTTCCCTTTTCCAGCTTTGCCGCGATGGCTTTGCTGGGATTAGTGCCAGAGAACAGTCACGGGCTGCGGTGGCTGCCGCGCTCCCCGCTGTTTGCTCTGCCGGGCTGTGCTGGGCCCTGCCGTGAGTCACCGAGGGGCACGGCTCACCACGGCGAGTGACACCGGACAGCAGGACCAGGGATCGCCACTGGTGACACCCGCGGCCACCATGGCTGGGGTGATGGGGACAGAGCCACCACCTCCTGCCCGGAACGGGGCCCTCACGGGGAGGGACGGACAGAGGTGGTTCTTTTTCACTCTCCTCGGGCAAGCCTGGCTCCTGCACTGCCCCCAGGGCTCCAAGCCCTGAGCCCAGCTCTGTGTCCTGTGCCAGCACGCTGGGGGCTCCACGCCTCAGTGGCACAGGGACATCGTGGGAGAAACTGCACAGCCAGAGGAGAGCAGAGGGGAGCCTGCAGCTCCTGGCTGCACTCACACCCCAGCCCCTTTTTTCCATGAGAACAATGGGCTGTGACATTCACATTAGAAAGGTGTGACTGGGAGAGCTCTGGCCTGGGGAAGCCAGTGAGACCAGACACATGGAAGTGGGAGAGGGATTGGGATGAGATGGGCATGGGTAAGGAGATGAGGATGTGAATTGGGACGGGGATTAGATGGGGATAGGGATGGGGATGGGGATGGGGATGAGTATGTGCATGGGCATGGGATGAGGATGGAGACAGGGATGGGATGGAGGTGGGGATCTAGATGGGGAGATGGGCATGGATATAGGGATGGGTGTGAAGATGGGAATGGGGTAGGAATGGGGATAGGGATGAGAAAAACTACCTGCAGAAATGGACTTAGAAAGGCAGACCCTTACGGGAAGAGAAACAAGAGCTGCTTTACCAACTCCTTACAGCCAAAAGCAGGCCAGGATAAGGAGAAGGACCTAGCTGGAGCAGGAGGGGTCCCCAGCTCCTCCAGCTGCTGGGGAAAGCCACAGGAAGAGGCCATGGGGCAAATCGCACTCCTAGCTCACGGCCACTGTCCTCCAGTCATGTGACAGACGGCTCCAAGATGGCACGTTTCATCAGCGGGGGTCGAATTTAGCAGTTGGACGATTTCTCTCTTTCCTTCCCCAAAAGGACACACCAGCAGTGCCAGGTGACAGCAGCTTGCCACCCAGCTGCCCCCGGCGTGGCTGCTGTCACCTCGGTTTATGACACGCTCCTTCCTCTCTCCCCGCACCTCCCGACCTGCTCCAGCTGACCAAATGCCCGGCGGAGGCGTTGGGAGCTGGCCCTGGAACGCTGCTTCCCACCCGGCCCCGCCGTTTGCTCCCCGGGGACCAAACGGGCGCGGGGGGAAGGGGAAGGCCCCCCCCCAGCGCCGTTTCTGGTTGATGCAGTGTTTTCGGGTACCTTTTTGCCCATTTTTGCACCTCCCTGCAGTGTCCACGGCTTCCAGTGCTCCCGCACCAGGAATGTGGTCCTCGGCTGGGCAGTGGGTCTGACCCCGGATAAAGCCCCAGGCAACAGAACCGAGTCGCTCCAGGGCTGGCGGGACATAGTGGCGACTGCATCTTCCCTCCCTGGATCAGTCCCCTGCCTAGGTCCCTGAAACCCAGTGCAGCCCTCACTGGGAGCCCCCAGAGAGGCAAGACCCCTCCTGTTCCATGACCTGTCCCGATTGACTTATGAGGACACAAACCTGTAGCAATCCCATGTCACCCCCAAATCGGGTGTAACTGCAGCCCCGCGGTAACCCCCATCACCGGGGTCCCGAGGGGTGTTTGGGGACGGGCACGGCCCGGATCCAGCACAGCACTGTGGGGAGCAGCGGGGCCAGCTGCTCCTGCCTGGTACGGCACGGCCCCGCGCGGGCTGGCCGATTGTGCCCAGTGCCGAGGCCACTGCCGAGCCGGGCTTTACTGACCCGGGCTGTACAGAGCCGAGCCGGGATGTGCCGAACTGAGCTATCCCGCGCCGGGCTGTCCCGGGCTGTCCCGAGCTGTCCCGAGACAGGCTGTCCCGGGCTGTCCCGAGCCTGGCTGTCCCGAGCTGTGCCGGGCTGTCTCGAGCTGTCCCGGCCCGGGCTGTCCGGGCTGTCCCGTTCCGGGCTGTCCCGGGCTGTGCCGGGCCGGGCTGTCAGGGCTATCCCGGGCTGTCCCGTGTTGTCCCGTGTTGTTCCGGGCTGTCCCGTTCCGTGCTGTCCCGGGCTATCCCGGGCTGTCCCATGTTGTCCCGTGCTGTCCCGTTCCGGGCTATCCCGTGCTGTTCCGTGCTGTCCCGGGCTATTCCGTGCTGTCCCGTGCTGCCCCGGGCTATCCCGTGCTGTCTTGGGCTGTCCGTGCTGTCCCGGGCTGTCTGTGCTGTCCCGTGCTGTCCCGGGCTATCCCGTGCTGTCCCATGCTATCCCGTGCTGTCCCGTGCTGTCCCGGGCTATCCCGTGCTGTCCCATGCTATCCCATGCTGTCCCGTGCTGTCCCGGGCTATCCCGGGCTATCCCGTGCTGTCCCATGCTATCCCGGGCTATCCCGGGCTATCCCGTGCTGTCCCATGCTATCCCGTGCTGTCCCGGGCTATCCCGTGCTGTCCCGGGCTATCCCGTGCTGTCCCGCGCTGTCCCGGGCTATTCCGTGCTCTCCCGGGTATCCCGTGCTGTCCCGGGCTGTCCCGGGCTATCCCGTGCTGTCCCGGGCTATCCCATGCTGTCCCGTGCTGTCCGGGCTATCCCGGGCTATCCCGGGCTATCCCGGGCTGTCCCGTTCCGTGCTGTCCCATGCTGTCCCGGGCTATCCCGTGCTGTCCTTGCTGTCCGGGCTATCCCGGGCTGTCCCGGGCTGTCCCGTTCCGTGCTGTCCGGGCTATCCCGTGCTGTCCGGGCTATCCCGGGCTGTCCGGGCTATCCCGTGCTGTCCGGGCTATCCCGGGCTCTCCCGGGCTATCCCGTGCTGTCCGGGCTCTCCCGGGCTATCCCGTGCTGTACCGTGCTGTCCGGGCTATCCCGGGCTGTCCGGGCTATCCCGGGCTGTCCCGGGCTATCCCGGGCTCTCCCGGGCTATCCCGTGCTGTCCGGGCTGTCCCGGGCTGTCCGGGCTATCCCGTGCTGTCCGGGCTGTCCCGGCTATCCCGTGCTGTCCGGGCTATCCCGTGCTGTCCGGGCTGTCCGGGCTGTCCCGGGCCCGCAGCGCCCCCCTCCGCCCCCTCCCGCCCTCGCAGCCCTCGGGCCCCTCCCGCTCACCCTCCAGAGGGGGGCGTGTCCTTCCGCCGAGTCCCCGCCCCCCGCTCCGCCGGGGCCAATGGGCTGTGGGCGCTCGGCCCCGCCCCCGCGGCCGTGCCATTGTTATGCAAATAAAAGGGCGGTAAAAGGCGCGCGCGGGGCCGGGGCCGCCTCAGACGGGCGCGAGCGGGGCCAGCGGAGCGGCGGGGGCATCGCCCTCCGGGACCGGCATCGCCCTCCGGGACCGGCATCGCCCTCCGGGACCGGCATCGCCCTCCGGGACCGGCATCGCCCTCCGGGACCG
>JAYRBT010000038.1:11009214-11022470 GCA_036023395.1 Myiotriccus ornatus
GGCAGCGCCCTCCGGGACCGGCAGCGCCCTCCGGGACCGGCAGCGCCCTCCGGGACCGGCAGCGCCCTCCGGGACCGGCAGCGCCCTCCGGGACCGCCGCACGCCCAGCCCGGCAGCACCGCAGCACCGCCCGCCGCCGCCGCATGCCCGGGCGGGCGCCGCCGTCGCCGTCCATGCGGGGCGGCGGGGCCGAGGCGGCGGCATGAGCCAGAGCGAGGTGTCGCCGTGCGCGGCGCCGCCGCCGCCCCCCAGCCAGCGGGTGTTCCAGGAGGCGGTGCGGCGCGGCAACACCAAGGAGCTGCAGTCGCTGCTGCAGAACATGACGAACTGCGAGTTCAACGTCAACTCCTTCGGGCCCGAGGGGCAGACGGCGCTGCACCAGTCCGTCATCGACGGCAACCTCGAGCTCGTCAAGCTCCTGGTCAAGTTCGGCGCTGATATCCGCCTGGCCAACCGCGACGGCTGGAGCGCTCTGCACATCGCCGCCTTCGGGGGCCACCAGGACATCGTCCTCTACCTGATCACCAAGGCCAAATACTCCGCCGGCGCACGATGATGCTGGGGCTGCTCCCCCGGTGATGCCGGGGCTGCCCCTCTTCTGCTCCCTCGGTGATGCCGGGACCGCCCCGCCGGTGATGCCGGGTCCCCTCGACCCCGCGCTCCCCCGGCGATGCCGGGGTACCTCCCCACTCCCCCGGCCGCCAGAGCTGCTCCCGCCCCCGCCCGGGGGGAATTTGGCGAAGATTTGGGGCCCCACGCAGAACACGCCACCGCTTTTACATTTTTAAGGGTTTTTTGTTGTTTTGTTTTGTGTTCTTTTTTTTTTTTTCCTTCCAAGGGTTGTTTCCTACTGTAACATGTTTTTTTTCCTCCATCTACCTCGGCTGCACTCACAGTATTCACGGTTTCAGTTTGACATCTGGGCAGATGCTTTAACTCCCCCCCCCCCGTCCCTTCTCGCTAATATTTAATCCCGCTCCCCTATCCCCTCGCTCCTGACCCTCCCGTTTAAAGTATTCTGGCTCAGAAACGATTTCATTTCAACGCTCCCCAAAAGCCTCCCCGCCGTCCCCCTCTGGTGCTGGGATCCCCTCTCCCGTGCCGGCCGCGGCTCCGGGCGCAATGCCCCGTCGATGGGCTGGGGGCTCCGTGTTGCCCGCGGCCCTTCCCGGGAGGAAGAGTGGGAAAGTCCTCCTCCTCTCCAAGGTTCACCCAGTGTTTTCCCACCGCTGATTTTTTTTTTTTTTGTCGAGGCGACTCCATTGGAATATGACAGACGTGGTTTTCCTCACTCCGATTGCTCCTCGTTTTGGTTGATTTTGCATCGGGTTTTCTGCTTTGGTTCTTGGGTGTCCGAAGAAAGTCTGTGTCCTCACCCGCTCCATGAATCCGTTTAGCACACGTGAGATCCCAGGAAAAGACATTGAGTCCTTCTGGTTTTGTGTATAAAGGGGGATTAGCAAATCCTGGACTTTTTTTTTTTTTCTTAAAAAAAAAAAATGAAATGAACTCTAGAGGCAGAGGATTTGCTTTTGCACAGAAAAGGGGCGCGAGCGCTCTCTGCTGCCTACAGAGATGCTGGAAAACTACTGAAAAGAGTTTGGGAACTTTATTTTTTTTCTTGTGGTGAAACTTGGATAACACTTCTCAATGCAGAACGATTCACTTGACGTATGTACACTCACCTGCCTTTTATAGGAGATATATATCCCGCAGTATATATCTTTATAAAGGAAAGGGAGGACGCAGAGTGAGCCACCCGAAGGCGCATTTTGAAGTGACTGCACGTATAATCGCAATGCTGCTTTTTTTATTGCTATGGCACAAGAACATCCATTTGGAAAATGCGGAAAAATTCAGAAGTCTCTTTGCTCCCGCTGGTCTTTCAGCCCTCTTCTCGTCTGCACTAAAGCCATCCGTATCACTGCCGTCTCCCCGCTCTCTCCTCTCTCCCACCCTGCATCCAAACCATTCCCATTAAAAAAGAGAAAAGAGTTACCTGCTGGTTTATTTGGGTTGTGTCTTACCTATTTATCATGTCTGTATATATTTGTGGGTGAAGACTGTGAGCCTGGTTTTGTTTGAAGCTGATGGTGAGTGTTTCAAAAATATGGTTTGGGAAATACGCTTTTTTTGTTCTTGTTTTTTGTTTTCCTAGTCTTAAAACTAAAAAAAAAACCTAGAGTCTGCCATGATTATTTCCCATTGCACTGAATATTCTGCTTTGTCTCTGATGGTTTCACCTGCAGTTGGTTTGTTTTTTTTTTTTTGTTTGAGGTTTTTTTGGTGTTTTTCTCCACTTTAACAATTTGAGATAATTTCAAAAGCTCCAAATTTAAAGAAAAAGAGGAAAAAAACCCTGTCAAAAGCATCTACTGTTAATGCTGTAATTTGCAAGGAACTGCTTGGCCGAAGTCTTTCTGTGAGCATGGAAGGGGGTGTCCAGCACTTCCACTGGTGCTTCTGTGCGATAGTTATGGGGTGGGAACAAGACCTTTCCTAGTGAGGTTTTGTCGTCGTTACCAGATGGTTGCACATTTTTTTTTTTTTTTTTACGTAAATGGATTTGCCACAATGACATGTCATAACATTTATGACATGATATTAAAAAGTGTATTGTAAAGCCAAGTTCTAGATGGATTTTTAAAAAGAAATCTTGGTTATAAACCCAGTCTAAAGGGAGCTCTGTCCAGTGTTGTAAAGACAACATGATGTAACCCATATTTATATTTTTATAAAATACCTATTAAGACTGTGAATCTCCTGTGTGAATTGCTGGGTGAGTTGTTTAAGAAAAGTATTGTTCCTTTCCAGCCTCCTGGAGCTTTAGACACGCTGAGATTTTTGGGAAACTGTACGTCGGGGAAGGGGGTTTGCTCTGAAATTGTGAGTTGATGTATTTTTACATCCCTTTGTATTTTACTGAAAAGCTGCTGCCCTTCCTAGTCCCTAGAGTTTCAATTTTCTATGCAACCCCCACACCCCTGGTCTCTCTTGATCCTGAGAAGTAAAAGGGATGCAGATTGATTCAAATTGAAATGAGGGTGCCCCCACCCCCCTTGTTGGCTCATCGTGCTGCTGACCCTTCATGCCAAAACGGGGAGTACAAGAAAAAAAAAGAGGCAGGTGGGGGAGGCTCTTTCGTGCATGACTGGTTGCCTTCCAGCAGTCATCTTTTTAATTATTATTATTATTTTTGTAAGAAGAATATATTGATAATGTCAGTGAAATAAGCAGACATTGAAGCTGATGCACAGATTGCTCCAGAAAGGAGTTTTTCTGTAGATTTTTCTTTAGATGCGAATACCTTTTTTAATTATGTTAATTAATGTTAAGAATTCTTAGGCTTATATTGAAGCTGTATGTGGGTCACTATATGATCATTTCTAACTGGATAAAGTCTGTACAGTACAGCATATTCCTGAGTGTATGATATAGACGTGTAGCCCCAGAGTGCGAAATTTATAAATAAATTTTTCATTGATCTTTTTATATAAAAAAAAGGCTTTTCTGTTTGTTCTTTCCTGCGTGGTTATGGGTGATGCTGGGTGGTTCCAGGGACTGGGGGGTGGCTGGCTGGGTCCCCAGGTCTCTCTTTTGGTGTCAGACCTGCAGCTATTCTGTGGTTAAATGCATCCCTGGAGGGGGATGGCTGGGATGGGTTTGGGGTGTGAGTGTGTGGCCCCTTCTCACAGGCTGGAGGAAGCTCCCTGGGCTCAAGAGGTGTCCTGGTTTGCTCCAGCCCAGCATCTGGAGGCTGGTGGAAGGGTGAGGGCTTAGACCAAACCCTGATGCTGGATGAGCACATGGTGTCTGAGACATTCCCAAAGAAGCTACTCTTCCCAATGGAGTGAGGGAAGAGCTCAGCAGCCAATCCCAGGACTGGCACCGGGGTGCATTTTTGGGGCTGCAGCCCCAGCCTCAGCAGGTGAGCACCCTCCAGCTCCCTGTGAACCTTTCTGGGCTTTTTGATTCCAACCTGGGCCCCAGTGAGGGGTTGAGGCAGCCCCTCGGGCTGTGGGGGTGGGGTCAGTGGTGGCTTCAGCTGCCCCCTAGAAGGGGCATGGGGTGAGGGTCAGCCTGGGCTCTCCAACACCAAAGGCATCTCTGTCCTCTCACGTGGCTCAGAGCTGATCAGTGCCCAGAGCAGGCTGAGCCCTGCTCCTCTGGAGGCTTTCCAGGCAGGATCCAGCTGCTCTGGGAAGTGGGAAGAGCAGAGGCAGTGCATGCCTGCACTGATGGAGCCCTGCCCGAGGCCAGGGCTTTGAAGGCAGGATACCGGCAAGCCTCCCTCCCTGGCAGTGCTGAAGGTTGGATGAGGCTTCTTCTATAGCAATACTTTTGCCAGCCCTGGAACTACCTAATCCTGGGGAAATTTGTGACATGCTCAGTTTGGCTCTGGAGTGCAGATTCCCGGAGATTCCAGGAGTGCGGTCCTACGGACACGGTGGGGAAGAAATGGGGATAAAAGGCTTGGTATGACCTTTGCAGGTTGGCCAAACTCCACTCCGATGGGCCAAGCCTCTGTGCCATCTGCTGCCAACACAGGACAGTGCCTGGGACAGACACAGCTGGTGTCCCCTGGGGACACACAGCTGCCTGGGCAGCAGCTCAGTGTGGAAAAGACAGGCACTGAGTGACCCGGATGGATTTGAGCAGGAAAAAAAGATGATGCCAAAACTCTCAGGCACAACCACTGATGGGCCTGGGAGTCCTTCCCCCAGGGTCCTGCGGCAGCTGCTGATCTGTGGGGAGGGTGTGTGGGGTGGGCACCTCTCCCCTCTCCTGCCATGGCATTGTGACACTGACCTACCATGCCACCAAACCTCCCAGGGCCGGTACTGCAGGGTCACACCTGCAGGTGCAACTCATCCCAGACTCATGTCTTTGCAGCTTGGAATGCTGCAAAACCTCATCCTGGAGCCTGTGTTGGGATGTCACAGAGCTGGGCTCAGCCTGACTCAGCTCAGCCCTGCAGCTTCTTGCCCTGCACTTTGTCCCAGGGCACCAGCCAGCTGGGCTGGCCTGGCCACCACCTCAAGGATGGGTTTTGCTGAGGAAACACGGCATCCCTGTGCGTGGTTTCTCTCTCTCCACAGTGGATGGGGCAGGCTGGGGTCTCTGGCAGGCCCTCTGCAGGGGATTTGGACAGCCCCCCTGAAGCTGCCCTGTATTCCCTGGCTCCCATGTGCGATGGCCCTGGCAGCAAGGCCATTCCATGGGCACAGCTGAGCCCCAGCTCCCAAAGGCTGAGCCCCTCGGGGCACAGCTGCCCCAGAGCCAGGCTCCTCACACGGCTCTTGGCCACCCCACTGAGTAGTTCACCTCTGCAGAAACCCTGTCCAAGAAATCTAGGAACTGCAAAGACTTGATTTTTTTTTTCCCCTTCTTTTCTATTTTTGTTCCAATAACACAGAAATATTGGCTGGTTTGGTGGCGTAAGCACATTCTTCTGGCATTTTTGCCTGTCCCTGGCTGCGCATTATTGTCCGCCGGCCGCATTACGTAGATGCTGTTGTTCCAAGAGAAACCAAAGCAAGAATTTGAACTTTCAAGTGCTTCCTGCCATTGTCTTTTGCTTTTGTTTGTGCTGCTGACTCCAAACCAGATGGATCGGGCTCCCCTCCGTCCGGGGGGCGATGGGAAGTCAACACAGCCGGGCGAGGTTTGACAGCTTTGTCTTCTCTTCTATTGCCCTTCATCCGTCAAGCCCAGCCAGTGGCGCTGAATCAGCCCTCGCATATGGATGTGGGGAAGGAGGTGGGATTTTATTTGAATTTCAGGGAGCTTAACACAGTAAGTAATGAATGAGAAAGAAAGACAGTGAGCAGGCGAGCAGGAGAGGACAGGCTGTAATCAAAATTCAGGACATTTTAAATAGATGCTTTGTTGGGCATTTGTATGACTATGATAATGCCACAGCCCAGCAGATCCAAAGAGGAGTTACCTTTTTTAACAAAAAAAAAAAAAAAAATCACAGTCAACTTCTTTTGGGTGCTGGGGAGGAGGTGGTGGCTTAGGCTGCCTGGCCAGGTTGGCCTCATTTCCAGACTTCATTTTTTTTTGCCCCTTCTTGAGGCTTTCTGGGCTCCATCCCTCTGGGTGAGTGGGTGGGAGAGGGTCCTCAGCGGCTCATGAAGGACGGGATGACTCATGGTTTCGACCTGTTTTGCTGCTGACCCAAAGCTGCTGAAGTGTTTGGTGCTGGGACTTGGTCCTGTCCCTCAGATCCATCCCAGGCTGGGGCTGGTCACCCTACTCCTGCAGCTTGGAGTCATTTTGGGCTCTTCCTGGGATGTACAGGAGCTTCACACCCTGCCATGAGTTGAGCATGGGGTTTTCAGTGCCAGGCCCTAAAACCACTGTCACTCTACAGACTCCCATGCTCAGAGGGCTGTGTCCCCTCAGGGATGATCCCAGGCCTGGGAAGTGTCAGAACAGAGACTGCAGGCAGCTCCCATTTCTTGGTGCAGCAGATGTCCCCAGGGAAATGACACTGCTCCATCGTGCGTGAAGGAGAAATGTCTCTCTTCTCTTCCCAGAGATTCTTCAGCTGCCACGTTGCACTGACACACCAGAAGCACCCACCTCTGGGAGTGCCCAGGGAGAGGTGACCTCTGGTCTCACTCCAGGTGGGGCACAGATCTGCAGGTGCAGTGGAATTTTTGGCTTCTTCATTTTAACAGGTTTCTCCTCCTGACCCTATGGGAACGGCCAAGCATGGCAACATCCTGGTTTGGCTTGTTTTGGGGAGGACAGTGGATGGGGCTTGGGTCTGGAGGGGTGGAAGGCTGAGTAGCTGGAGGGATTGAGGGATGGCTGGAAAGGGCTGGGGGGCATCACTGGGGACATGGAGGAGTGGAGGAATGGGGGGTTATGGGCTGTCTGGAAGAGATGGAGAATAGACGTGTGACAGGATGGATGGGGAGGGGACGGGTAGAGGAATGGACACAGGCAAAACTGGATGGCTGGAGGGATGATGGACTGGAGGATGGTTGGGACAACTGTTTGAATTGGAAACTCCTCATTCAACCTGAATTCAAGAGTGTTCTGTGGTAGGGACCAGTCCCTGAGGGCAGGCCAAAGAGAAGAGCACATCCAGCAGCCCTGTCACATAACAGCAGATCTCAGCCCAGCTGAGCTGGTGGTGTTTCCTGCCACTTTTTAGCAAGAGGCTCCCCAGAAGGGGAAAATTCCCCAACCAGCTGCATGTTTATCCCAGGCAGGATGGTCATGGCTGTGCTGACCCCTTCTCATGCCCGCCCTGCCATCCTGGAGGACCCAGACACGCAGCACAGAGCAGGAACAGAGTGGACCCAGCAAGCAGAGCCCTGCACACACCTGGCCAGAGGAGACATGGACAGAGGGACATGGGCTGGTGGTTCTGCTGTGATGCATTTGTGGGGCAAGTGAGGCTGAGCCTTCACATGGGACCCTCAACCCTGATAGTCTGTGCTCTGAAACATGACTGCACAGCAAGGAGATCCTGGCTCTGAATGAATTCTGGAGTCAAGAAGAGCCTCGGCCTGGAAGTGGCAGCTCTGCAGCCTTCTCTCACCCCAAGAGTGCACTGGAACCTCAGTTCTTGTTTTCTCAGCTGAAAAATTTCTTCATACCAATGTCCAGTCCCCAGCAATGTTCTCAAGCACGATGCAGTTGCACAGACAGACTCCAAATGTGCCCAACCACCTCTCAGTTTTCCTGCTCTGGATCAGACCTCTGCACACACCCCCCAGCATGCTTGGGGAGCTCTCACTGGGATGTCTCAGTGTGGTCATCACTCTGCCAGCTGGGGCAGGAGCTGGGTGGCAGCTCCCTGGACTCCTGATTTACCTCAATTACACCTAAAATGCTCAGTCACCCAGTAGCTGGAGGGCTTTCCCAGGAGAAGGTGGAGAAGCTGGAGGCTCTCCTCCCCCTGGTGCCCCATCCCATGCCCAGCCTGCCCCAGTGAGAGGAGGCAGGTCTTCCAGCAGCTCAAAACCTTTGGGTAACTGAGCCGTGCTGTGACACTGACTGGGATCTCTCCCCAGATGCTTCTATTTGGAGGTCACAGATGGGGGACCCCAACGCCAGCCTCAGGGTGCTGGGGCACCCCCAGTCCCTGCAAGAAGAGGGGTGCAGGTTGGCCCAAGGCTGTGGGCACAGGGGGGAGATGGCTCAGCACCCCTCACCCAGCCTGTGCCCGGTAGCTGTGGGGCACAGGGCAGCCCTGGCCTCACTCCACAGTGCCAGGATCAGGCCCTTGACTCCCAGCACAGCGCCTGGACAGGGAGCCTGTCCCCACCGGGTCCCCACATTTCACCCTGCTCACATTCACAGCTACGGTGACAACTCTGAGCCGCCCCCGTCCCATTTTCCACTCATTGCTCCCCCTCATTCAAAGGCTCTGTCCTTTTAAGCTATTTTTTTCCCTCTCCTATTCATTTCCCGGACGCCTCGATCCTTTTCTCCTGCCTAGCCCCTCTCCCGAGCAGCTGCTATGCTAATAAGCATGAGGCAGAAAAGGGAGCGAGCCTTTGGAGGGCTGGGGAGGAGAGAAAGACCCCAGAGCCCTCCAAATGCAAAATAAATCCAAGGCTGGAGCAGCATCCCCAAACAAAGAGGCCTGGCCTCCCCCCTCTCTTCCCCTCTTCCCAATTCCACCACCTTTTCACATTCAAATCCATTAAACAGCGAGCAGAAAGAGCCTGAGTATTCATAGCATTGCATTAAAGAGAAAGCCCCGGTCCCTCTCCACCGCGGCCGGGCGGAGGGAAGGGCTCTCCATCCCCGCCGGGCTGGGAATCGCGCGGCTCCGGCCCCTCGGCTCGGCGGAGGGAGGACAAAAGGCCCTGGCACCGCACAGGGAGAGCGGCTGCCTTTCCCCCGAGTCCCACGTTTCTTCCCCACATGGGACCCCTGGGCTTCTCTATTGGGATGGAGCCCCCGGTTCCTGCAGGCAGCGTGGGCTCCTGCTGGGGGCTGCACGGGAGTCTGGGGGTGCAGCAAGGTGGGGACCCCCTATGTCTGCCACCCTTGAACGGTGCTGGGGAGTGCTACAGCAATGGCAGGGCAACGGGGACACCCACATTTGAAGATTTCCCCCCGGCAAACCCCAAAGGCAGGTCTCTTGGTCTCAGTGGAGGGGGAGGAGGGACAGTGCTCCTGCAGGGCCAGACACAGCTGAGGGTCACTGCCACTGCTGCCTCAGCACGGCTGGTGCCTGTCCAGCACAGCGGGTTGTCTCAGTCTCCTAACGGGTCCCTTGTGCCAAAACTGACACTTTTCTACCCATTTTGCCTATTTTGGTCTAACGTCAGAGCAGTTTTTTGGTGCAAAGACCTCAGATCTCGTTCCCTGAGGTGAGGAAGCAGAGATGGAGGTGTACATGCAGTGGGTTCCATGTTGACTTCTGAGGTTGGTGCTGGGATGCCTGAAAGGATGAGACTCTTCTCTGGAGGACAAATAGGGAGGCATTTTCTTCTTCTGCCTTCTGGGATGGAAATGGAGGTCACTTCCAGGAAGGATTTCATGTTCTTCTCTCGACCAGATTTCTGCTGGACTCTTGGAGATGGAAGTGCCAGATACTGAAAAATGTTTTAAAGTCATGGCTTGTAGCACTGGAGGACTGAAGCCGTCTGAGAGATGACAGCTGGGCCATGGAGACTGTGATCATCACATGTGGTGCTCAGGAGGCAGCAGTTCCTGGGACTCTGCCTGCACAGCTTGGTCAGTGGGGTGGGATTCAGGCCTAATCCCAGGGTACCCATCTCAGGTGTCCTCTGTCTTCCACTGTGGAAGCAGAGAAGGGAAAGCTGCACTTACACCTAAGCTCCTTTTGCTGCCTGAGTTGTCCTGACGTGTCTTGCCTGGCCTCTGCCCCAAGGTCTGGAGGCCATTCCAGGTGTCCTGGACACACTGAAGCATCTCAGCTGGCACATGGTGCTGTCTTTTGGTGCCTCAATCCTGCTCTGAACCAGTACAGTGAAGAGTCTGGAAGGTGATCCAGGCTGTGTGACAGGCCACCTCCATGTGCTCAGCCATATCCCACCCTGGGCTCCTGCATTCATGTTCACGTGATCACCAGGGCTCCATCCTGACCAGTGCAGGTGCTGCACAGCTTTGGGGTGCATGAGAGACCAGGTCAGCAAGAGATCTAGATCAGAAAATGGGGAGAGGTGGGACAACCCTCAGGAAACCTAAAATGTCGTTAAGCACTACATGTGGCATGGGATACAGGAGCTCAGCCCCCTGTCCCTGCAGTGCAGGACCCCACAGCTGCATATGCAGTGTCCTGAGTGTGTCTCTGCATGGGACCCCTTGCTCCTTGGGTCCCTGGGATGCTTTCACAACTGATGCTTCAGGGCTGTAGGACTCATCTGATCTACCCCATCCTCACTCCCCACTGCAGCCCACGTGCTCCTCAGGCTGGTGAGATTGTTGTTCACTCTGGGACTTTTCCCAGCTCCATCAGGGATGCGTTTGCCCAGAAATCAGCTCTCTGAGTGAATGTCAGCAGGAACCCAGAGAGGTTTCTGAGAACAGCCTCTCCCTGTCCTGTGAAGGAAACCAGTCTCAGCCTCAGATTCCCATGGAGAAGGTCTCTACAGTGAGGAACTCACGTGTGCAAACTCTACGGATTGAGCTAGCATTCCAGTGACAGCGAGTGGGTTGTGCTGCCCTAGTTTCTGTGGAGGGGTCTTGCCCTGGCAAGTGAGTGTCCTTGGGCAGAGACTGGACACCCATCCTGCACTGGCCTGGCCAGGGCACTCACTTCTACCTGCCCCTCCCCTGAGGTGAGACATGGATGATTGACCAGGCATGGAAAGACGTGGAAAGAGCCAAAAGCTGCCAATGCCACAGTCCTGCTCCTGGGTTACTCCCCAGGGGTCTCCCCATGGGTCAGTGACAGGTGGCCGTTGCCCACCATTGCCCTTGGGGGCTCCTCATTCCCAGCGTGACCAAGGGTGGAAGGGTCAGTGAGAGGAAGGAATGTGAAGCACCAAGCCCTGTCTGCACCCCAACTGTGTGGCCCAAGAAGGTGCTGAGAAGGGCAGAGAACACTGTGGATTTTGGGGGGGTCTTCCATGAGATGACATGGTTAATGAGCAGTGGAGCACCACCATCTCTGCCACCAAGGCGGTGGCTGGAAGTGCCCCAGCCCTTCCCCAGGGCTAACAAACCCAACCCTGCTGCAGGCTCCAGCCTCCTCTGAGTTCTGACATCCCTGCAGGATGAGGCCCATAGCTCTGCTGGGGCTGAGGGCTGGGAACATGAAAAGCCCCACATCACTCCCAGACCAGTCCAAGGGATGCTCCAGCTGCCTCCTCACCCTCGTGGGGCTGGCTGGGGGCACTGTGTCCCGGGCTGGACAGGCTGACCCAAGGGACCTGCTGTCCTCCATCGTAGCTGCACTCCGAGGGGCTGCAGTGTGGTGGGACCATCCTGGGCAGGTCTACCTGCAGCAGCAGGTGGGACAGAGGTCTGGAGCATCCCTTCGAGGGGTTGGCCGGGGAGAAAGGTCCCTGCTTAGCAATGCAGGAATGCAGGTCGGGCTGAATGCGTTGGAGGCGGGTCTGATCTGGTGCCCCACTAAGCCCCCATTCTTTCCCAGCCGGTGCATCTTGTATTCAGGCTGCCTGCTCCTAAGCAGAGCGTCTTTAATCCTTCCCTTGTCTCCTCCATTCCTTTTCAGGCCTTTGGCCAATGGGAAGGGGATGAGCAGCTCTCTGCAGGAAGGAAATTAAAAGCGAGGAGGAGGGTAGGGAGGAGGAGAGTGCGGGGAGGGGGACTTGGAAGGGGAGACAATCCTGGAGTGGGGATGCCAGTCATCGGGGTCTCAATAGCCCCATTCACCCTGCCCAGCCACACAGAAAATCAGGGTCACCAGGATCCATGCCCTGCCTGGAGACAACTGTTGCTTTATTCTTTTTAATTGCTGGAAAACGCAGAAAAGTTCACTTGTGTGTGTGGCTGGCTCCGGTGGGGGCTGCGCCGGGGGGCGCGGGCGGCGGAGGGGCGGGAGGGACGGGGTAGAGCCCGACCCGCAGCGAGAAGGGACACAAAAAGCAGCCGCACGTGAGGGTGGAGGCTGCGACCCGGCGCGGCGGAGGAGCCATCTGTACGGCTGGGCAGCCGCAGCGGCGGGCGGCTCGGGGACGGGGCGAGCTCTGCCGTGGGGACACGGTGGCATCGGCCCCCGGCACGCATGGGGAGGGTTCCCGGGGTGCTGGGGTGGAGGGGGCAGCCCCAGAGCCGGCGGCCAGGCAGAGGAAGGACCTGTGCAGACAGACACGGCTGGGCAGATGGACAGGTGTCCCCACATCTCTGGGCACTGAGATGCCTGGGTGATGCTTCTGGCTGGACACACAGCGACCAGGCAGCTCAGAGCACACACACCCACACGGGGCAGCGGTGTCACACTGACACTCAACCCAAGGGTGCAAACACACCTCCCAGAGGAACATACAGCTGTGCTACCTCCCCTTTGAGCTGCTACTCCAAGTGCCACCCCAATCAGGTGGATGGTTCCACCTCTGCGCCCATGCAGCCAGCCCCAGGAACGTCCAGGAGGACACATGTGCAGCCTCAGGGCTCTGGGGAACAGCTACCCCAGCTGCCCTCCCACTCCACCATCCATCCCTCCTGCTGTCCCACGCAGCCAGATGTAGCTGAGCACCAGTCTTGAGACACAGGCCACCACAGGCCATTGCCACCCCTCAGCAGCCCAGCAGTGCTGCACCAGCAGGTCAGCAGCTTCCCTCCCGCTCTGAGGGGTGGTGAGTGCCAGGGGACATGCTGAGGACACAAGTGCCTGGGCCACAGATGGAGCCAGTCCCATCCTGCCTCTATTAGGGACATCTGTGCATCCTCCCCCAGGTCTCCTGTGAGCTTGGGGTGATTTGTGCCTGTTGCAGCCCCCAGATTTGGGTAGCACTTCCCTCCCCAGTCCCACGCTGTCTCTCTTTGCTCTGCCCTTCCCTGAACAGTCAACAGTTCTTTATGAAGAGCACCAGAGATGTGCTCCCAAGCACTCTGTGATCCACAGGACACAAAGCAGCATCTTCTGAGGTTTCCCTGATAACCATGTCCCCTGGCAAGTCATAGGGTTACAAACTTGTTTGAGTTGGAAAGGACCATAAATCTCATCTTGTTCCACCCCTTTGCCATGGGCAGGGACACCTTCCACTACACTATGGTTGCTCCAAGCCCTGTCCAACCTGGCCTTGAACACTTCCAGGGATGGGGCAGCCACAGCTTCTCTGGGCAACCTG
>JAYRBT010000038.1:11030118-11083280 GCA_036023395.1 Myiotriccus ornatus
GGGGAAATGATCACTCCAAGTAGCTGATTGTTTTTCTTCTCCCTCTAGGCAAGGTGACTGCACAAAAGTCTCGGGAGAGTACCAGAAAACCAGTACCCCTGGAAAATATACCTACTACAACCCCAGTGAGTTGGGCTGTGGCACGACTGGGTGATGGGGAGAGCAGGGCTCAGAGGCCATTCCACAGTTTGGGTCATTTCCAGTCAAAGTCTGGAGTAAAAGTCGGGGGAAAGGGCTGTTTCAGCAATGTTCCGGCATAGGCACAGGATGATGAGATGTTCTAGCAAGTTGCTCCTGTCCCCAGGGTCTCAGGCTGGGGCAGGTTCCCACCAGCTACACTTCAGGAGCATTAGTGGCATCTCAGTTGTCTGCAGCCCTTGGTTTACAATCCCCTCAGCTGAGAGCCTGGTGAGCCTAAAGGGAGTCATGATTTTATGAGTCTGCTTCACAAAAATCATGTTTTCTTTAATTAGGTGCCTGATTTCAGCCCCCAGATCTGGGGCTGTCCTACACTGCTCCATCTCTCCCTGAGGGGCAGGAATGATGTCCCCTGTGTCTCTGTCTCACCCAGAATGGGATGTGTCTATCCAGTCCTACGTGCTCCGCACCAATTACGAAGAATACGCTGTCATCCTGATGAAGAAGAAAAGCAGTTTTGGCCCAAGCACCACCCTGAAGCTGTATGGTACGTCTGACCATGGCACTTGAGGGTGAGCAGGCTCTGGGGTGCAACAGCACAGCTCAGAAACACCACCTGAGGGTCTCTCAGCTCCCTAAGCCTTGAGGGACTTGACCGTGGATTTTGGAAGTTGTGCCTTGGAACAGCTCATCTTTGGCAGGACAGAAGTGGGGTATTGTGTCCCTGTTAAAGCCACACCAGGCAAAGAACATCCAAACCAGCATGGGGTTTGGGATGAAGGTGGTGATATCTGCTTGGAGGAAACCCAGGCCCTGAAGTGCCAGGAGATGATATTTTCCATGATTAAGAACCATTAAACCCATTTTGTCCAAAGCCTTAGTCAAGGCTGGTCAAGAATAAGAGGCTGCCCAAGGAAGTGGTGGAGTCTGGATGTGTTCAAAACGTGTGTAGATATGGTGCTTAGGGACATGGTTTAGTGGTGGACCTGGCAGTGCTGGGTCAATGGTTGGACTCGATGATCTTTGATTCTCTGATTCTATGTTGGTAAGGATGAGGAGACTGGTATTGGACCTGCCTGCAGCCACCTGAGCTCTGTGGGTCAGTGGGTGGTTGGGGACTGCAGACAGACCCCCTCCCACACTAACCCTGCTCACAGCCCATTCTCTTTCTCAGGGAGGACTCCAGAGCTGAGGGAGGGCCTCATTGAGTCTTTCCAGCAGCTGGCTCTGGAGATGGGCATCCCCATGGATTCCATCTTCATCCTGGCCAACAGAGGTAAGCTCCTGTGGAGCATGTGCCTCTCCTGTTACTGGAGCACTCCGGCTGCTCCTCCTTGGCTTGCCAGGCTTGGAGATGGCAGATAGTCAGGAGGGAGGGAGGAGAGATAAGGGCTTTGGTAGCATGGGATGGAAAGGAAATAAGGCCACGCATCAGTCAGGATTGCACCAGCTTTTAGTCAGAGGGCTGTCAGATCAATTCACCCACTGTGCTGGGACAAGGGCATGGGACACCTAGGGACACTCACGACTTGTCCCCAATGGCTGGGTGCTCCCAGCACCTGAGGGGCTCCTTGCTCAGCCTGGGGTTCAGAAGGGGCTGGCATAATGCAGGGGAGTGTGGGGATTTTAGGGGGATGAAGGGGGGTGTGGGGATTTTAAGGTGGTGCTTCTGTGAGAGGGAGATAAAAGAAAGAGGGGAAGAATGTTGGGGTAAAACTGGGAGGGTGTTCCCTTCCCTGGGGTCCTGCATGGGCACAGTACTTGGTGAGATGAAGACACCTCTCCTCTCACACTGATGATCTTCTCTCCTGCATCTGGGCAGGTGAATGTGTTCCTCAGGAGACTGGAAGTGCTCCCCAGGTGAGTGGGACAGCTGGGACCTCCTGAAGTGGATCAGAGCTGGGGACATTTCTTCCAAGCCAAACTCGCTGGAGATCTGGTGTCCAGGGAGAGGCTCTGTGGGTAGGACATGTTGTTTGGGCAGCAACTCCGCTGACCACCCTGGGAGCTGCTCTTCCATGTCCAGCTGCTTTGCCTGCAAGGATAGGGGCACAGGCTGTAGGGTGAGGACCCTCAGGACCAGGTGGGCACTAGGGCTCATTTCCAAGCAGAAGGCAACAGCTTCTTCCTCCTCTGATTTTTTCCACGGCATGAAGGTTGCTGGTGTCTCCTTGCTCCTTGCCTGCCTGTGAGTGTCCCAGCCAGGCTGTAGGCCCCTTCTCCACAGACAGTGGGGCTCACCACCACAATGGTCCTTCAGCTGCCATCAGTCAGCACCTTCCAGTCTCACATGGCTGAGTTTAGAAAGATTTTCCAGAGGGGATGAGAGTTTCAGAGGAGAAACAACCCAGCTGACTTGAGAGCAGGTAACACACCATGGAGACACATCCCCAGCACAGGGCATGACTGGGGTCCTTCAGTTGTCTTCATTCACAACCCATGATCATGGTCCCCACCTGGGATGAGCACAGGATCATGAGGCGTGGAGGATCAAAGATCAGTGACTGGAGATGTGCTGGGAGGACTGAGGGAGGGTTGGAGCCTGAGGTGCCCCTGACATAGCCCACCCCAGGGGCAGTGGGGTGGGCAGCAGTTCCCGTAGGCTGATGGCAGCCCTGTGCTTCCTTCCCGGCGCAGAGGGCACGGCGAGCAGTGCTGCCCCCCGAGGAGGGCTCAGCCGCGGGACCCCTGCCCCCTTACACTGGCAACAAGGAAGGTAGGTCCCAGGGGAGGGGGCTGCGCCGGGACCCCAGTGCCCCGTCCCCGTCTGCCTGTGACAGCCCGGGCTGTGCTGCTCCGCAGACTCGTGCCGGCTGGGCCGGGACCCCGGGCCCTGCAGCGGGATGCTCTCCCGCTTCTTCTACAACTCCTCCTCCATGGCCTGTGAAACCTTCCTCTACGGAGGCTGTCTGGGCAACGGCAACAACTTCTACTCGGAGAAGGAGTGCCTGCAGGCCTGCCGGACCGAGGGTGAGCAGCCGCCGGGACAGTCCCGGCCAGGCCAGGGCACGGGAGGTGCCTTTGCTGAGGCATCAGAGGGGATCTGAGCATGTGTCCCGCATCCACGTGGGAGGTGTGGGGGCCCCTGAACCTCACACAGCCCTGTCCCACAGCTGCCTGCAGGCTGCCCGTCGTGCCAGGTCCCTGCAAGGCATGGGTGACACGCTGGGCCTTCGATGCCGCCCAGGGCAAGTGCATCACCTTCAGCTACGGGGGCTGCAAGGGCAACGGGAACCAGTTCTACTCGGAGAAGGAGTGCAAGGAGTACTGCGGGGCTCCTCCACTGGCAGGTACCCCCGTAAACCCCACTGCCCATCCTTGTGCTGGGGGAGCCGTGGCAGCAGCCTTGCACCACCTCCTAGGGCTGCCTGGTGCGGGTACAGGGCTGTCCTGGCTCTGGGATCGGTCTGCAGTGGGTCTGGATGGGTCCAGGATGGGTCTATCATGGGCCTGGGGTGGGTTTGTCACGGGTCCATGATGGGGATGGGATGGTTTTGTGCTGTGTTGGGAATATGGCCATTAACCCGCAGACAGTGTGCACAGGGGGGCTGGACAGGCTGCAGATGTGCTGAAGCCATGACTGAACTTCAGAATGGTCTTGACAAAAGGGGGAAGGGCCCCGAGCAGGCTGAGGTGCAATGGGGAGCAAAGGCAAAAGCCCCTGGGCTGAAAGACTGGGGGGGTTCAGAGAGACCCTGACACCAAATAAGGACCAAACCAGGGTCCCTGTTAGGGGTGTATCTCCTGTGTGATACCTGCCAGACCCTCCAGCTCAGCACAGGGGGTTCCATCCTGAGCCTCCCTGGGAGGCACAATGGGCACTGCTCAGTCCTGGGGTGAAGCGACAAGCAGGTTTGTCAGGAGCCTGGCAGAGGAAATCTTCCCTCAGAGAGGGGGGACTGAGGGGTTTTTCAGCACAGCCAGCCCAGAGCAAGCTTGCTCCCAGCCTGCAGGAGCTGGGGACCATCTGTGATCCCGGGGATGGGAGCTGGATCCTCAGTAATATGTCTTAGGGCAGAAACCACCCTTTATTATCCCTGTCAGCAATATAAAGTGCATTAATGCCACCATGGGGGGTGGTGGGACACAAGGTGACATCCCAGGATAGCACGGCTGTGTATGGAGAGTCTCAACAGCTGCCCCCCGTCACTGCTGGCAGGGACAAGTGGGAATCAGATCCATCACCGTCTAACCACAGGGCGAGGAGAGGTCTGGGGGTCTGTCCATCACCTGGTGTGTCTCTCTGTTTGCAGAGGACGAGGAATTTCTGCACCTGTCAAACTGAGCAGGCAGAGGACGAGGGGCTGGCACCCAGCACTGGGGTCCCACGGGACAGCACTGCCAGCTGCCGGCGGCACAGGAGACTCCTCCAGCAGTAAATGTCTCTAATGTGACCAAAGAGCCCCGTGTCCATTCTCCAGCCGGTGGGGAGCAGAGTGGGAGGGGCAGGAGGGGCAGGGGACACTGTGGGGGTCCTCTCTGGCCTCCCTGGTGGGGTGTCCTCGCCTTTGTGGGGTCGCTGGGTGCTCCCCACTGAGTCTCTGACCCTTCCTCAGCCTGCTGCCCCTGCACACACAGGGCTGGGGTGGCCACCTGGGGCACTGAGAGGCTGAAGGGGGTCCTGCTGAAGGGGGTTCAGCCCCCCATTTCCCAGGGAATGGGGGTGAGCTGCCGGGAAGGAGGGAACAGGTTGTCTGCTCCTCCCTGAAGGTGAGTGATTGCTGCTGGATCCGGCTCACAGGGGGACGGGGCAGACCCATCTGTAGCCGGGATAGGAGTCACAGGACAGTCACTTGCACCAGGAGATTATAGTGTGAGATAGGACCCTGGGGGGTCGCAGGAGGGAATTATAGGGTTATGAGGGTCACGGGGGGGAAATGGGGCTGGCACAGAGGGAATGACAGGGGTTCTGGGAGTCCCAGGTTGTACAGGGGTCCCAGGAAGGGATTTGAGGTGTTTTGGGGGTGGTCCCAGGATTCAGGGTTGGCCCCATGAGAGGTTATGGGGGTGGGTCAGCAGGCAGCTGTGGGGGTCCCTGGAGGGGGTTACGGGGGTTGCAGGGCTTATGGGGATCCCAGAGGGTTACAGAGGTCCCAGGAGGGAACTGGAAATGTTTGTGGGGAGACCCACGGATGCTGGGATGGCCCCAGGAGGGATTATGGGTGTCACAGGAGGGGGGCTGTGAAGCTGGCAGGAGGGCACTGCGAGAGTTTTGGGGGGCTGTGGGTTCCCGGGCGGGTTAGGCTACACTCCGCCTTCGGAGGTGACGGGGGGCCCGGGGGTCCCCGCGGCGGTCGCGCTCTGTGCCCCGCTGTCCCCCGCCGGCCGCCGTACCCGCGCCGCGCGCGCTCCGACCCCCCCTGGCGAGGCGGAAGAGCCAAGATGGCGGCGGCGGGAGCCCCGCGCCGCCCCCGCTGCCTGTGCCCGGCCCGCGGCCCCGGCCCCCGGCGGGGCTGAGCGCCCGACACCGGCCCCGGCCCCTCCGCCCGGCCCCGGCCTTACCGCTCCGCCCCGGGACATGCCCGGGTAGTGCCCCCTGCCCCAGCACAGCCCCTCCCGCCGGGCCGGCCCGCATGGCCCCGCCGCTGCCCTGAGCCGCCGGCGCCCCCCGGCCCTGAGCCCGCGCTCGGCCCGTCCCGGCGGTGCCACTGAGCGACCGCGAAGATGTTCTCGGCCCTGAAGAAGCTGGTGGGCTCGGACCAGGCTGCGGTCCGCGACAAGAACATCCCCGCGGGGCTGCAGTCCATGAACCAGGCGCTGCAGAGGAGGTTCGCCAAGGGAGTCCAGTATAACAGTGAGTCGGGCGCGGGGTCGGGGGGGCTCGGCCAGCCCGGGGGGGACACGGCTCGGGCCGGTGGCCGCGGGGACCCCGGAGGGGCTGGTGGTGCATGTGCTTTTCGTGTGCCTGATGGTGCTTTTACCCGTATTGGCCCAAAGGCAAGTGTAGAGTTAAGTGCTGGAGCTCATGGAAGCGTGGGAGGAGTGAGGGATGGGAAACTTTTATCTTTCGGTGCAGGACTCGGGCCCCGCGGTGCAGCAGCGTCCCTGAGCGCTGCCTGCCGGCTGTGGCACAGGGCGAGAGGGCCTTGTACATCAGTTTGTGTCAGTTCAAGCATCGAGAGGGTAACTCCCCTGAGAGCGTGGGTGACCTTCCCTGCAGCCCCGGATAACAGTGTTTATAATTAAGCTCTAGTGGTTATATGATAATGGTCTATTAAAAAGCTCATCCCTGCCAGGCTCTAATGAAAGGTGAGCTGTGAATGCCTCTGTGTGCCCTTGGTACATCATTTCATCCCGGCTGTCTCCTTTGCAACTGATACATTTGCTCTTTTCTTGGGGAGAACTTTCAGAATTCTTTTCCTCTCAGTGTTGAGGCTTAGGGCTGTGTTTTTCCCTTGGAGACCAGTAAAGGTGATTTCTAATACAGCGTTTCAGGAGGGCACTGCAAGTATGTGAAATCCATCCCAAAGTAACAATCATGAGACAGGGACGGCAGTTATGTCATCCCCGCTGAAAATAGAGCTGGTTCCAGGGAGCGCTGCGAGTACCAGCTCGGCTGTGTGCTTTCAGGCAGGCAGGGAGGCAGATTGCAGAAGTCTGAGAGATTGGCAGGTGGGAAAAAGACTGATTTGTAAACTTGGCACTGGATAATTTCTGTGAAGGCACCCATGTTTCAGGAATAGTGCTTATGTTGGATCTTAGTCTGGAACAGAATGTGATGTAGAAGTTAGCACTTTGAGTTTTGGGGTGTTTTTTGCTTTGTTTAATGTTATGGCTGTTGACTGTGCTTTGGGACTGATGTTTTGAAGTGCTCTGCTTTACTAGGGAAAGCTTTTGGTGCCTTTATGCATAGCACATCTGCTTATTTTATAAAATTAACGTCTTAGCAAGCAGTCCTGAATGTGAACAGCAGCAGTGTAATTGTTGAGAGTGGATTTCCAGTGAAAGACGGGGGGAGGATGAAACTGCTGCCTTGGAATACAGCGCTGCATCCTTAAACACATACCTGGAGATCTGCTGGTCACAGACTGTTGATCTGTGCAGAGGCTTCATGTGGCCACAGCCCAGAACACCTGTGTGCTGCACTGCCATCTGAGATCAGGTAGCTAATACCAGCTTGTGAATTATGTAAGAGAGAGGAGTTGACTCCTCAGACAGGGCAGGTTTGTGCTGCAGACAGAACAGCTCAGCTGCATCCTGCTGGCACAGCGGTGGATGGGACCAGCTCAGTTCCGTGGTGACTGACGCGTGGTTGTCAACCTGCCTGCCGTTTGTGCAAGGCCAAAAATGCCAACTGTGGCTTCGCTGCTTTTTGTCTCGTTACCAAAAGCCTTGGGAAAGCTTTTTGGTTTGTGCTCTGTCTTACCAGGATTTGTGTTCTAGTTACTGCTTTATAGCTGGAATAAAATTGCAGCTTTCTGTCACTGCCTTAAGGCAAGCTTTCCAATCTCCATAGTAACTCTTCCCAGCATCCCTGTTATATAATATTTATAGGAGATACAGGCTGGCTTACAAAAAGGCTTCCAAGTACCCTCCGCAGCCTCGGCACTGGGTAGATGGGGAATGTTCCAGCATGGTGAGGTGGTTGCAGCTGAAGATGGGCTGTGAAGGAATGTCATTGTAAAGGCCATTGCTCAGGAAGGGTAGAGCTGGAAATCCTGTGCATTGCCAATTCTTCTTTCTGGACAAATCGCTGACATTCAGTAGAGGAGTGCAGGACATGGTTTGGAGCCACCATTAGCACACACAGATCTTTACAGCTCCTCCAGTTCCCCTGGAGCTACCTAAACCATAGTGTGCTGACTTATTTACAGAAACGTTTCCTTGCTGCATTTGATTACAACTGATCCTGGACTAAAGACTGTTTCCTTCCTAGAAATATATTTCGTGTGCTGAGAATGCCTTGGGTTGTTTGCTGATAAAGCGGGCCAGGACCTGAGCCTTGTACCTGGCTCTGGGTGCTTGCTGAGGGGCTCAGAACAGCCCTCTGTTTGAGGGGATGCTGTTTGAGGTGTTTTAATGGCACTGACAGTTACAAGCACTGGGTAGAATATACCAGTAAACTGAACCCAAATGATTTGTTTTGATGGTCTCTCTCCCATTCAGTCACATTTTCAAAACAAAGAGCATTGGAGGGTGGGAAGGTTTGGATTTCTAATGAAATGATGAGAGCAAAGGCCAGTACCAACCCTTGGCAGCAGTCATGTCCTGTGCTTGGGACATCCTAATTCAAAAGGAAAGCATTTCCATGCTGCATTCCAGCACACACACTCCTTGCTTGCTCTTCATACCACCTGCACAGAGCTGGTGTGGTTTCTGTGCTGTGGCCCAGTCAACGCCAAAGTTCCCTGAGTGCTCAGAAGGCGCAGAGCTGAAAATGATGGGTCTGTGCCATGTATGTAGTGGCTGGGATACTTATAGGGGATCGTGGTTCCAAGGGTGGGGAACCAATCTCGATAAAAGCTTGCTCTTGCTTTCCTGCTTGGGATAGGCTGGCCCTGGATCAGGTGCGCTGTGTTGCCACTCTGAGGGCTGTGCTGGCTCCAGGAGGATGCATGGCCAGAGCAAGTGGGCTCGGTGGAGAGAGGAGGTGAATCTCGTTTGGGCAGCGGTGTTTGTTTGAACAAATTACAAGACCAGTTACACAGGGCAGTACCAGCACCAGGGTACTCAAACCTGACTGTTTATGTAAGGCAGGGATGCGCAAACAAGGGTGAAATGAATGGCTCTGGCTGGGTATTCCCTGGGAGTTTCCACTGGTGATCAGGGAAGGTTCAGATCCATCCATTCTGTTCCCCAGAACACGGAACACCTCCTGCTCTGGGCTTTATATCCTGCATGCAGTGTGCACATCACTTGACAAACCCCACTGCTGTGTGTGCCTGAAGCACAGGCTGAACAGTCTGTAGTACTAAAGGCAGAAGCTCAAGAATTCCCCCTAGTCCCTCTCCTTATTACTTTTCAGCCTAAAATATGCCTTAAAAGATAAAACCTAATTAATATTGTGTATCTGTTTAGTAAGCATTATATCCTTACTTCTTTTGTGTTGCCTTAGAGTCATAGTTTGCAGACTCTGGTCATTCAGCACAATTCCCAGAAGAAAGGCTTCTCCTCTTCCTGCTACTTCCCACTTTCTCTTGTTTTCTTCTGTGACCTAACACAAGTATTTGTGCAACATGTGCCAGCCCTGCTTTGCCTGCTGCTTTGCTTGTGCTTGAGGGGGTCTGCAGAGCAGGTGGTGCTGTTTCTGGCAGCAGGAACAGCTCAAAGCATTTCAGCTGCAGTCTCTAAGACCTTCATGAGAACAAGGTTATGGCTGTCTGCATGGGGTTATTAGTTTGGGGATCTTTGCTGCAGGGGCCTGGAGGAATATGGGCAGAGCTGGGAATTCCTGATTTCCAGTCCTAGTTGGTCTGAGACCTGTTCTCTGGGCCTGTGTCTTCTCTGCTTCTGTTTCCCACTCTGGAGAATGGAAATCCCTCTGGTTTTCCCGAGACAGTAACAATATGAATAAAGTGATTTGTTTAGCTTTTTCCATGCCACTTGATCTATCCCCCATCCCTACCCTTCTTCCCACAGATAATTCTCCTGTCTTTGCTATAAACCTGTGGCTTCAAATCGAAACAAGGCAGCAGTTGTTACTGTCCTGCAGGTGACAGCACTGACCTCACCTGTCATTATGCTCCTCTTTCCACATTCAGCCACAGCCCAAGCCTGGATGTACCTGCCTGGCTGTGCTCTGAAGCTCAGTCAGCTTTTCCTGCCTTGCAGGTCCTGTCACAGTATGCCTGCCCCAGCCAAAGTCCCAAATACAGATTTTGCTTTGCTAAAGTGATTTGTTTCACCTGCCTCCTTCCTGCTCTTCCTTCAGGAAGAGTCAGTGAGAACTTGTACACTATGTAGGAGAACAGAGATGCTAATGGAGAGTGCTGGAGCTGCAAGAGGCCCTTGGACCTGTTCAAACTGAGCATGTGGTGCCACAAGCACCCTGCACTGATCTAAATGTGAGCTGCTCAGGGGTAGGGGGGATTTCCTCTCCACTCCAGCTGTGCTTCCTGCATGGTGCTCATGCAGCTGGGCACTGGAGCTACAGAAGAAAACTGAAAATGGATAATTTCAAGGTTATTTTTCAGCTTGTTCAGTTTCTTGATCCAACTCCAGGTGTAACTGCGTAAATAACGGTCTTAGCACCAGGAAAGTCCTGCAGGAGGTAAGACTGTCCCTTCAGGGGAGAGCTCACCACCATGTCATCTGAGAGTGGTCCTCAAAGTGCACCTTGAGAGTAGCCTGACTCTTTATGAAGGGTCTGTTTGTCCCTTAAAACTCCCTGTTTTGGTATCTCATGTTACATTCCATAGGGAAATATGGATTTTAACATTTTAAGGCAGGCAGTGAGAACATATTGAAAAGGTTTGAGTTTGAAAGGGGACAAATGGATCCTCATTTTGCTCATGCCATGGACTTGCTTCATGATTCCAAAAAATCAAAGGAATCCTTCATCAGTTTCTTTCACCATCTGTAAGCAGGAAATAGAATCACACATGGATGACAGGAAATACAGGAACTGCTTTGTTGTGTCTGCAGAGATGCTCTGGGACCTGTAAGTGAAGTCAGCCTATAAATACTGTGTCAATTTTTGCCTTTATTATCCTCATGCTGTGATAGTAAGTAATTTTGTAAAAGAATAAACAGCTCTGAAAAGGTTTATTCTTTCTTTGTGTACAACAGCAAAAGCACAGTGGAACTGCAGCACCAGACAGAAGTCCTCCATAGACTTAGTTTTATCTTCAAGTTGACCTCTTCAGCTCTTCTCTGAAATGACTGCAACAGCTCCTGAGCTGCGGCAGAAGGCAGCCTTTGGTCTCAGATCTCCTTGCCCAAATGATGATACACAACCTAATGCTAATCACCTTACTGCCATTAGATGTCTGTGAGTGGCCCATTTTCCAGGGAATCACAGCTCCAATTCAAAATGGAAGCATAAAAATCCGGTTCAGCCCAGCTTATGTTTCCCAGTACCCCCTGGTAGCCACTAAAACCAAGGATGTTATTTTAAATAAAAGTGTCTACACTGTAACAGAAAATTTAGAAAACAACACCTGGGTTTTCAGAAAGAATGAGGTAACATTTGGTTCAACTCTGGAAAGCTCATGATATTAATTGCTACAGTTTTTGATATTTGGACACTTGATTTCCGTGGAAGAGTTTGAATGAGTTTCTGTCTAAACTGAAGCAACCAGCACAAGAGCCTTGTGACAGGAGGTTGTAGCCAGGTGAGGGTCAGGCTCATCTACCAAGTACCAAATGGTGGGAGAGGAAATGGCCTCAGGTTGCACCAGGGCAGGTTTAGTTTGGATATTAGGGAAAATTTCTTCACAAAAAGGGCTGTCCAGCCCTGGCATAGCTGCCAAGGGCAGTAGAGGAGTCAGCATCCCTGAAGGGATTTAAAAGCCATGTGGATGTGGCACCTGCGGACATGGTTTAGTGGTGGCCTTGGCAGTGCTGAGAGAATGTTGGACTAGTTGATCTTAAAGAACCTAAATGATTCTGTGATTCTGTTTTCTCAAGGAGTGAGAAGTGTTTAAGGAGAAACGGAAATGGTTGAGGAGGTAATGGAAGGAGAAGCCTGGCAGAAAAGGCCAGCAAGGGAATAGGGTATGGCAGAATGGAAGTAAGGGCCAGGGAGAGGTAGAGAAGGTAGAAAGATGAGAGGATGTTGCTAATGGGTGATTTAGATCACTTAGAGTCATCAGCAGTGTATGAGCAAAAGTGGTCTGAATGTGGTGTAGTTCAGGTGTGACATGACACCGTTCGATGGCAAAGTTCACTCTGCTACTGAGCACGTGCATGGAACACCTAGAGAAAAATGGAGTTAGAACTTGAGCTGGAATGAGTTGCCCAGAGACTGGAGATGCAGAAGGGTGAGGGAGACCCTCCTTTTGGCTCACGAGGTTCAGAGGGGACCCCCTTTCTAAATTCATTATCAAGCTTAGGTGCATCTGGGTCCAGTCTTAGTCTCAGATTTGGACAGCAGTTTATGTCTAATGGAATTATCTATGCAAAGTTTATAATAACTAATACTGAGCATCAATTTCATTAGTATTGACTCTGCATGCCATCGGTCCCTTACTGTTGGGGTGGAGGGGTCTCTCTGCCCTGGACAAAGAGGGATCTCTCAGTCCCAGGTAAGGAACCTCAGACCTGGAGAGGTGTTGCAGATGAAGGGGAGAGGCAGTCCAGCCACAGTTTAGACAGAGCTCTGCTTAGACTCCTCTAGAAATCTGTCACAGGTAAAAGGTGTCTGCCTCAAGGAGAAGCTTAAGAGGTGTCCCAGCTCCTGGGGAGGTCCTCACCATGCAGCTACACTGCCAGGCAGAGAGCTCAAGGAAGGCTCACCTGGGCTGTCGTATTGATGGGATAACGTGGGGGCTTGTAGTTTAATTGCATACAGTGGGAAGGGTGTGTAGGAGACTTCTTGTACCCACAACTTCCTCTGTTCCTTGATAAACTCTTGGAAAAGCCGCCTGGTATTCTTGTGTTAATCTGTGATTGGTGTGGTGTTCCAACCTCATGTGCACTGCAGCTGGCTGTGTCACTGCTCCTCTCTGGCTTTCCTGGAGTTCTTGGTCCAGCTATGGCTCAGGCCTTTACCTCCTTTGAAGCCTAAACCAAACTACTGCTGGTTTGGGTAAGGGATCAAATGCATCTGTCACAGAGCAGAGGCTCAGCTGGCTGGAGCTGTGCAGATTTTGAAGATTCAGCCTTGCTGGTGGTTCTTTCTGCTGAGCTGGTGTGAGTTGCTGAATAAAGATTGATTTTAATGACTGGGGCTCTTGTTTTCTAATGAACCGCATCGTGCCTGTGTATTATGGGAGGACTAATTACATCTGAATAATGCTTGCAGAAAGTTAACATGCTTTTCAGAGTGTTTTTCAAGTTGTGTTTAATCAAGTTTATTTGTCTGCCTGTTCTTTTCCCCAGTGAAAATTGTCATCCGAGGGGACAGGAACACTGGGAAAACCACACTCTGGCACCGACTGCAGGGAAAAAAATTTATTGAGGAATATATTCCGACTCAGGAGATCCAAGTCACCAGCATCCACTGGAATTATAAAAGTAAGACGGAAGAGAGTAGAGGGAGTGACAGTCATGGGACAGTGCCTTGGGGGAGGAAATTCCTCTGTAGCCTCATTTGCTTCTTTCTTCTCTGTCTTCTTGGGAGATAAAATGGTTTCTCATCACTTTTTATTTTAATTTCTTATTCATAATTTCTCAGTCGTGTTTTTAATAACTTTGTCAGAAACTGTATGTTCTAAGTGCTGAAGTGTCTGTGGAAGCCACAGTTCAAGGGAAGCATTTAATAGGTGGTCTAAAGTATTTGAGATATTTGTGATATGCTTGAAATGTTAAAGAAAATGAATTATTATGTAAATCTGTCTCTGAGGCCAACTCTGCTTTGGGTGTTACTGTGTTGCCTAGAAGTGGATAGCAGGCAGCAAACTAGATTTCACTGATGGAAACTGGGATGGAGCATCTGGTAACTGGGGAAGGTGATGTTTCAAAAATTAATGGTAGTACTATTAGCTCTAGGCTGACTTACTGAAGCACAGAAATACCAGTACCTTTTTTAAGTGCTTGCTGGATTCTGGGTGATCAGGTATGATTTTTTATTTTAATTTTTCCGCTTACTCTAATAGCATAAAGTGGCTGTGAAAGCCCTGCCTCCTGCTTGAGAAGACACTGCAGCAGGCACTGAAATTCCATAAGGCTGTGACTCAACAGTGCATCGAGTCCAGCTTTCAGGTTCCTGACAAAGAAAGCCACAGCCTTGTGGGATGAACTACCGATTCAGTATGAAATTGTAAGGCTGAGTATGCTGTACACAAAAAGTCAGCAGTTGTTTGTCATTATCAGACATGGTCCATCTGCCCCAGTCTGACATTCTGTTGAATCAGGTACTGTCCATCTCCTCCCAGCTGGGAGAACACCCCATGTATTGAGGTGAGCTCCAGGTTGAGTGCTGGGTCTGATTCACCACTCAAATTTGTATTGCCAGGTGATACCACGATGCCCAAGTCTCGTGACAATGCTCACAAAGCCACAGGGTATGTTCAGCAGCAGATCTGCTGTGGTCACACAGTGGTGCTTCCCACCTACAGCCAAGCCTCTGGCATGGTGTATGTTGGCTGTGGCATCCTTCCCCTCATTCCTCTTCCTCTCTCTCAGGATATCAGCACATCAGTTACTGAGGAATGAACACAGAGCTTACAAGTTGTTTGAATGATGGAAACTATCTCCAAAATCAAACTTGAGTGCTTCAGCCTAAACAGACTTAGATCAGAGTAAGAAATGAAATTCCTCTTTCCTAGATATGCGAGTGTAAAGGATGCACTGAGTGTTAATTGTGGGTTTCTGCATTATCACAGGTTAAAGGTCAGAGTTGGGTTTCCTCTCTGACGGGTGTAGGTAACACAGCACTGCTGGTAGATACAGCCTGGGACTCTGGCATTTAATTCTAAGAGGGTTGTTCTTACCTAACTGTTTTTGTATCCATAGACAGGTACCAAATGCATGTGTACATGCAAAATGGTGTTTGTGAAAGATCCACTCATCTCACCTATGTCTGCATTTCTTTTCCTGAGCTGAGGCTCGGGCACTGACTTTTTCAGCATGGGTGCAATAATGGGATAGAAAGCATCTACACCTGGGGTGGCTTTGCTGTGTGCTGAGAACCACAGGTGTATGGGTTATATTTCTAGTGCCCAGTTCTAACCTTGGTGTGCTGGGTTTCTGTAGAACTCCCAGGCCAGAGCTGACAGCAGTATGTACGTATGCTGATGGACTTTCCTCAAGGTGAAGCGTTGCTGAGCTTGTCTAACTACTTGGAAGGCTGTACCTGAAATTATGCCTTTCATTTGTGTTTCTTTTGCATTGTAAAACACTGTGCTATTGTCTTAGTAATAATTTCCAGTAGTAGAGGAAATTCTCTACTCAGCTTCTTAATACTTGTTTTAAAAAGTAAGCCCCATTTTAAAAGATATTGTAAGGTCTGTTTCCTGCTGTGAGAACTTTCCATCCGAGACAGCTGATGTGGGCCCTCAGAGTAGTTGGCTCAGATGTAATTCCTGCCCCGTTGGCCAAGTTAATCAGTAAAGGAAATATAAAGTTTGTTTCTCCTGTGATCATGCTCTCAAGCTACCTTGAATAAATATTATGAAGTAGTTGGCAGCAAATATTTATAGATGTTAATTAAATTGCTGTCAAATATTGAAGGATTCTTACATTGCCTGGTCTTAGAAGAATGACATTTTAGATGTGGAATGTAGCACCTTCAGAAATTTTATACTGGGGGAATTAATAAAGGTAGGGGAATTTGAGTTACTTCTTCCTACGCAGAATGAACGAAGTTGGTTTTCTGTGCCAATTGTAATGGCTATTTGTAATTTTTTTGTCCAACTAAGGAGTTACCCATTCCTGACCCTAAGGAACACTTCTTTAGATTATGCTAGTCACCAGTTTTATTCTCTGGCAGACTCAGAAATGAAGGCTGAAATAAACATTGGCAAATAGTTTTGTTCAAATCTTTTGAATGCTTTATGGGTGGGAGTGAGGGATGGCAGAGCCGTCCTGCGCTGTAGGATTTGTGATCCAGAGCTAATGGAGTGAATCTTGTCATTGCATGAGAGTAAAAATGCCTGAGGGCCTGTGAGTTCCTGGTGATGAACTCACCCACAATCTGATGATTCTTATTTTTAAATGAGTGTTCTTGCAATTGGAGTCTTCTCACAGCTCTCCACCGTTTTCTGGGAAAGCAGTGTTTGTGTGCTCTGGAGTAGGTGGCCAAATAGCAGCTGAGAACAGATCTTTGTGGTGGTTTGATCATGGTTTGTGCTAATCCAAGTTAAGGAGCTGAAAGGATGAACTGGCTCTGTTTTTACTGCGACATCCCTTCCAGAGCCAGTTCAGGTGAGATGCTGCTGGGCATGAGTCACACACCAAAGCCAACACAGCAGCACTAAAGCAATTATCCTCTTTCATGATCAGGATCATCAGGAGTGACACTAATGAGGAAAAAGAAGAACTTCCTGGCTGTGAGCTAGCAGGAGCATATGGAAATACGGTTTTGGTTTTCTTGGATCTCATGCAGAACCTCATTTTCTTTGAGAAATTCCAACCTTCCCCTCAGACAAAAGGGGTGTTGAGCAGGTCTTTGGGGGTCAGGAAGTTCAACTTCCCAGCTGCCTGCTTAGCAGGATGTCAGTACTGTAGGAATCACTCAGCAGCCAACAAATCATAATTGAGGGTGTGTTTGGCTCCTGATAAGGAGATGGAGAGCTCCGGAGCTCGGGAGCAAAGTCCCAGTGCTGCCTGTCACCGCAAGGGCTCACTTCTCTGAACCGGTGTTCCAGCTTCTCCCCAGGAGCCCCTTGTTAGTGCTGATGTTCAGCTTCATGTGGCACTGCTGGAAAGAGCAAGTAGCTTTCTGGGCTCCTCCCAAGCCCCTGCAAAATCTGGCATCTGGAAAAGGCAAACATCTCCTACCCTTTTGCAGCAAG
Organism: Myiotriccus ornatus; assembly: GCA_036023395.1. Taxonomy (NCBI): domain Eukaryota; kingdom Metazoa; phylum Chordata; class Aves; order Passeriformes; family Tyrannidae; genus Myiotriccus; species Myiotriccus ornatus. Next base: position 11,046,813 of record JAYRBT010000038.1, read on the forward strand.
TCTTGATTGTGGAAATGCACCAGGATTGCCTTATCACCTGCAGGGCAGGAATTTGGGGTAAACCTCCACTAGCTGATCTGTGTCCCAGCACCCACAGGGGCACAGCACACCCTGAGCAGTCCAGGGCACAGGGAGAGCTCCTTGCAGTGCCGGTGCCTGCGGGTGAGGAGCTGGCTCAGTTGGGTGCCAGGGGGATGACTAATAGCTGTACCTGGCTTGTTGATGTTTGGGAATGTTCAGGGACAGAATTAATTTGGGGAGTGCAGTGTTTTGAGCAGAAGTTTTCAGACTGCAGGCTGCTGTACACCCGTGTGCTTTCAGTCCTGCGAGGCACTGGCTTGGCTGACCTGGGGGGAGTCTCCTGTGTGTGCAGTGCCCACTGCCAGCTGGCACAGGGGGAGATAAGTGAAAGTTACTGGGAGGAAAACAGAGGCCGATTTTGTGTCATGCATAAATGTAAAAAACGATCTTTCTCCAGAAGCAGAGGATCAAAATTTTCCTTCATTCATAATCTGTCTTTACAATATTTTGAAGCATTTAAGTTAAACCAACAGTGAATTCTGTAGAGAAATTTTTTCCTGGTTTGACAGTGACACTTAGCTAAACTCTCATGCCATCCTATGAGATTATTTTCTACTCTGAGACATTATCCTCCTATTCCATTGCTTTATGTTCAGAGCTGCTCCAAGTACAAGCTTTTGCTTTGAAGCTTATAACATTTCCAAAAAGCAGCTTTTTCTTGGAACAACTTCCTGAAGATCAGACTTCTTATTTGGGTTCTGTCAGAGCTACCCGTCCCTCATGCCACCCAAAAGTGAAACTGCTGGCTGTACTATCAGTGCCAGTCACTGGAGTTAGAATTTTGCATGTCTTGCTTCAGATTTTAGCAACTCAAATATGTCATTGTGTTGCTGCTTGTAATTTATTGATGCTGCAGCTTCAGTGCTAGTGAGACCATATTTTTCACAAAATGCCCCTGGAAATGTGCAGAGGAAATATGTTTCTGGTAGCTGCAGGGCTGTCACGTTTACCTGGAAATGCCACTAGTCAGGTTGATCTTCCTTATATGTGTGTATTTCTTTTTTCAGTTGTTGATAGACCAGACTTTATCCTCAGAATTAAATTTTTATCATTTTTGAAGGGGTGTGGAAAAGCTCTGTATGTTATGAAAAGAATCTACACGAAAGACTTAAACATGTTTCAAATCTGACATGAACCATCAGGGAAATCCAACCGTCACTTACGTGACTAAGAATCTTTAGGAAGTTCTTTAGATAGCATGGTTTTGGTTGACAGCTTGGACCTTCAGCAGCACACCGCCTTCTTGTTCAGGTTGGGTTTTCTTCTCACACAGGATTTGCTTTTCTTTTGACATCGCTGTGCTGCTTTCACCATGTTGGCTTTGGGTTGGGCTCTCTCTGGTGAGCATTGAGTGATGGACATATCACTGAAACCTTCTTCTAATCCTTTGTTCTTATTGTGCTTCCAGCCACTGATGATATTGTGAAAGTTGAAGTATGGGATGTAGTTGACAAAGGTAAGATTTATAACTTCTTTTCTGATGGAGATTCATTTGTCTTTCTCAATTTTAATTAAAAACTTACACGGGATATAGAAATACCTACTTACTTCTACTTTGAAAAAAACATGTCTACTTACTTTTTTCAAGTGCATAGATATTAATTCCTGAAAAAATATGGAAGGAGAGGTGAGTGTCCTATGCTAAGAGCCCATTATCTAGAATCTGATCTGATCTGGAATCTACTGATCAAACTCAGTGTTCAGAAGCAGTTGTTCCATGAGCCCATGATAGATGAAGTAGCCTGGTGCTCAGTGTATTCAGATTCTCTGAGATTCAGGATAAACTTTACTTTCTCCCCTTTATAGTTGCTGCATGTTTAGACAGGTTCCAAGTTGTTTTTTCTGGTTATGAAAGTTCTTGTTGAGCTGTTTTTGTGAAGGCATGCTATTGTTAAATGGATAAAACAGTATCTTTTTTATCTGCAGTGGGTAGTGCTTGCAGGGGGAAAGGATGAAAGAGAAACCAATTAGTTAAATTCACTTAGGACAAAAAATGCAATATGTGCATTCCAAAACCTTTTGTAAACACCTAGGCAAGGAAGGCATTATGGTGTGTAAATACATTTTTCATTAGTTTTCAGTTTTTGTCCGAGTATGACCTTCTATTTTATAAAAAGTAAAACCAAACCCCAGACCATCTGTGAAGATGCAGACTGGCTGCAGTGCAAACTAGGATATGTAGTGTGATCTCTTTCTGGGAGGGGTTGGGGTTCAGATGTAAATCTCAACAGCCCATTCTGTAGCCCCAAATGCAGATGTTGTTTGGCTTTTAAGAGGCATTTGGTACCAGTCAGACTCCTGGTTTAGTGTGAGTATGGTCAGGAAAGCAGCTGTGCAGGTGAGCAGCTGTTGCTCTGTGGCTTATGGTCCTTATTTGGTGTTTCTTTCTGTCAAATCTGTTGATCATAGTCATCGAAACTTAAACTTTGCTGGTTTGTCTGGTGCTGCCTCCTGCAGCCGTGGCTGGGATCCGTTCTGTCACCCGAGGGGCAGCACCCCTGCTGCACCACCTGTGCCACTTACACTCGGTGCACCAAAACTAAGGTGATGAATACAATAGGGAGTGGGAAAGGGAGCAATTAGCTGAATTATATTCAAAATAGTAAAAACAGAAAAGTAATTAGAGGTAGCAGCTCTAGTTCAGAGGCATAATGGAGCCTTCAGGGTAAACTTGACCCAGGAACTTTAAATGAAAATCCTGGGTACTTTATCTTCCTATTGGTTTAAGTCCCAGTTTTCATAGTATAGACAAAACCTAGCCTAGGCCAGAGTTACTGCTGAAGTCAGTCTGATTACAGTTTGGCTTTTGGATCATGGGATTACAAGTGAAAAGCTGGAATCTGAGCAAAACATCTGTGTTCTCACTGCCTTGCAGCTTCGGTATGAATAGATAGATAGTTAATTTGGGAATCATGTGGTTCCAGCATTTATTTCTGTGAATAGCTTCTCTGAGCAGAGTCATCTTCTCAACTAGACACTTGCAATTTTTCTGGCAAAGCAGACAGGATGTGATACGTGCAGATGTTGATAACAGCTCTTCTGATCTTGCTTTTATTTCTGACAGTGAAGCCTGTGTTAGAAATCTCAAGGGACTCTCTCCCCTTCACTTTATAGCCTTTTGAAATAAAACTCATTCTATTAAGTTTCCTACTTACGGACCACAGATACGTATTTTTTGCAATCAATTGTGCTCAGTCAGTGCAGTGTAAAAAGTTGTTAACAAAATCAAATCCTTTCCTATTGCCATAGCATTGTGGATTCCTGATAAGTGCAACTTTAGGAAAATGTTTATATTAACCATTAAGAGCTTGCTAATATCTAACTTTCATATTAATGTTATTCATGACATTTTTATTTTCCTTCTGTGTGCTTAGGACAAAAAATCCTCCTGCGTGATGCTTTGGGTGAGAGCCACGCTAGACTGTAGATTTCCAGTAGTAAAGTATCCAGTGCTGCTGTAGCATAGTGCTGACAAGACCTAATCCTCCTTTTGTTTCCTTGCTTACCAGATCCTGGCTAATGTGCATATTTAGACTTGGGCAGAATGCTGCATTTATCAGGCTGGATTTGAAACTGTCAAAAAATGCATGTTCTGAACACGCATTTCAACACAACGTTGTTTTCCAGGCTAAATTCTTTCACCAGTGTTTCCCCATTGCCTTGTTGGAGGAAATTAGGAGACCTCTATTTAAGTGAAGATGTTTGAAGCTGTGTTGAAAGTTTATTTAGCATCCAGATGTTAATTTAGAAGTGGGGGGAGGTTTGTTGTGAAAGCTTAAAAGCTGTGAGGTTGGTTAGTGTGGTGAAGCAGAGGGGAATGGCAGCTGCCAGACTGTGCTGCTCCTCTTTGCTTGTTCTTGACTCTTTGGGATACTTTTTTTTCAATGTTCAGACTCACTGGAGTCCCTACTGCATTCTCTGTGGCCTGCTCAGGGAGCTGGGCTCATGTCTGGAAGGATGCCATTTGTTAAATCTTACCCAGTTGAGCTTGTCCCCAGCTATGGGTTGTATTGAATTTTGTGCAGTGTGTGTAGTAAATATCATCTCCTTTGCCGCCTTTGGAACTGACAGAACACAGGAAAGATCTCTCTCAGCAAAAGTCACACTCCTGACTCATCTTTCTGGCTTTGCAGCAAGTTGTGTAACTGCTGCAGGTCATAAAGCTGTAACGGATCCTGAATGCAGAGAAGCTGCTTGAACGCAGGTGATTCAGGAACAGTTGTGAATTCCTGTCTTGTAATTTCTGCCAGTTTGGTTCCCACATATTTTCCCATACACGACAGAAGGGATCAAATCATATTTTTTTCTGTTGCCCACAAAATAGCATGAACTCTCTCCCTTGTATTGGAGATTCCTTTCCTTCTTGCTTGCCCCTTCACCCCTCTCCCTCCCAGAGGTGTGCTGCAAGAAGGAAAGATCATAATTCATATTTCTGTTATTTTCAGACATCCCAAGTTAGATAACACAGGGGATGCAAATATTCCAGATGTGTATTTTTGACTGGTGAAGGGAAGCAGCTCCCTTGCACTGTGGACAGCACTTGCTGGCAAGCTGTACTGAATCCTTGCTATCATGCACCAAAACTGATGGTACATAGAGATGAAGAGATGTGGGTGCTGATCACGACCCGAGTCTTCTGGTGACCAGTAAGAACTGTTGGGTAGATTTTGGGGCTCTGCTGCCAAGGGTATTTAGTGTCAGTGTTTCTCTTATGATTGTGAATAAGGAGCAGCCATCATTCCACGGAGAGGACCTGAGCCATCACAGCCCAAAGAGCCTTGTTTTCTGATTGAGGCTCCTACATTACCCATCAGTGCAACCTCAAACACACAACTCTCACCACACACTTGCCTTTACAGGCTGAATTGCATCATTTTGCTGCGTACATTTCGTCTCTATCTGGCTCATCCTGCAGTTTTGGTTCCAAAAATAGATCCTGTGCATGAATCTGTACACACATGCGCTTCTCAGCTCTGTGACTTCTTTGAGGTGACCTCCTTTGCAGCACTGATGAGCCGTGTGCGAGAAGATTACTCACTCCTCTGGATCCACACACAAAACCATGAGCAGGGAGAGGCATGCGGGTCGTATATTCCATCTCAAAGCACTGACTGTAAGTGTGCCCAGGTTAGGCAGACACCTTGATTGGTCAGGATGGGAGGAATGATGGAGAGTATTTGTGGTTGCTTGAGCTTCTCTTTTAATACCTAGAAATTTAGGTCATGCAAAGCGTCACTTAACAGTGACTGCAGAAATAGCGATGCTTTGATATTTAGAAAAGCCACACGAATGCCACTGACTTGAAATAAATTGAAGTGGGAAAAGGCATGCATGACCTAGACAACCCACACCTCCAGCTGCACTGGGAGAAATCAGAGCCTGTACTTGGATCCCTTGGGGAAACACATTGCCCAAATGAGGAAGGATCAGGATTAATATTGCTACTACTTTCAGATGCTAGCAGTAAGATGTCATGAGTGGGGCAACATTTTGCAGTGATGTGCAAAAGCACCCACCAGAGTCTCTGCTGTAACCTGCAGCATTAAAACTTTCCTGAATAACTGTATTTTTTAACTATTTATCCTTGAGCTGTGTGCAGGAAGAACAAATACTTTGTTTCACATGCAACATCTGGCAGAACCCTGAATTCCACAAGTCATCACTCCATATGATTCAGCAGAGTTGAAGAGTTGGTGGAAGCTATTTTGGTCCTCAGTGTTGCAGAGTCTTTTACAGAATCACTGGGAGAGTTTTTGCAGGTGCATCTGAGTTGCCAACACCTTCTGTTGTCAGTGACGCAGTGAATTTCTAGAAATGATGAGAAGGAATCCCAGGTCTGTGCCAGTATAATTTAGTTAACTCATCTTTATTTGAACTAAGAAAATACAGAACAAAATTAATTCAGAAGTGCAGCTCTCAACTGCTGTCAGTAACATCTCGGAGATACTTGGCATCTGTAGAATATCACTCCAGATGTCGCAGGGTTCTTCACTGTGCAGTACTTATCACTGATAAAACTCTGGAGGTTCTGAACACAGAGTTTAAGCAAGAGGACAGATTTTTTCATGGTATGTCCACACTAAACCTCTTTGGCAGTAGATGACAGAAGATGTTGAGATTCCTGGCAATCCTTAGAGCCAGGTGTCTACACCAGAAAATCATGTCAGCTGATGGCCACCCCAGCTGATGGTGCAGATACACCTGTCTACTGTGACTCCAGGCTGTAAGATTTGGAAACATGATTAGAGCATAACTGATGTAACACAAAGTTTTCAAGGAGCTGAGATTTAAAAACACTGACTCCTTTTCTGGGAGTGCTGAGGCAAACGCCAGTGGTACTTTAAAATGTCATTTTGTGAGCTTATCGAGTGCTTCCCTAAGCTGTAAGGAAAGGGAGAAGTCTCAGGGGGCTGCACTTTAACTGTCTGGGCTGGATTTTAACCTTAGAGGAAGCAGATGAGTTGGAGAGAGACCTGTAGATTCCTTCAAGTGAACTCATGTCTGTGGGACTGCAGGGCAAGTCTCTAGAGGGGTTTTCTAGTATCTTCTCCAAGTGTTTAGCTTGTTGCCTCTTGTACTTTTCTGAGAGCTTTATCAGAGTTGTACCTGTCTTCTGGCTTATTTCTGTATGCTTTGGGTGGTGCCTCTGGAGGGTTTCCTTTCTGCACCTACACTGGTGATGCCCAGCCCCAACCCTCTGGCTCTGGCCTTTGGAGCACATGTAGACCATCTCTGTCTCCACAGCCCCATTCCCACAGTTTATTTGATTTCACTTGGATTTCCCCTTCTATGAGTTCTGCCTGTCTTTTGACTGTTAAATTCTCATAGTCACCTGCCACCCCTTTTTTCCTTAGTCATGAGGCAGCCCAAAGCACCTGATGGGCTCTGAGGTCACACTTATGACCTGACCTCTTGCTTCAGGTCAGTGACAGCACAGCAGTACCACAGCATCTCTCAGGAAGGCTGCACATGCAGTTGTGCCATCAGTCAGAGCAGCCCTGTGAGCTTTTGCTTCTTCAACACTAATACAGCAAAAACTGCAACAAAGCAGCTTCCTTTTGTGGCCAGGAGTGCACCAAACCCTGTGTTACTCAGTCATTGGGGCTTTATGCTGTGAAGAGCATGGTTTAAGCCACCCCAGATATCCTTACTGCATCTTTGAATAGACTAGCTGGGATTCTTGTCCAGGGGAGCTTGGATTCCTCAACAAGGCATGCCCATCCTACCCCTCCTCATCCCCCAGGCTTACAGTAGAAGTAGGATCTGCTTTAAGGTTGTGTTCAAACTGCTGTGGTCCTGCCCAGACCCATCCTGCAGTTCTCTGCCCAGTGTAATGCTTTATTTTTTTCTTCTACAATTCTTTTTAAGGAAAATGCAAAAAACGAGGAGATGGTTTGAAACTGGAGAATGACCCTCAGGAGGTGAGTCACCTGGGATGCAGAGGTCTGCCTCTCAGGGGGGGAGGCCTTTTGTCCACTTTCGGTCCGTGGAGAGCAAGTTCTGTATTTGTTTCTGCTCTAAGGCTGGCCTGGCAGGCAGGTGAGGGGCAGTGGGACCCCTGATGCTCTGCACTCTTTGATCTGTGCATGTCAGCCCTTCTCCTGCCCTTACCACAACTTCCCTGCTGGTTTCCATTCTGTCTTTTGGAAATGACTGCACTGCTGAGGTGTTTGCTCAGCAGCTTTGCACCTCTTTGCCCATGGGCAGTGGCAGGAAGTCCTTTTGTCAGGGCCTTCTTGTGGGTCCTCAGGAAGTTGCTCAGTGCTTCTGGCTGACCTCAGAGCTGGGCTGTTACCTTCTCACTGGTGCCAGTGCTGCTCAGGCTGTGTGGTCACATGAGGACAATTTTCCTTAAAATACTCTCCTATGGAAAAACCCTTTATGAGAACAAATACCACAGCTGCTGCTTCCTTTGCAAACATGGATGCGTTTTCCACTCCTGGGAAATGAGTAAGAATTGTTCCAGAGGCACCAAATTGCAGCAGGAGCTATGGAGACTGAGTTGGGACCAGAAGTGGCTGGACTTTGCAGCATGCGGAGTCCAAATGATGATTAGACAATCAGGTACTAATAAATTCTGTCAGTCCTCCACGGGAGAAACTGCCTCGTGGCTTTGGACACCAGAAGCTTTAGGGGTACAGTCAATGTTTGGGTCAGCAAAGAGATGGGAGTTGTGCCTTCTGTCCTCCACCCTGTAGCTTATATGGAGTTCTCTTGCCAACACAGGATTTGGGAGCACAGGGGAAAAGGGCAGGGATGGGTTTTAGCATGTGCTGTCAGACACTGTCAGGTGCTTCACATGCTGCTCCTGTGGGAAATGGAAGCTGGGAACCACCAGGTATCTTATTTCAATAATGATGGTGTGAAATCCACAGATAGTCCTTACAGTGGTTGCCCCTTTAGGAAATTTGCCTATTCAGCACTGCATCCGTTGTGTTCTGTCCAAGCCTTATGTTGAATCAAGTTCTTTACTGCTTCTTTGCCTTTATTTCCTCAGGCAGAGTCAGAAATGGCTCTGGATGCAGAGTTCCTGGATGTCTATAAGAACTGCAATGGGGTGGTGATGATGTTTGACATCACCAAGCAGTGGTAAGAGACCTTCAGTGGCACCTCATGATTCTCCTTTGTCTAGGCAAAACAGATTACTTCTGGATTTCCAGATTCCCAGTTGGATTTGAGAGCTGATAACCAGCCTAATGAGTTGAAGCAAGCTTGTATCCCTTAAAAATAAAAGCTTTGTCTTGTGACATGGCTTTTAATAAACTCCACTCCTGGGCTTGTGCCAAACAAGCAGTGTCCCAGTAGGTTGTGTGCTGCAGTTGCTGATACACTGCTGGCTGAGGCTTGATAATTAGTGCTATCACAGGTGTGAGGTGCATGTTACAAATTCCTGCTCCCCAGAACACAAGGGAAACAGGAATGCTATTGAGAAATTCCCAGAAAACTGGTATTAGTAAGGATTATTTAGAGGCCCCAGGCTGCATTAATGTACAGAAGTAAGGAACTGTTCATTTTGCACATCTGCTGAGGAGGATGAGGGAGATATGGAATCCAGAGTGGAAAGAGGAGGGAGTAAGAGCTCCTGCTTTATATTTAAGCTGATCTTGTACAGGTTTGGTGTTGGTCAGAGAGTCTGGGGGAAGTTGAAAGGAGGGAAAACTTTTCTTCTACTGACCCCACACAGTTTTGCAGGACTGAGGGAAACATTACTGTAGGAGACGTGAAGTTGCTGGTGGAAGTGGATTATTGAATTTATCAAGTTGTTTTTGAATAAAGAATAATCCAAACATATTGAGACTTAATGTATTTCTCTGAGGGGACAAAGAAGCCACAGACTGGGAAGAATTTTGGAAAAAAACATTCTTTGGGTTTTTTTCTCTATGATTTGTGCATGAAACTGCTCAAAGAAGGATGTTCCCACTCATCTGCCTTTCTCTCTCTCCTCTGATGAAGGACATTTAACTATATTCTGAGGGAGCTTCCTAAAGTACCGACCCACGTTCCAGTGTGTGTGCTTGGGAATTACCGGGACATGGGCGAGCACCGGGTCATCCTGCCCGGCGACGTGCGGGACCTCATTGACAACCTGAACAGGTGAGATGTGTCACCTGGCAGGGCAGCAGGGCTCGGCTGCTCTCTGACAACACCCTTAGGTAACCGTGTTTCGCATCCACGTCACGTGCACCCCCTGCCCCGGGGCCTGGCTTTGGGCTCCCCGTGTCCACAGCAGCGTCTGCTGACACGATGGGCTCTGATCCGGGAGCCTGCTCTGGACACATTGTTTGCTGTGTTCCTGGAAAGCAGGGAGGGCCTGGCAGCCTGTGCCTTTCTGAAGTGCTGTTCCCAAGATGTCATCTTTTTGCTGGATAGTCCTCATGTGAAAGAATCCTCTCCCTGTGGCACAACTATTCTCTGCTCTGAGTAATTCAGCTACAAGACAACCAGGCAGTGGAGCTGTCTCCTTGCCCTGCCTCTGAGCTTCCCCACACATCACTTACTGGGCACAGCCAAGTCATACACCTCCCTCACCAGCCAGACAAGAATTTCCCTTTTGCAGAGATCTGAAAAGTAGTATAAAATACTATTTGTTGGTCAAGGTTCGGTAGATTGTACCTTTTTCTGTAATTTCACATCTTTAAGGTTATTTTTCCATTTTCCTCATCTCTTACTTGCTTATACCTGTGTCAGTCACACAGAAATGGTGTCAGTTTTAAGACTTTGTCCATAATGTAATCATTTCTTTACAGATTCATATGTGATTTTTGTCAGTCTATTTGGGGTTTTAAACCAAAATGGTCGCTGAGAAATGAGAAACTTGTATAGCTGTAAATCCTCAGTTTAGGAAACCAACACCCCAGTGTCCTCACAGAGTATTTCTTAGCCTGGTAGGCACACGACACTGTGACACACCAACAGCCACTTTCTGCCACCCTTCAGGGGGAACAAAGTGTGAATTTTGGCTGTGCACAAGATAACGAGTCCCAGACAGAATGAGCCACTGGCCTACATTTGGGGGTGGGGGGCTGGCCTGTGGGGCTGCTCGTGGTGTGTAATTCAGGCAGGGCCCCTGTGTGTGCAGTCTGTCCTGGGTACAGTGTTCCTCTCTCTGCTTGGGACAGGCCTCCTGGCTCCTCCTATTTCCGCTATGCTGAGTCTTCCATGAAGAACAGCTTTGGCCTCAAGTACCTGCACAAATTCTTCAACATCCCCTTCTTGCAGCTGCAGGTAAGACAGAGATACTGCCCTGATGTGCTGGGTGGGTGGGACAAACTGTGTTTGCTCTGTCTCTATCGCAAAAATTTGGTATTTGAGGTTTCTTTTGGTGTTAAAGGATCCTGAGTAGATTTTTGGTTTTATTAGGGTTGGCATAGCGAAATTATGTCAGAACATTGGTGCCTGTGACTTAAACATGTCTGTGGTTGTGAGAGAATGTCTCTGCTGAGTTCCTGATTCTGACTTCTGGAGAAATGCTCCAAGGGAACGAGTAACACTGACATGAAAATGGCATCCAGTGGTGCAGTTACCAAGTCAAAAATGTTGCATAGACACATTTATTAAACTTAGGATTTCAGTTCTGTTCAGTTAAAACTCAGATGAGCTGAGATTTGGTCATGAACGGAACAGTTCCTCTGTTTGCTGAAAGTCTTTGCCCTAATGGTAATGGATCTGCTTGGATCCGGTGCACACGGATCCAGTCTCTCATTTCCTTCATAACTGGGGATTCTTGGGAGGGCTGAAGGGAAAGGCAAAGGCCAGATGCAAAGGCAGAGAAGGATGGGATTCTCAGCTGCAGACCTTTAGAAGAGGCACTTTCGGGGTGATCCTACTGGGGTCCTTTGGGATCAATAATTTATGCTTTCTGAGGGCACCTGTGATGTTGTGTCACTGTCTTCTGTTGGATGGGAAAAAAATAGGCAGTTGATTATCTTTCACCAGTAATTGAAGTGTCTGTGTGTATTTCTGTACAAATAATCCCCACTGGAATGCTAGTTCAGAAGGAGCTGGAATATGTTAGTAGATGTTACTATGCCCTCGGGCTGCAGAGCAGAAAGAACCAGGGTAAGAGAATTGAATGTATTTAAACCCCAGTAAAACAAGGCAAACAATAATTTTCTTAGGGGGCAGTTGTAGAAATCTGAGGTATAAATCCAACTTGCTGCTCAGAGGAGAAGATTGAGATCTGCCAGCAGGTGCTGGTGAGATGTTTGGGTTTATAACCTCAGCTCCACTGGTAAAGGGGTGTCTGGTGGAAATCACACAGAACTAATTCCCAGGTTACTTTTGTTGGTTTTGTAGATCTGTCCTTTTTTTTCTCTGATAGATTTTTTTTCTCTGATTGATAAGAGACAAAGCCATCAGCACAGCCTTCCTGCCAGAGTTGTTTCTGAAAGCTGCTTGTGGTGATACTGTGGACAGTCTGTGTATGCCAGGATTTTCCCTGGCCAAAGTAATAAGCAAGAAATTCCGAAGCGATTGTAGTATTGGGTTTGCTTGGAAGCAGCTTTAGGGTGTGAATCCTGGGGGACCTTTCATCTAAATGTGCTGTGTACAAGTAAACATGATCTGTTAATCTGAGACTGAAAACAATTAGGACACTTTGATAAGGTCACCAAAGCCAGATAACTTTTTGAACAAATCTTGGTCTTTAGGGTAGAGAAAAAATAAATCTCATTTAACCTTTAGTTGTTTGGAAATTCCAGTGGTGGTTGCTTAGGAGAGGTGAGGGAATGGGGTGAGCAGCCCACATTTGTTCCTTTGCTCAGTGAGCTCAGGGTGCCACTGGAAGTAGCCCAGAAGGTGCAAGTGCCACATAATTAAACTCCCACATCCTGTGGCTTTCATGTAATTAAATAATTCAACACTGCAGAAACAAACCTGAGAAGACTTCTCCTTAGAATTTAGTTCCCAAAATGTGCAAGGGGAGTTTTGGATGGGCACATGTAAACCATACTTTTCAATATGTGTGCTCTGTTCTTTGCACTATGGCACAGAAGGGGGGACCTGAGGAGGTTGTCCTGTGCCTGTCATTCCAGGAGAGCTGCCTGGCTTTGCCTTTAAAACAGCAATGCCCAAACTAATTCCTGCAGTTCTGTGCTCGTACAGGGATTGCAGGCAGGTGTTTTGGTGTGCATTCTGATAAAAATTCCAGCACAGGATCCCCGTGGAAGTAGCTTGCTCCATTTCCCTGCGGTGTGCAGGAGGTCCCTGGCCTTGCCTTCCATGGCGAGGGAGGTGACACTGCGCAGTCAGAGGCTTTTGGCTGCTTCCCCCCAGGCACTGGGGCTTTACTTGATGTCAAACTTCAGCCGGGATGGGCTGGATTGGATTTTCCAGTGCCCCTTGCATTTGTGCCACAGGTTTATGGACAGTGCCTCCTGCTGCTCCACAGTAGCTGGCTCGGGGCACTTTGCTGCTCCTGGAGACTCATTGGGAATCTTGCCTTGGAGTGCACGGGGACCAGGCCTGGGCCTGATCAACGTCCAGTGCAGTATGATGCTGAATTTGTAGGAACGTCGCAGCTAGACTTAATTCCTAAAGGTTCTGCCTATCCCTTCAGAGATCCTTGCCAGTAGCAGGCTCCAGAAGGGAGTCTGTTCCCAAGTACTTTGGAGCAGGGTAAAGGCAGAGGGATGCTGCCAGGTGTAAAATGCACATAGGCTTTGCTCAGCCCTGAAGGTTTCTGTGTCCCTCAGCCCATCCTCTGCAGCTCTCCAGGGGCAGAGGTGTCCAGCTGTATCCGAGGGCCCCGGCTGTCCCTTGGTAGGGTTGGTGTCAGTGGCACATCCCTGGGCTCAGCTTACAGTCATGCATCTTTCATGGAGAAAGCAGGGCTGAAATCCATACCCCCAGCACAGAGCACGTTCCTTCTGGCAGCCTGGGCTCTTCAATTATTTATCAGTTCCTTTCCAGGGGCAGGGTTGGCAAACCTGAGGATGCAGCTTAGCTGTAGGTATTGCTGGTGGCCCACAAATGGGATCAGGTCACCCAGGCCTCCGGATGCTGTGCTGGAGGGAGACAGGATTCTGCAGACAGCTGAAATTGCCTTTTCCCAGGAAGCCCTTGAAAGTGGCTTTCAGCCAAAGCGTTGCTCTGTAGCATATGATTTATTCCCTTCTTTTGGGTTATTGCTAAAAATAAGCTGTTTCTTTAATATTTTAATACCAGCAGGGTAAAGTAGGATTCATTTTTTGAAGTATTTGGAAGTCTGCTAATAGTGATGAATTTTTACAAAATTAGTTGAAACTCACTCTTAATTAAATCTATATTCTTGATTTACTGTGATCTGTGAAAATTGAAATAAATAAAACTCTGGTGTGTATCTCAATGCCAAAGTGTGAGGCAAGGCAAGCCACTTGTTTAATAAAAGTCATTATCAAACAGCCTAAGGTAAGCCCTGGAGAGCAGTAGCCCTTCTGTCTCTGCTCAGCTAATTAGCTCAGCATTTATTTCACCCATTTTAGGAAACTGGGGACAAAGAAGCAGCAGACTTGCCCTTTTTTGCCTCATTTTTGCTCATACTGCATGAATAACATAGGAGGATGACATCTACTACATCTGAAATCTTGATTTTCTTGAATCTTGAGTTGTAAAATCTAGAATTTGAATTTTAAAGTCTTTTATTACTCATTCTGATTAGCATAGCACATTTAAATATGTATAGCATATTTTGTTGAATCCTTCTTATCTGTAAACCATGATAAAGGGAATCAACATTAGGTAATGACTTCATAATTCTTTGCATACATGTTAATTGAAGTCAAGTTTCCATCTGAAGTGAGCTTTTGAATTTGATGAATAAAAATTACCTAGCAAAGAAAACAGGAATTGCTCCAAGCTCTTAACACAATGGCAAAGGTAAACATGAAGAATCTAAATACTTTGGAAGCAGTAAATTAGATTAAATGATCACAGAAGCTCTTAAATGTCAAGAAAGGCTGTGTCTTTCAGTAAATTAGTGTGTTTAAGGGTTATGAACTGTGATGAATCACCTGGTCTTACAATACAAAATAAAAATTACATGAACCTTGTCTGCTGGTATCAGTCATGGTAGAATTTGATATAAATCGGCCTGCTCCATGGAGGGCTCAGGCTGTGCCCTCACTGTGCCCTGGGTCACAGCAGTGTGGTGTGGTTTGTATGAGCCAGATGAGTTATTTGCTCTTGAAATCTGTACAGTGTCTTGATGGCTTCAAAGTTGTCACGTCTGTGAAACCATAATGCCAGCAACATGTGCACATAGGGACTGAACACCATTGCTTCGTGCAAATGTTTGTCTTCACAGAGGGATTTTATTCTGGGAATTATGTGGTAGATTTCCTTTTGGCCTTTTAGTCTGGTGGGATTTTCCTCCAGTGAGCTTATGTGTTGTCAAACAGGGAATTAAAAATTCAGCATGGTTATTGATGCTAACCTTCAAAAATATTTGTCAGAGTGGAAACCTTCAGTGTTCTTGGAGGATAAGGCAGATATAAAAGCAAAAACCTTGGCAGTTTGGAGGAAGCCTGTGGTTTCTCTTCCATGTCCTCCTGCCTGGGCTGCACCCCTGGCAGCACAGCCTGCTGTGACGGGGACGGTGCAGTGCTGTGAGTCACCGGCCGAGCTCAGCACAAGCTGTCCCTGCTCCTGGGCCACACAGTGCCTAGGCAGTGGGAGAGGGGGGACCGATGCTTTCAGACACTGAACATCGTGGCTTTTGACTCCCGAATTCGGGGTGTGAGCTGCTCAGCATGGCCCGTGCTCAGAGCCCCCCAGGAGGCAAGCGGGGTGCCAGTGCCCAGCTGTGTGCCAGCCAGATGTGCCTGAGCAGAGGGGACGGGGCTCTGGGGCAGGATTTGTATCACATACAGCTCTAGTCTTGTCCAGGGGATTCAGAATGATGTTTCTGCAGGAATGGATGCTGTGTCAGCCCTGTGCTCAGGGCTGTGGCAGAGCCCTTGGAGCTGGCTCAGCCTAATGCCTGTAGTTATTGATCTCTCCTCACTGCCATCCGGGCTGTCAGGAGGAGGGAGTCTGTTAAGCCAGCATTTCCCCTCAGCTGAGGTTTTTACTTGGGTTCTGTTGGAAATGTGGGAAGTGAAGGACTGAATGGGGCTGCCCTGGGTTACATTAGTGAAGCCGACTCACTTTACTGCCATTTGAAATGGACTGGGATGTCTGTCCTCCATCTGTGGGGCAGCAACTGGAGGCAGAGGGGCACAGACTTCAGAAGTGTCGCTTGGTTGACAGTTATGCTCGCTCGTCTACCGTGACAGCAAAAAGAAAGTTACTGGAAAGTTTTGCATCAACTGGGTCCTGCTCACAGAGGAGCTGTTTTAAGACAGGGAAAATCAAAGACCCAAGTGAATGGGTTGCACAACTGATCTTTTGTCCAAATGTAACTGGTGATGTGGTGTCTGAAATCGCACATTATTGATTTATGACTGAGAACAGCTCACAGAACAAGGCACTTCTTATACATAAACTTTCTGGATTATCTACTTTTGCTTCTGCTGCCCTCTGTGCTCTGTATTTCAGCTGACACTGTGAGCAGGGCCAGTGCTCCTGTTCAACACGTTGCTGTGGTAGAGTGGTGACACAGGATCTCACTGCTCAGAGATACATTACAATGAGCCTTCCCTGCTCAGACCTGCTTTGTTTTCCTTTCCTCAGAGGGAGACGTTGCTGCGGCAGCTGGAAACAAATCAGCTGGATATTGATGCAACTTTGGAGGAGCTGTCAGTGCAGCAAGAGACTGAAGACCAAAACTACGAACTGTATGTCACTGAGCTGTCTTTTCTAACTGTTTGGGTGTCACGTGAATGTTGGGCAGCCCCAGCTGTGGCATGTGGCCAGGTTGAAGGGTCTAGTGTGTGACATTTAGGGATTCTTTGGATAAAATGTCACTTTTAAGTAGCATCACCTGAAATAAAGCATGCAGTTTGGGATCCCTGTGAAAGGGTCTGCTTCCTACAGGCACGTGATCAGGGGAGGGGAGGCTGAGCAGCACACCTGGAGCCAGCACATGCTGAGGGGATTGTAGAGGAATTGCTGAAAGGGGATACCTTCCAGCTCTCAGTGGCTCAATACACAAACTGGTTCCTCTCCTTCCTGTTGTTGTATTCCTGTGTACTGTGTGTTTTGTGGTAGGCAGAGTGTAATAGCAACAGCACTGCTATCTTTTGTTCATTTGAGCACTTCTAAATTCCTGGGTGCATTTCTAGTTTGAAAAAGTGGCTGGTTCCTCTTCCCTGTGTTTGCTCTTTGCCCTGGCTGTGTGCCTGCTGCTTGGAACAGTGTTTGCCAAATTTAGCCCCACGAAGCCAGTACATCTGCACAGTGAACAAGAATCCGTGTTCCATGAATTCCCGTCACAAGGCCTTTATTGCAGCAATGTGCAAGCTAGAAAAGTCAGCCTCAGAATGTATTGAAAAAGGATTATTTACAGCAGTTTTATTTGGGAGTTGGAATCGATGATTATGAAATATTCATGCGCAGCCATTTTGACAAGCATTTTTCAGCCCATGTTTCAAGTTCTATAACCTTGTTCAGTGTGTTTTCCTTTGAGAGCATTGAAATACCCCAATGGGCACAAAGTAGTGCTGTTTCCAGAGTGTTCACCTCACTCCTCAGGGACCAGTTAGTCTCCTCATGCCTTCAGCATTTCTCTTGATGTCCCTGCTCCAAGGACCTGAGCTGTGTGGGCTGTGCTGTCAGATGGTTTTCCATACTTTTGTTTGTATTGCTTCAGTAATGGGAAGATACTTAGAAGAATTAGGAGTTGGCAGAGCTGTTTCAGACTCACAGCACAAGATCTTCCTGCTTTGTCACCTCTCATCCTTCCATCAGTTTTAGAATTTGCTGGACCTCCACGTGTGTCACTTGAAGCTCACCAATCCAGGAGAAAATAGGTTTGACAGGGCTTGGAGCAACCTGGTCTAGTGGAAGGTGTTCCTGCCCCTGTCAGGGTTTGGAATGAGATAAACTTTAAGGTCCCTTCCAGCACAAACCAGTCTGGGATTCTGTGACTGTGAAAACTATCTTACGCCATATCTACCTCTGGGTTAGTCTGCACTGGGCTGGCTCTGAGACACATCTGTCAAACAGCAGATTTAAAGGCAGCAGCAGCAGTATGGTACTGGCAAAGTGCTGGCCAGACCTCCTGATCTCAGCAATGAGTGTTAGCCTGGATCATCCCATCCAGTGTGACCACACTGCCCAGCTGCTGGGGGGCTGATGGCACTGTCAGGCTGCAGAATTAGCTTAACGTGGCCTCAGAAATACCACAGCCATAGTGCCTGACGAAAGAGGAGTTGCTAAAATATTAAAAGCAAGACTTTTCTAGGATTCTGGTTTAGCAAATAAAGTGACATTTTTATGCAGCTGACCAGCTTCTGCTTCACTTCAGCTCGTGCACATTTATATCTGCACTGAGACCAAAGTTCTTTGCTTTCAGAAAATAACACTTCTTTATAGAAAGGGCTTTTAAATACCCCTGGGTGCTTCCTGGCTTGAGCCACTGATCCCAGAAGAAAAGACCAGGCAGTGTCTTGTCTGACTACTTTGATCACACTGACTAAGAGTGCTGTTTTAAGGGTTTTAAGTCTTCTCTGCACCCTGGGTAGAAACAGAGAGTCTGTTTGTTCGAGTGGCTCCTCTGTGGGACAGATAAGCTGCACAGGGGTTACTTCAGCCCCAGAGTTGAAAGGGGTGAACACTTCCTACACTCAGTTTTTATCCCTGCAGGAGCTCTTTGGGCTCAAGTTTTATAGCCAAAGGCCCAATTTAAAGAAATACACTCACATGGCAGAGAACCCAGGTTTGTGTAAAGTTTCAACCTTAGTAAATAGTTTGGGTTAGGGAACAAAGTGTCTATGAACAAACACCACAGTACACAGTGGGAATTAGAACTTGCAGTGGTGATGCAGATCTGCAGTGCTCATTATTAGGGGTTGGGAAGGTCCTTGCATCCATGCTTGTCAGATGCCCTTAATTTTGGGATTATCATGTTTAATATGCTACTTCAGTGGATGTCAGAGCGAGCACCTGCTGCCACTCACCCTATTGTGAGCCACACCTGCCTAGGTGTGGTGTGACTTGGCGACCCTTGGCAGATCATAGAGTCATTAGGGTTGGAAAAGCCCTCTGAGATCATGAAGTCCAACTGTGTTAAGCCAACACTGCCAAGGCCGCTACCAAACCATGTCCCCAGGTTCCACATCCACATGTTTTTTGAACATTTCTAGGACAGTAATTCCACCACTGCCCTGGGCAGCCTGTTGCAACGCCTGGCCACCCTTCCCATGAAGAAATTTTCCCACAGGTGTAACCGAAACCTCCCCTGGTGCAATTTGAGGCCTCCTTTGCACATTCCTCTTTATTGCTTGTTACTTGGTAGAGGAAACTGGCCCCCACCTGGCTTACAACCTCCTATCACAAGACCCTTGTGTTTGTTGCTTCAGTTTGGACGGCACTGGGAGTTCTGCTGTGGGCCACCCAAATTGCACAGCAGAGAGAGGTGACCGTAGGCATTTGGGGCCACAGGCCATGGTGTGGCTGCTGCAGCACTTCCTCCGAGGCCATTCTTGCTCTCCTGCCGTAAAATCAGGCCATGGAACAAGGCGAGGTGACAGCGCTAGGACATCTCGGTTATTCCATTCACCCTGTGCACGTCTGGTAGCTGCTCTGTCACAATGACCGATTCTAAATTTGGCTCTGTGAGAACAGAAAGAGAACAAGAGCCCTTCCTCCTGCTGCAGCGGGAGACCTGAGGACAAAACATCCCTTCTCCAAAATGTGGATCCCAGAGACAACACGAGGTGGCACACAACGCTGCCTCATCCAGCTTACATAAGCTATCCCGGGCAGCCACTGCCTGTGGGAGACACGGTCAGATGCTTCCAGCTCCTTCCCTGTGCTTGGGCTCCTCTCTGCCTGCCACACCTCTGGCTCTGGTACTTTCTCTGTGCTTTCTCAAATTTTACATTTTCAATGCTGCTAAAAAGACGTTTCAGCGTTTTTTGAGTTCTTGAATTCTTATTAAAGAAAGAGCAATTACTTTTCTTATGCTGTTCAGAATTTGTACTTAATTTGCTCAATTTCTGCATTTTTAATTGTACCCAGCTTATCTTCTGTCACAAGGAGTACTTGTTTATGCTCAGTGTGCCTGTTCCCTCACAGAATGGTGCCAAGGCTGGACAGCCCTTTTGGGGAAGAAATCTTCCCCAATATCCAAACTAAACCTTCCCCTGGCACAATTTGAGGCCGTCTCCTCTCAACCTCTGGATGCCAGACGGCAAAAAGGCATTTGGGCTGCCCTGCTGAGGGCTCTGCTTTGGGGATACATGCTCCCTGCAACAACAGCTTTAGTCACTGCAGAGTCATTGAGGGGTTGGGGTTTTATTTGCCTGGTTGTTTTACCCACACTGAGCACAGCTCATAATTTTGGGAAGGCCATGGTGCTGAGTAACACCAGCATTGTGGCAGGAGGAGCTGCTGCTGGACCTGTTCTCTGGTATCCTTGGCTGGTCCAGAATGACACCGGCTACTGGTTGGGAAAGTAAACCCACTCCTGCTTTCTCTTCCCCATGCCCCACCTTTATCCTCTGCTCTTGCTGTGAATGCCTGTGGCCATCAGACAGGTCAGGAGCCAGCCTGAACTGGAATGGCACTCTAACTAGGTCATACTTTTGGGGGATGCTGCAATTAAGGGCATCTAAACCTGTCATCATCAGTCTTGCTAGAGAAGTGGGGGACATGGAGCATGTCCTGTATGTTATGGAACAGGGGGTTACCCTGCTGCATCCATTTTGTCAGGTGAAAAACAGGACAACAGCAGGATTAAACCCTGCTTGGCCATTGATTCCGTATTCAGGGACCTGGGCTGACTGGGGGGATCAGGTGCAGTACCTTTAATGAGCTCAAAACAGGCACGTGGAAATCTAACCTTCACTAACCCCAGTTAAATTGATGTCACACGGCTGATTAATCTTCATTTTTACAATTAATAAAATAACCCAAAGCCTTTCTTGCCACATGAAATACACTTGAAAAATTGATCACAGCACGTTAGAACCAGGAGCCAAAAAGCTTTAGGCTGCTCCCGTCTTGAATAGGAAATGAACGCAGGCATGGACAATTTTAGGAAATTGTGAAGCTAACAAGTCCTTTTGTGTTTTTTTGTGTTTGCCTTGGGAGCAGAGCAACAGTAACCTCAGGCCCTGCTGAATTTTTGTTCCCGTAGAACATGTTCGTCTTTAAAATTGCATAGAAGTCTCTGCTTGCGAGCAGGTCCATCCAACCACCAGTGAATTATTCAGGGGTTTGAGGATGTTTTGGACTTGTCTGAAATGGAGGGATTGAAAGGCAAACAAGAAGCCCTTATGGGTGAGGACAGGTGATCCATCTGGACATGTGAGGCACGTTTGCTGTCTCTGTATGTGAACAGAACAAGGGTACTCAAGTTTGAGTTTACCTGGTCTACTACATCCAGTGTGGGCACAAAGCTGCTTGTTCCACAGTAGGGTTTTGAGTCAGTCCTTCTGCAAAGGACTGATGGATAGAACAAGGAAGTGGACAGATTGTATAAAATCTGAGAAAAAACAGACACATGACAGGTTTGGCCCGGTGCGTTCCCAAAACAGCCACACTTGTGCCTCTGAGGAGTGTGTATAAAGCCAGAGAGAGCATTCATGCATTATGTAGTATTTTCAAAGTGTGGAGGATGCTCAGACACCTCCACCCTGGAAATTACTGCAAGCCTGCTGGCAGCATTTCATGTGTGCTGGTTTTCCACCCACCTCCCTCACAGAAGAAGATCTGAACATAAAAGCTCAGGAGAGCTGGTTTATGCAGCCCATGTAGAACGAGCGTCAGACCACCCTGATTTCCCTGTTGTCACGGCTCAAGGCCTGGGCCACGTGTCTGGTTGGAGCTGAGGGAGGTGACACGAAGCACATGTGCCACAGCTCTCCTCGGCGTTGTGCTGGGGCAAGAGCCTGTGTTGTGATGTCCCCAAATAATCATCTGTATCTTCCTACTAAAAGTACTTGCTGTCTCCTGTTACGTCCTTGACACGCCGCAGGTAAGCAAGGTATAAGAGCACAGGTGCAGACCAAGCTTGTATGTGTGTTACTCTCCAGCCTGTCTGAGCTGGAGGGAAGGATGACATTCTTTATATTTTGGTTATGTAGTGGGTTTTTTCCCTCCAGTTCTTAAAATTCATGTGTTTCTGCAGGAGAAACAGGTGGTAGTCTCAGCCTTCCCTCCCTCTGGAGCTGGCTACTTTCCCAGAACAAAGCAGGTTGTTTCCAAAATCAGCAGCTTTGGTAGAACCAAGTACAGTAAATCTTCAAATACCCTGGTATTGTTAAGAGTGTCCTATGCTTTGCTGAGTCCAGCTTTAAGTACTCTGAGCTTTGTATTCTGTATCCTAAAGTGACTCTGTACATTCTTTGTATCTCCTTGTTCCTGAGTCTTCAGGATAAAATCATCTTATCCTACTGGAGTCACCCAGATGCCATGATGGTGGGACCCAGCGACCTGAGACTCAGAGGTTGTTTGTTCTGGCTTCGTGCAGTGTTGGTGATTTAGGTGCTCACACAGCCAGCCAGGAAGCCCAGCTCAGCCAGGAGAGCAAGTGGTGCTGGCAGCAGTACCTTGGCTGTGGGTGCAGCAGTGACCAGGCTTGCAGGCTTCCATCCAGGATTGCCGTTGCTATAAACAGGAACGGGGGTGCATGTAGAGCAGCTGGGATTAATCTCTCCTCACAGTTGGAAGGCAGGAGTCTTTAACCCTGAGCAGGGCTTGGGAGGAGGAATGGGTACCACAAAGCAGAGCTATTCAGCCATCCTGCCTTTGGCTCGCCAGGAGCCCTGGATCAAAGCTGGGAGGGGAGGGGTGGCAGAATTCAGCACTCAGCACATGTGGCGTGGAGCACATCCCGTGCAGGCAAAGCTCATGAACGGCTTTTCAGGCCATGGCAAGTCACATGGTTTGTGGATAAAGAGTCTTTGCTTTGTTGGACGAGGGCTGAATTGCAGGGACCCTTGGTTTGCCTTTCCCTCCCCACAGATGCCATGTGTACCCTGCCTGGAGGGATGCTGAACCACGTATGGCCCCCTCTCCTCAGGAAAGGAGCGATGTGCGATGGCTCAGCCCTCTAGCGCAGTGACACAGATGTATTGAGTACACACTATTATGCTCTTGCAGCGTGTGTGATGTATTGTGCACCTTCCAAACAAACCTTATGCAGTCTCCAAAGAGCTCAGTGCAGGAGTTAAACTCCTTTATGTTTTCTCTTTGGTGCATGACAAATCCATGCATCATTTTCAGCAGAACATGTTGTCACACAGCTCACCACAGCTACTCATCCACGGAGAGGGAGGATGGGGAATGGATGCTGTGTCACATGCTCTGAGCTCAGCTCTGCCAAGACCTCATTTTGGTCTAGCCAGTGTACTGGGTGAAATGCACACGAAAGCCTTGTCCCTGATCCTGGTGGAAGCATCAGTTAGGCCACAACAGCACTGCACTGATTTAGGTGCGTGCGGCTTCCTCACGAGGGGCAGTGGAGGGTCAGCTCCAGTCTCTGCTGTCTGTGACCAGTGACGGGATCAAGGGAACGGCTGGAGCTGTGGCAAGGGAGGTTCAGATTGGATTTTAGGAAAAGGTTCTTCCCTCAGAGGGTAGTGGGGCACTGAACAGGCTCACCAGGGCAGTGGTCACGGCCCCAAGGTTGCCAGAGCTCAAGGGGCATTTGGACAACACTCAGGCAACACGGTAGGATCGTTGGGGTCTGCTGTGCAGAGCCAGGAGTTGAACTCGATGATCCCTGTAGGTCCTGGATCAACTCTGGATATTCCATGGTTCTGGATATTCATCTCTGGATATTCCATGGTTCTGTGATTCTGTAACAGTGGTCTCGGGGATAGGCAGTGGACAGAGCGTGAGAGCCAGGCTCCTGCATCGCTGTGATTGCAGTCTTTAGTCCAGTCTTCTGAAACGAGTGAGGTGAGTCTTTCCCAGCCATTCTCATCTGGTGAACTGGGAGCAAGAGCACTTGTTTCCTCGCCCTTGAGTAGATAAAGATTTCCTTTGTACTGCCAAATTTCTTCCTATTTCTGTTACTTGGGATCATCCAGTTCTATCTGTATCTTGTCTCTATTCTCTTCTCTGCTGATGTTGCCTCCCAACTTGCACCTCAAGAGCGTTTCCCTGGTCTCTGTGTTGCTCCATTGAAATGCTGAAATATATCTCAAAGCCAGTCCTTGAGGAACTCTGCCAAGGATTTCTCTCATCAGTAATTCTGCTTTTTAGTGCTGCCCTTGATCTCCACTTCAGCCAGTTCTTCAGTTAGGAAAGACTGCTGGTTTTCCAATTCAAGTAACAGCTTCCTAGGGGTGTTGTTCCCTAGGGCTCCAGACACTGATGGTCACAAAGTATATTAGTTTCTTCCTTAAAAGTATATCAGGTTACTCCTTAAAATAGGAAATTATATCTCTAGGAGGTTTAGAGTCTCTTAGCCCCTGCTGTTTGCATTCTGCTCAGCAGTCAGGCCAGCGAAGGTTTGGGCTGGCTCAGGTCCCTGAAGGACGAGGTCATGCTCTGTGTGGGAGAGGAGCTTTACTTTGACATTCTCATTGCCCGAAGCACAATCAAGTCTGTCTTGCAGAACCAGCTGAACCCAGAGCCTCTGTGCTCAAATTCATTAGGCTTAATGAAATGAGAGGCGAGACCGTGACGTGCTGGTTTTTGCACAGGATGCTTTACTTTGGGTGTCCTATCTGTATCTCTCAGCTGTGCAGCATGTAGCAGATCTGATCTTGAGACCATTTCATGGCAAGAGCCTGTCTCTCTGTCCGTGTTTCTCTGCTCACAGCTTGTGAACAGGCTGCTGACCCTGCAGGATGCAGAGGGAGGCTTGGGTTAGGCTTGGGCTCCTTTTGGAAAAAGAAAGAGCTTTTCAGCCTCTCTATCAGTACAGGCTTTAATGCTCTTCCAGGCAGGAACCCAGCCAGGACCACAGCCTGCTGCAGAGCTCCTGCTGCTTGGCTCCACTGCCTCCCACACGGAGGGGGAGTGTGTGCAGGGGGAGAGCCTGCCTGTGTATCTGAACACTGAGAGAAGGGTGATGGCACTCAGTTCTCGCTGAGCCCTCAGGACAGCTCTTTTCTTTTGATGTTCAAGGTTTCTCTTCTCAAATTCGTTCTTGGCTGATAAAGAGGTTATTATAGCAGTTGAGTTTTCTTGAACACTGATCCCTTCTGCAGAATCTA
This sequence comes from Myiotriccus ornatus, assembly GCA_036023395.1. Lineage (NCBI taxonomy): Eukaryota > Metazoa > Chordata > Aves > Passeriformes > Tyrannidae > Myiotriccus > Myiotriccus ornatus. The sequence goes on from JAYRBT010000038.1 coordinate 11,071,646, forward strand.
AAAATGTGCCATTCCTATAGCACATACTCCCTTAGAGACATATGTCCAACAACTGACTTAAGGTTACATTTGTAACCCTGGCATGTTATTATAGTCTGTCTATCCGGGGAGTTCCCAGTAGTGTTGAAAATATAAGTTTCATCCTGCAGTGCAGAGCAGGTTGAGATTCTCCACACCTCAGTGCAGCTTGGGTGAGTTTAACTCATGTGGGTAAACCAGATTTACTGTGGCCTGGGGAGTGACGGCATCACTGGAAGCAGATCCATACGCTCCCAACCCAGCTGGAAGGAGACCCCTACCCTCCAGCTCAGCACATAGACAAATAAAAAGGGCTTATAAAAAGAAGGAGAGGGACTTTTTATATGGGGAAGTAGTGGCAGGACAAGGGGTAATGGTTTTAAACTGCCAGAGGGCAGGGCTAGATGGGATGTTGGGAAAGAATTCTTCCCTGTGAGGGTGGGGAGGCCCTGGCACAGGTTGCCCAGGGAAGCTGTGGCTGCTCCATCCCTGGAAGTGTCCAAGACCAGGTTGGACGGGGCTTGGAGCAACGTGGTCTAGTGGAAGGTGTCCCTGCTCATGGCAGGGAGGTGGAACAAGATGAGCTTTTAAGGTACCTCCCAACACAAACCAGTGTATGGTTATATGATTCTCGACTCCTTATATTTGTAATTTTTCTTCCCTACAGGTTTCTTGAAATGATGGAAGCCCGAAGTCAAGGACACACGTCACCACTAACAACGAACGGGCAGAGCCCTTCCTCTGGCTCCCAGTCGCCCATCGTACCGCCGAGCTCCACGTCGACGGGCAGCTCTAGTCCTGGCACCCCACAGCCGGCGCTTGCCACAAACTCCACCATCTCTCCTGACCCCCCACCATCCTTTTCACCAGTGCCTGCGCCCGAGGCCCCACAGCCCCACGTGCCTGCGCCGGCACCCCCGGCCGCAGCCCCCCCGCCCAGGCGCGGCATTATTGCGCGGCTGTTTGGGACGGCCCCCGCCTCAGAGCCCTCTCCTCCCCAGCCAGGTAGGTGCTGGTGCTGGTGCAGGTCCAGGCAGGATGTCACCTGTGGGCCTTCTGCTGTCTCTGGACTGGGACAGGGGATGTTTCACACATCTTGTCAGAGTTGGTGAACCCACAGGCCGTGGGTTCATCCCCCTGTGGATTCACTTAAGAGTTGGACTCAGTGATCCTTGTGGGTCCCTTCCAACTCAGAACATTCTGTGATTCTGTTTTATTTTCATTATTTCCCTGTGAGAGGCTGAGCAGACAAGTGTGTGAAGGCCCAGCAGGCCCTGTGTGTGCAGCAGGGCTGTCACTCTCTATTTTCCTCCTGATCAGTGTTTTGGTTTGTCTCTGTGCTAGGCTTGGATGGGGACTGTGCCCAGCCAGCTGGGTGGTGGCTGTGGCATGCTTGAGGAGGAAGGTCCTGAACACACAGGAGACACTAATAAATAAAATAACTGTCAGGTTCTTACCAGGAGCACAAATACCTCTTGAATAGCAAGAAAAATGGTTAGAGAAGCTGTTTGAAGCGCTGTCCTTGCACAAGTGTGTCAGCTCGGAGGGTCCTGTGTGTAGCAGAGAGCAGCAGAGTGCTGGGTTTAAAGGTTATTCAGCCAGAAATGATCACGTAGGTCCATGCTCCGCCGCAGATCCCCTCCAGGGAAATAACGCTCCTTCAGAGCTGCTCTGGGAGGAGGGAGTTGGGCTCGGCTCCTGCCTCAGCACTGGTGCAGAGTGGAGCAGCTTAGCCCTCAGTCCCAACTCTGCTGGACAGAGTGACGGGGCAGAGGCATCGAGGGTTTGTTGCATGTAATTTTACTGATCTGGACCTTAATTTGCCTGTCACATTCACTTTGTTTGCAAAGCTGACTGGAGCTGCAGAGCTGGCACTGCCTAAAAATCCTGACACGGTTTGAGTCACCGTTCAGAAATACCTTCCCTTTCACACTGTCAATGCCTCGAGCTCACAGTGCTGCCAAGGCACCCACAGAGAGAAAGGAGGAGGTGCTGGGAACACCAGTTGCAATTTCAGATGTTGAAATGGTTCTGGTTTAGATCTGCACACAGCGTTCTGCATCATGAACCTCTTCCCAGATATGACACAATGCACCCATTTTGGTTTGTTTATGACTCTTCCTACCCGGAAAAAAAAAAAAACAAACCAAAAACTAAAACAAAAAGACAAAAACCAAAGGGGAGCAGATGTTAGAAATTCCTTGTCAATAAAAAAACCTTTGTCATATTGAGCTGTAGAAAAAAAGAGACAAGTGGTCTACTACCAGTGTTACACTGTTTGGGTTTGGGGTTTTTCTTTTTCTTCTCTTATTTTAACTCTCACTTAGCTTGAGAGCTGTTCTGGGCTTGTGACCTGCATCCCTGGTATCTCAGGATGCTTAGGGAGGGCTGCAAAAGGCAGCCAGGAAGAGCTGATGTGTCAGTGTTGCGAGGTTTCTGTAGTGTGCCAAGGGTTTGCACCTCCACTGGAACATATCCAGGGACTAGTTCACTGGAAAGCAGCTGAAAAATCAGTGTCACCAAGTAATCCTTGGATTTTTCTGGGAGCTGCTATTTAAGCTTTTCCTTGAAGTCTTGGAGATCTAATTCTTTTGGCTGGGGCTTAGCTTACACCAACGGTATTCTATAGCATTAGTGGTAGTGTTTGTATGCAAAAGTGGTCTGAGACCTGTGCTAGGAGAGCAAAAGGCAGGAAAAAAAAAGACACAAATCTTGTTCACTCAAAAGAAAAGAGCCTAGATGTGAATTGCAGTGTGGGCATAGGAAAAAGGTTGAATACTGCTGATTCCAAAAAGGTTAATCGCTTCAGGCTTCTCAGTTGTGCTAATTTAATGAGTTTAATGAAATGCCCATACCTTAAAGATGCATAAAGGTGTCTCTACAAATAAACTGTATTAAAGTAAGTCTCTTCTTGAGGTAGCTCTTTAGCGTTTGTTTGCACAGGACATCTAAAAGCACAGTGTGAACAGTTCTGCCTTGGATAGTTACAGCTGAAGAAAGCAAGAGGATAGGAGAGAGTGAACCAAACAGTCTGGAAAAGGTAAGAGAATAGTGAGGGGACACCCCACAGGAGCAGTGCACATAGCACAGGTATAAAACCTGTGGTACTGTTGCAGCCCTCCCTGGAGAGCAGCCCGTGCCAGAGAGGTTTTCAATTCTAAACCACAGCAGCCTTGTGTGATCTGTGAGTGCCTTCATGCCAGACTCTGGGCTGATTTATATCCTGCTCATAATCTCCCTCTGCCTCGTGGTTGCTGCCACCCTGAGCAGCACAGGTCTGGAAAGAGCCAATTTCTGTCTTGCTTGTGGTGACCCCCGTGTTTTACAACTCCTGTCACTAATGCAGATCCTGCTGCTGCCACTCCTCCCCCCGACCCTGCAGCCCCTGCCAAGGTACAGAGCGTGGAGGACTTTGTTCCCGAGGACAGCCTGGACCACAGTTTTTTGGAAGACTCGGCACCACAGAAGGACAAAGGGAAACCTCAACCCAAGCACCGTGTGGATAGTGAAAGGTAAGGAAAGGAGGGTGGGACAGGGACACACCTGGGTATGCAGCCTGGCCAACCTCCTGCAACCATTCAGACAGTGATTCCAGAGCAGTTAGCTGTCCCAGAGCCTTTCTGGGTATGTTATGGTCAGTCCTAGCATTCACTGCCTCATGTTTAGTGACAGACACCGCTCCTGGGAAAGGAGGAACAGCATCAGCTTCCTGGTGCTACTGTCTTGCTTTGTGCCAAGGTTAAACCACTGGATCCTTTGGGTCAGGAAGGGATTTTCCTTCTGGCCAAACACACTGAATTATTTGCAGTATTTTCCTTCTGGAACACAGTGCACTTTGCAGGGATATTGTGTTTTCCTTTATGAATATTTCCCTTCTGCAGAGGCCCAAAGCATGGCCAAGCTCCTTTGTGACCTGGTACTGCCATTCCTGAGGCACTATAAAGGGGTCTGGGGTTTGCTGGAGGGCACTTGGGGGCACTCCATAGCTCTCTGGAATTTCGGAAGGAAGGATGGAGAGGGTCATGCTCCTTTGGGAGTGTCACTGCATGATTGCCTGCAGATTCCAAAAACCTCTTAAGGGTTGTCTTTTTTTTCTTTGTCTATGTCTAATGTTTTTTCCCAGCATTTTCTCTCTGAATTGGCAAAAGATTTGATGGGTCGATAAGGAATGGTTTGGATGATCACATCCAGCCAGTAGTGATCCATGTCTCAAAGCCTGGGTGACAGTGAGGAACAAGTGGTGTCCCTCAGGGATTTGTACTGGGACCAGTGCTGCTTAATGTCTTCATCGATGACACAGACAGTGGGATTGGCTGCACCCTCAGTAAATTAATCACAGCACCAAGCTGAGGGCACAGGTGACACTCCTGAGGGACAGGATATCATCCAGAGGGACCTGGACAAACATGAGAAGTGGGCCATAGGAACCTCATGAGGTTCACCAAGGCCAAGCTAAAGGTGCAGCACCTGAGTCAGGGCAACCACTGGTATCAGTCCAGGCTGGAGATGAACAGGTGGAGCAGCCCTGGAGAGAAGGACTTCGGGGTGCTGGTGGGAGAAAGCCTGGACATGACCCAGCCCAGAAACCACTCATGCCCTGGGCTGATCCCACAGTATGGGCAGCAGGGAGGGGGGGATTCTGCCCCTCTGCACCCTCATGTGAGACCCCACCTGCAGAGCTGCTTTCAGCTCCGGGGTCCCCAGCATCAGAAGGATGTGGAGCTGTTGGAACAAGTCCAGACAAGGCCAAGGAGATAATCCGAGGGCTGCAGGCCCTCTGCTCTGGAGCCAGGCTGGGAGAGCTGGAGGTGTTCAGCCTGGGGAAGAGAAGGCTTTGTGGAGACCTTATTGCAGCCTTTCAGGATTCAAGGAAAGGTGAGGACAGAGTTTTTATCAGGGCCTGTTGCAATAGGACAAGAGGGGATCATTTTAAACTAAAGGAGGGGAGATTCAGAGTAGATGTAAGGAAGAAGTTTTCTACCGCGAGGGTGGTGAAGCAGTGGCACAGGTTGCCTAGAGAAGTGGTGGATGCCTCATCACTGGAGACATTTCCAGTCAGGCTGGACAGGGCTCTGAGCAACCTGCTCCAGTTGAAGATGCTCATTGTGGGGGGGTTGGAATGAGCTGAGCTTTAAGATCCCTTCCAACCCAAACTGGTGTGTGATTCTATAACTGTCCATCTCTGCCAAATGGCAGAGCTGTGCTTATGCCGTAAGGTGGATTTTCTTTTTTCTTTTTTCTCCTTTTTTTCTTTTCCTGGCTTTGATGTTTTTTATCCAAAAAATAAGGGAAAGGGCATTTTGTATACTGAGCTGCTCAGACAAGAGGATGTGTAGTGAGCTGTCTGAAAGCAGACTGTCTCTTAAGAGGTGACCTAAGCATACTCACAGGCTCTGCATCCCTTTGCTTAGTATGTTCCTTGCCTGCTGCCTCTTGTCATCAACACTGGATTAACCAAGAGAGTAATTAATCGCTGACACTGCTCATCTGTGAATGTGGTGGATTCTGCATCTTTTGACATTGTTGTCATGATTCAGTGTTCTCTAGTTCAACCACAGCAACTTTAAATCAGTGCTATGTGTGAGGCTCAATTTCTGTCTAATGCAGGTCAGCCTGAATCATCATCCCTTGTGATGGCAGAACACGTGGATGTTTTATTAAAGAAAAAAAAATAGCAAGGAAAAAAATGTTGGTTGCTGGCAGTGTGCTGGCCTACAAAGTGTCTTGCTCATGGCTGTGGCTGAGCTGGGACATTTTTCTGTGTTTAACAAGAAATTGTCATGAGAGCCAAGCCTGACATTGCTGGGGTTGGCCAAGGGCCTGGGTCCTGAAGTGCCCTTGGAGCTCTGGAGCTGCAGTTCTGCTGTGGGCAGGAGGCTGGATCTTTCACAGGGGCTTCTCTGCTCCAGAGCAGCAGTCAGTGGAGGCAAACAGGTATAAAACTGTGTAAAAAGTCCAACGTGTTGAATAGGGGTGCAAGAACCCTGCTCCTTGGTTTAGAGTTGACATGGTTTTGGATGCTCTGATGTCCTTTTGCACTCCGTCCCCAGTCTTGGTGGCCTTCCAGTGTCAGTGAGCTGGTGGGGGCAGAAAAAGAGAACCCTTTGGGCTTTCACAGAGCCCACACTTGTTCACAGCTTCATCCTTTGCTGACACTGGTACCCAGTGCAGTCAGAACAGCTCTGTTTCCCTGGGAGAAGACCTTGCAGCCCATCCCTGCAAATTGACATTCCTCTGCAGCCTGGCATCCATGGCTTGCTCGTGTTTCTTCTGTAGATCACATATTTTTCTATGTGGTCTGGCAATTTGAAGTTCTATTTCTTGCCAAAAAGGGCCTACCACAATAAGCCAGATGTGCTTAAATTCAGAGATGCAGATGTGGCTCTGACCTTCACCTGCAATAACCATTTTCCTTCAGGATGCCAGTTATAGCCCCATGGTACCTGGGAACAACATACAGGTTCTGTAAGCACTGTGCTCAATAATCAGCTTCTGCTGCAGTGAGGAGGTGGTTGTAATTGCAACAGAATCTACTGCTGCAGAAATTTATCTCGGACCTAACGAACACAGTCCTGTGAAACCACTCAAACCTCAGGGAGATTTTATTGGTTTGAAAAAATGAAATCCTAGAAGCTGCTTTCCCCTTGTATCTGAGTGAGAAACGAGGCCTGAGAATATACCAGCAAGATGCTTTCAGGTCTCCTGGTCATTTTGAAGCAGATGCCTGAGTGCTGAGCTTACACAGCTCTCCAGCACTCCTTCTGGGGGCACTGGAGCCAAGGTAAGCTCTGAAAGTGAAGAGCCATTGAAGATGTAACAGAAGAATGGGCCGTGGTTTGAGACTTTGTGAAGTTTCTTCTCTTACTCAAGTCAGAGGAATTGTCTCAGTGACTGTAAGCAAGAGCCCTGCAGTGAGCTCTGAGAATACCTCAGGGCACTGTGGTTTCATGTGTGTGGCAGAGGTACATGCATAGGCTTTGAAGGCACCTTGGGGATCATCTGGTCTAACCTTGCTCCTCATCCAGAGCTGCTCAGAGCTGGTTGCCCAGAACCACTTCCAAATGGCTTCTGAATATCTCCATGGATGGAGAATCCACAGCCTCTCCAGTGCCCAGGCAAACGCTCAGTGGAAAAAGTGTTTCCTGATGTTTGTGAGGAACCTCCTGTATTTCAGTTTGTGTCCCTTGCCTCTTGTCCTGGCATCAAGCAGCACTGAAAAGAGCCTGGCTTCACTTTCTTTATACCTCTTTCAGCTGTTTAAATAGCCTTTCAAGGTCCCCCCCAAGCCTTCTCCGGACTAAGCAGTCCTGACTCTCACACAGGAGAGCCTTTCCTCATGTGAGTGATGCTCCAGTAAGTTAATCAGTTAATCATCGTCATAGCCCTTCACTGGACTCACTCTCCAGTGCAGAGCTGGAGACAGGACTCCAGCTGTGGCCTCACCAGTGCTGAGCAGAGGGGCAGGTTCACCTCCCTGACCTGCTGGCACTGCTTTGCCTCAGGAAGCCCAGGATACCACTGGCCTTCTTGGCAGCAGAGGCACGTTGTTCAGCTTGGCACCTCCAGGAACCCCCAGGCCCTCTTCTGTTGAGCTGGTGACCCCCAGCATGTATTGGTGTGTGGGGTTGTTCCTCCCCAGGTGCAGGACTTCACACTTCCCCTTGCTGAACTTCTTGAGGTTCCTGTCAGCCCATTCCCAACCTGTCCACATCCCTCTGAGTGTCAGCATGACTCTCTGGTGCATCACCCACTCTTCCCAGTTGGGGTCACGTGCAGACTTGCTGAGGGTACACCCTGCCCTGGCATCCATGTGATTAATGAATGAAGGTGATAGGACTGGACCCCATATTAATCCCTGGGTACACCTCTAGTTTCTGGCCTACAAGCAGACTTCATGCCCAAGTCTGCTCTCTCGAGCTCCAGCTTGCTTTTTACTTTCCTCCCTGCCCTTAGGATCCTGAATTTCACCAAGGCTGCCTTTGACCTTCACTCTCCCTACATGTGCCTCATGTTTTGTGGGTGTGAGGTCCAGCAGAGCACCTTTCACTGGCTCCTCTTATCCCTTGGAGGGGAAAGTCACCTTTAGTGCACTCTGGAAACCTCCTAGGCTGTCCTGTCCCTCCAGCAGGTACTCAGTTGTCCATGGGGCCCAGGGCCTGTGAACATGAGGCTGCTCCTGGCTTTTCTGTACAGGACCTGGTGCACTTGTTCTTCCCAGCTGGGCAACCTGTTGCGGGCACCCACTATGGTGTGACCTTTACCTGTTCTCTATTGAACCCTGACCCCTAAGTTCCCAACTGGCTCCTCATCCTTCCCCAGGCAGAGCTTGGTGTGCTCAGGCTGCTCCTTCCCATGGAGGAGGGCGAGGTCTGGTCCAGCTGCGAGCAGGATGTTGTGCTGTGTCACTGAACTGCTTCCTGAGCTCCAGGGTGTGTTTGCTGCCAGTTGTAAGAATTTGGTTGCTCTTGTTGAGCTTTAGAAAGACTGTAAATTCTGGCATTTGTTGAAGTAGGGAATTCTTGATTCTTTTGCTATGATGTTTTGTCAACTTCCCCCATTCCCTGCTCCATAACATCTCTAAAATAATGGAGCAAGAATTGACGTGGAGCAGCAATGTTAGAAAAAAACATCTTTTTTTCCTGAAATGTGCTCTCAGTGCAGAATGTGCTCCTGCCTGTGGAATAGGGCTGCTCTCCTCAAGGATCAGGCAGCTGGGGAACCTTCCAGCATTTAGTGACAGCTCGTGGGGTTGCTGTAGCTAAACCCCAGCACAGGCCTATGAAGATGAATGGAGTCCTGGGTTTTGTTTAATGGTATGTTATGGTTCTTTGACTTGCAATAGAGAACTCCCGGAATCCGTTTCTTTACCAGTTAATTAGGAAGGCATTTTAGTCTCCCAGTTTGCTGTTTCAGATCTTAATTTGCTGCTCTTTAACCTGATGCCCTGAGCCAAAGTGTGTAAGTGACTGCACCAAAGGAGCTAATTTGCTCCAAAGCAGCTCCTGCCTTGGCTCCTGCTGGGTCAGGCTGGCCTGGGTCCTGGGTGGTCTGGAGGTGCCCAAAAGCCAGTTTATGTTGTACCTGGCAGTGTTCTTGATCTGTCTTCTCAGCATCCCTAGACATTTATCTTAAACATTGATTAGACTGCCGTGCCCTTACCTCTGAAGGGCTTTGAACTGATTCTTTGCTTTTATGGCTCTGTTGTGGATGTAGTGGTGCCCAGCTGCACCAGCCCAAGGGAGGGAAGCCAAGGACTGTGGTTCACTGTAGGCAGCCTCCATCTCCTAGAACACGGCCATGCAGGCTCATCCTGTGACATGGCATTCCCTCAGCTTACCTGCTTTATTAGAGCTTAGGTTTTTTCCTCTTTCTTTAGCCCCCAAAAAACACATGGCAGGAGGATTCTGGTGGCTGCCCTGGGGCTATGGGAACAGGGCCCATCCACCTGTGAGGCCCTGAGCTCAGATTGCAGCAGGGTTTGTTTCCTCCCCAGCAGCCAATCTGTGACACACCGGAGGCTCGCTGAGGACACCCTGGCAGGCCCTGTGATCAGAGCAGACCTTGGCCAGTGTAGTCATTTTTTGGGGGGTACCTGTGCCTGCAAACCCACTGGCTCAATACTCATGCCAGCTTGGCAGTGCCTCAAGGGTTGGAGAGAGCCATGCAATGTGGTTGGGTTTGCATGCTCTGCCTTCCTTCCAGCTGGAACCTCAGGACCACAAGCTGATCCTAATTTTGCCTTGTCAGACCCTGTTTATACTGCAGCAGTGATTTTCCTGATGTATATTCACTCCATTGCTCTGCTTTTAAGCTGTCGCTCAGCGATGTGTGTTGGTTAGAGATGGAGGCAGTGCACTCACTGCGAAGGGAGGTGACCCACTTTGGCGAGGGGGTGTAGACGCATGGATGTTCCATTCGGACTGGGAATGCTTGAAAGGCTGCAAGTCTGGATGGTGTGAGGTAGGACAGTGGCAGCAATCTCTGAAGAGCCCCTGTGCCTAATAAAGTAGTGATGTGTTAAAGAAATGCAGTGTCTTTAGTTCAGAATAATATACTGCCATTTTTAGGATGCCAATCCGTTTTCTTTTCAGTGCGTTTCAAGAGGAAACTCTGCCAGTGCTTTGCAAACCTCAGGAATCGCTCACTTGTCATTCCTCCAGCCTTGGGGGCTGGTTTGGGCACCAGTTTTCTCTCCTTTGTGTGGCCAGGCTGTGTGCCTGCTTCCTGGCTCAGCATGAGAGCGGCAGTGTTAGTGATGAAGGGGCTCTTCAGCAGCCTGTCCCTGCTCAGCCGGGCGCTGCGCTGAGTCCTGAGAGCAGAGGGACCCACACCAGAAACAGAGGGAGAGCTGATGTTGGCCCAGATCTTGGCACTCCAACCCAGACGAGCACTGGTTGTGATCACTCCGGCTGCACCAGGTGTCATCAGCATGGTGTCCCACTGTCACAGATAACTCCATTGTCTGTTGGCAGATGTATTAACTCTTCAAAACTGACTTGTAAGCTGATATCCAACCGTATAAGAAGAGTCAGAGTGAGCAGTTACCATCATCCTGACAGTGTTTAGGGCATTCCTCTTCTCACCAGCATACCATCCTCCACTGTCTTCCAGTGCTTACCTTGTGCTACTGACTGGGAACACTTACTTCTTCCAGTTTAAGGGTTTTGTTTATATCTCTAAAATCTAATCTGTTCCAAGCTATAACAATTTTTTGTCACTGTGTAAAAATGAAGGCTGTGCTTGTATAATCCATGTGGTGTCATTAAAAGGACAGTGACTTGTGTGTGGTGGGTTATTGGGGAGGAGCTAGGTATCTCTGTGGATAAAGCAAGTAGAATGAGGAAAAGTGATGCAAAGGCTCATCAGCTGAGCCTGGGGAAAATCTATATTTCTGACATGAGCAAATCCTTCAGAAAGTATTAAAATTGAGTCCTGGGGACATTCAGACAAGAATCCTCAACTTGCTGCAAAGTCTCAATCAAGCTGCCTCTGAACACACAACTGTGCAACATCCAGGGAGGCTGACAGACTCCCGGCTCTGAGTGTGTGTCCTTAGGTTAATTTAATTTCGGGAATGTTAAAGTGTGGTCTGGGTATCTGTCTGCTTCAGGGAACACCACAGAAATAGAAACCATTCCAGGAAGCTGATAGCTGAGAGTGAATTCCCATAGCAGTGACAGTGTATGATCAGGTTTAATTACAGGATGTGGAGATGAAGGCAGACAGTTCCCATGGTTTGACTGACTGATTCTTGTGTGTTGGATGGAGCTCCATGTTCTGAGGAGCTGAGGCCACAGGCTGCTTTGTACCAGTGAGGCTCACCTTTTCCAGCCATTTATTTCCAGCTTGAGAGGTGGCAGCTGCTGTGTGACACATCCTGCTATGGCCTGTTTGGTGCAGGGCTCATGCCAGTGCTGCAGCCTGTGGGGAGCAGGTCCAGCCTGACATGGGCAGTGGGCAAGGGAAGGCTGGCACTGCACAGAATCACAGAGTCACTGACTGACTCGTGTTGGAAGGGACCTTAAAGCTCATCTCATTCTACCCCCTGCCATGGGCAGGGACACCTTCCACTAGCCCAGGTTGCTCCAAGCCCTGTCCAACCTGGCCTTGGACACTT
>JAYRBT010000038.1:11083380-11110789 GCA_036023395.1 Myiotriccus ornatus
CCTTCCACTAGCCCAGGTTGCTCCAAGCCCTGTCCAACCTGGCCTTGGACACTTCCAGGGATGGGGCAGCCACAGCTCTGGGCAGCCTGTGCCAGGACCTCACCACCCTCACAGGGAAGAATTTCTTCCTAATTTCCAGTCTACCCTGCCCTCCTTCATCTTAAGGCCATTCCCCCTTGTCCTGTCCCTCCATCCCTTGTCCCCAGTCCCTCTCCAGCTCTCTTGGAGCCCCTTTAGGACCTGGAAGGGGCTCTGAGGTCTCTCTGGAGCCTTCTCTTCTCCAGATGAACACCCCCAGCTCCCCCAGCCTCTTTCCAGAGCAGAGGAGCTCCAGCCTTTTAATCATCAGCTGCCCCGAGCTGAGAACGTTGCTCTTGAAGTTGGCTGGAAAAGCCAGGCCAGCATCAGTCTCTCTCCAAGGGGAGACAGGTCTGTCCAGCCCATCCTGGGGTGGGTGTCTGATCCCTGTCTGTTTTGCAGTGATGGAGAGGCACCCGGAGGGAACCCCATGGTGGCAGGTTTCCAAGATGACCTGGATCTGGATGACAAAATCCCCAGCAGACCAGTGCTGGCAGGAGAACGGGTGCCCAGCAAGAACATCACCCTCTCCAGTGAGGAGGAGGAAGAGGAAGAGGTGAAGGACTCTAAGGTCATCCCTGTACCAGATGAAGACAAAAACACAGAGCAGGAAAAAAAAAGGTACAAAGCACAGGCAGAAGTGTGGGATTGTGCTGGCAAACCTGAGCCTCTTCTCCATCCTGCCACTGACTGTGTGCAGCCTCTGGGAAGTCTTGGTGTCTCTGGAGCCTGTTCCTTCAGCTGTGAGCTGGGGCTGTAGTTACTGCAGGTGTAATTGCTTTGTGCAGTGTTTCCTGCCTTGGAGTGCTGAGCTCCTGTGGCCACTGGGACAGTTCTGCTTGGGAGTGGCCCAGCCTTTTCCTCGAATTTGAACAAGAGCCCATAACTGGGCACCAGAACAGCTGTTCATAGTGGTGTGGGGAAGAGAGAGGAGTCAAGTCTTGGGTGAAGGGAGTGGAGTCACTCATCACACCCTGTGTTGGGGAGCAATGAGCTGGGTCATGTTCTCCACAAACCACATCCTGTGGGCAACATCAGGCATGATGTGCTGGCATGGACACCCGTGCCTCAGCATCCACAGAGACATGAGGGTTATCCTCAGCCTCAGCGGTGTGTTTGACCACACCCCCCGTGGGATGAACTGCCTCTCCCAGTGGGATGCACAATGCAGCTCTTAAGGGGGGCTCAGCTTAAGCTGTAATTGTGCTTTGTTCCACAGAATGGGAGTGGACAGGCTCTGACAACTTGTTTCTTCTCAGGTCTTCCAGAAATTCTCTGAAACCACAGAGTGAAGCAATTTTGACCAAAGCAACTGACCCGAAGCCTCCTGACAGTTTACCTCCCCGATCCGGGTCTGAACGAAACAGCAGCAGCAAGGTCAACACCGGCCTGGCAGCCACTGCTGCTGCCCCTGCAGCAGCAGCCCAGGCCTCAAAGGCCACTTCCCAAAGCAAAGAACTTGCTTCCAAGCAGAAAGTGGTCAAAGAGGAGAAGCCTGAGGAGTCTGACAGTGATCAAGAGGGACCAATAGCTACTCAGATGCTCTCATTTGTTATGGATGACCCAGACTTTGAAAGTGAGGATTCTGACAGCCAGAAGAAGAAAATGGTAAATGACATGCCTGTGTTGCTGTGAGCTGTGCTGAGCTGAGCTGGAAGGGTTGAGGCATCTCCCTGAGCAGAGTCTTCATCTGCTCTCCCCTCCCTCAGGAGCAGTCGCAGCAAGGCAGGTGCTAAGCAACCTGCAGAGATTGATGTAAGCACAAACCCACCAGTGCTCTGAGTGTGAAAGCCACATGGCAACAAGAATCACAGAATTACAGATCCATAGAATGCCCTTATTTGGAAGGGACCCACAAGGACATCCAGTCCAACCCTTAGCCCTGCACAGACACCCCAACAATCCCACCCTGTCCCTCAGAGCATTGTCCAAACGCTCCTCGAGCTCTGGGGAGCCTGTTCAGTGCCCGACCACCCTCTGGGGGATGAACATTCTCTTAATATCCAACCTAAACCTCCCCTGGCACAAGGTTTGTATTTACAAACACAAACAAGATTTGTGCTTATGTGTTTTACTGTGCTGCTTATTCCCAACCAGTCCAAAGCGCAGCCAGTGCAGCAGTATGGAAGGTACAAAATATAAAGCTACTGGGTTTTCATCCAAAGTTTAACATGTAGAAGTGTGTCTCTGCCAGAGAAAGTGAGCTTCTTGCAGTCAATCTAGCAATCAAAAGGCCATCACAAAATTTGCTTGGCAAAGCTTAAAGGGAAGAAGGAAGGTCTGCCTGGGAAGGACTTTCCAGGATAGCCGAGGTAGCTGTAATATCTGCAACATTCAGCATGTGCTTGCAGGTGTCTGCTAAAACACAGGGTACACCAGGAGTCTCCCCACAGCCCCCCACATTACAGATGGAGAAAACACTTCTCCCACCCATCTTCTCTGAGCTGGTCAGAACTTGCTGCGTGGCTCGAGATATCCCTGATTTCAGTGACCTGTGCTCACAGCCTGCAGAGCAATCCCTGACAGTGATTTGCAATGGACAGTGGCTGTCCAGGGGTGGTGCTCTGGTGTCTGTGATAGCTGATGTTCAAGGAGGTTCCCTGTGTCTGCATCATTTCAGAATCCTGTAGAAAGGGTGGTTGTCCCAGTTTCTTTGACCTTGCCTATGTGTCACGCTGTTTATGAAGCAGTTTTCCGTTCATTTTGCATCTTCACTCCTGCTTTTCTTGGCAGTTTAATACGAAAGCAAAGTATTTGGAGCAAGTTTACATCTCTTGCGTGTGCTGATGAGAAAGGATTGGTGAGGGTGTCAGTGCAGCAGTGTCAGGGAATGCCCCATAACAGGTGAATGCCTTCCCACTGCAAGGTGTACTGGTCAGGCCAACCAGTAAAGCCATCACCATTAGCAAGGTGGGGGGCATTGCCTCGGCCAGCAGCACAGCAAGGCTGTGTTCGGTCAGTATACAAGGATAGAAGATATATGGAAAGGTTGGATAACAAATTCTGAAGAGGATCGGTTGACAGTATCAGAAGATCATTAAACTGAATTTCCATTCCCATCATGCAGAGACAGGATTTTTGGGTGGTATCCAGGCTCTGCAGCATCCTGGATTTTATCCCGCAGTGAAGGGGCAGATCTGGGAACACATTCCCTTTTAGCTCGATGAAGGGAGTTATTCTGCAAAGATACTCTGCTCCTTGGCCCTGCTCCCTCTGGTACCTGAGACCCCTAGAGCGCACAGCTTTTATCTCTCAGGGCTGGAGATGAGTTTTCAGCCTTTTAGGTTTGATTTTCCCAAAACAGAGGTGCCTCCCCAGGGCAGAAAAAAGCTGATGCTGGTGGCATAACGGAGCTGAAGGTCTCATTTAATCTCTTTACGTTGGGAATTTGGTTTCGGCAGCCCCAGTGTGAAGTTCTCAAAACACCCTTGCCAGTACCAGTGCGACTGAGGCATTTTACCAAGGCAAGAAAGAGCTCATGAGATCCAGGGCATTGATTTCCAGGCAATAACAGCTCAGTTCAGCTGCCATTTCCTTCCCTTCTGCTCACCTGCTGACATCTGACATTTTTGTGTACAAAATGGTTAGAGATTTTGGTTGAAACATTTGTCAGTGTTGCCTGCCTTTGCTTGTCTCTAGGATGAATTCCCAGTGCGGGAAGATCTCTCGGAAGTATCTGATGATGATACCTCGCTGGCAAAGCCACCCCAACCTGTGAAATCAACAGTCCCCTCATTTAAACTGAAAAATGACTCAGATCTCTTTGGTTTGGGTTTGGAAGAAGCTGGTCCCAAGGAGAGCAGCGAGGAAGGTAAAGTTCACACCTTATTTCCACTCTTGCTGCTTTTGTTTGTCAGGCATCTGTTTTTTCTAAAGTGGTTCCAGGGTGTCAACAAACCAATTTGTACTAAATAAAACACCCTCTAACTTCCTATGTGAGTCTGTAATCTGGTTTAACACAGCATAAGTAGCTTTAAAGTTTTCCCCATAAGGAGATGGGGAACTTGGCTTGTCCATGGCACCAGCCATGTATTATTTTAGTCCCAGCTGAAAGCAGAAGCACATCTTTCACAAGCTGCTGCTGTGTAAAGCTTCTTGCTTAGCCTTGCCTGTCTGGCATGTGGTGTTCAGCATTGCAGTGTCCACCTCCTCAAGAATTTGGATCAACTCGAGCACAGTGCTCTGACATACCCTGCCAATTTCCTCTTCTAATTTTGGGGAAAATGGGGTGGGATCTTGATCACAAACTAAGCATTCCTCAGGCTGTATTTTTTCCCCCCAGTTCCCGAGGGAACAAATCTTACTCGTGCAAAGAGTTCCTGCTGTCTAGGCATTAGTACAAAGCAACTTCCTATAGACCTGCCCTGATGTCACCATGAAAGATGGGAAGTTAAAGACTTAAGGAAGGAAGAAAGCTGTGAGCAGCACCAGAGAGAGCTGTTCCAAAAGTGTGAGCAAGGTATCACAGGCTGCCATGGCTTCATCAGCTTGTCACTCTGAGCTGCTGAACAGCAGAGCTTGAAATAGCTACAAGTGCATCTGCAGAGGCCCAGGTCAATAATTTAACTTCAGTTTAGCATCTTCAATAATTCACAGTGGGTTCCTCCTGTCTCCTCTTTTGGTGATAAATATAAAACCTTTTCTCGGTCGTCAGCCTTTGGAACTTGACTGGCAATTAAACTTCTCCGTTTACAGAGGAGCTGAGGAAAAAGGGCTGTGTAGGTAAGAGTGACAGTCAAATAGCACATGTTAAATGTGGTGCAGTCATGAAGCCTTCTGTGAAAGAGCCAAGCAGATGCTCTGCTGTTCAAGGAGGTTTTGTGCAGAGACAGTGGACGCTCAGCAGCCACGGTCACGTGGGACAAATGTTGTGACAGTGATGGACTCTGGGACTCATTTAATAGTGTGAAAGTATTCACCCCTGTAGAGTAGGGCTGCAGCAGGGATGCTAGGGGATGTAATTTCCATGCACAGTGTGAGAAGCAGTGAGTGTTGGCTTGTCAGGGTGTGCTGTCTGCTGGGCACCGTGTCCTCAGTCGTCCTCAGAGAAGCACAAACCATGCCTGGGAGGATTTCCATCAGAAGAAAACTGTTCCCAGGAGCTCTTCTTCAGTTCTGGAAGTAATAATCCAGTCCCAAATTTAGCCTTTGGACCATTTTGTAGAGCTGGTCTCTAGATTTGTTTCTTGGTAGCTGTGACACAGTGAATGCCAGGTCAGTGTTGCTAACACAGATCACAATTAATGCTCATAATTAAACAAGGTGCATATGGTTGAGTAAGGGTGTGAGTGCTGGGGCCTGTGTTGGTTTCTAAAGGGACACAGTTTGTCCTGAGGTGTTAGCATTGCCGTTGCCCATGGCTCCAGGATGGAGTATCTTGTTCTCAGAATTGCATCTGTCCAGGGCAGAATGGCATCTCTTACCATTTAAATTGAGTAAAAATAATGCTTTTTTTCTGTTTTAATAGATAAACAACCTTCTAAGGAGAAAAAGAAGAAGAAAAAAAAAAGCAAAGAGGTACTGTTTAATTCCTCAGAGCTGATCTGCCATGTTACCTACCAGCCAAGAACAGGGGTGGGCTTATATAGTGTCCTCTGGGGACCTGGTGGATTCCCTTCCATGTTCACATCCTGCAGCTGATGTGTGCCTCCCAGGCTCTGCAGACCACTGAGCTTCAAACCATCTTTTAGAGCAGTTGAATTTGAAAAGGGAGTGTTAGAGCTTGTAAAATACAGGATGAGGCAGATCCTGAGGGTGTTCATAGCATCATGATTTTTCCTGAGCAGAGGGGTGTCCCCAACAGACCTAATCTCAGGGACAGTGAGGAGAGTCTCAGGAGGTTTATTCTATGCCATTTCTGCCTGTCCAATAGCGTAGTATTGTTGGGCATAAACTGCCTGACAGACCACTGCTACCTATAAGCCAGATGGTCTGTCTGATCTTCTGTCCAAACTTGCAGAATGGTCTTCTGGAATTAACTCCAAGCCAGCCTTGGTGGTAGATGCTTCACCCTAACCTCAGGGTGATTGATGTTGAAGGTGTCCCTGCCCATGTCAGGGGATTTGGACTAGGTGACCTTTAAAAGGTCCTTTCCAACCCAAACCATTCTGTGATTCCCATCAGAGCCAAGTGTCAGAGCAGTATATCCTGGGTCACTGGAATACTCAGAGGATTTGCTAATAAAAATATTCTCATTTTACAGGAAGAGGATAAGTCAGTGAAAAAGAAGAGCAAACACAAGAAGAGCAAAGAGAAGGAGGAGAGCAAAGAGGAGAAAGAGAAAAAGAAGAAGAAAAAGAAGAGCAAGGAGAAAAGCAGTGAGATAGATGAACTTGAGGCTTTCCTTGGCGGAGGAGGAGCCAGCATGAGCAAGCCACGGGGCGGGGGGGACTACGAGGAGCTGTAGGCTGGCTGTGAACTCTGCACCGTGGCTGTCTCCATCTTCAATGACGAGTCACCCCAGGACAGGCACAGATGTGTAAAGCTTTGGCCATTTGATGTATATTCTCTCAAACCAGAGTGAGCAAAACAAAAGCTTTACATCTGTGTGTGCTGGCCTGGTGCATCGTTACACAAAGCAAGCGCAGCTGAGATGGACGTGAGCCAGGGGAAGGTTCAGGGTGCGGCTTCCAGGCTGTCGGCTTTTCTCCTTGAGAGATGCCCCGTCGGGTCGCTGGCAGGGTGTGGGGGTGAGGGGACCTGCCTCCTGCTCCATCCCTGCTGCATTCCACTCCTGCACACTTGAAATTCCTGTCTTGTTAAGAGGAGTACAAAAACATGCCGCATGAACGCATCGTGCTCGACTGTCTCAAGTCTTTAACTTCTTATCCTTCCTATTTTTTTAAGGAGAAAGGTGATATTGGCCATAGCTTCCCCCAGCAGTTGATGAGCTTTAAGTCAAGCAGATCATCTATGGTACAGCTCTCTAAAGTAGCAGGCGCAGAGCCAGCATGGAAGAGAGTGTGATTTTTGGAGCCCTTTGAACGGGACCTTTCTGCACAGCAGCTTAATTAGCCCTCACTGGTGCTGCTGGTGGAATTCATGAAGCCCATTGATTTCCGTGGCCCCAGTGTCTCAGACACTACATGTAAGCTGCTATGCAGTTTGGGAAAACAATGCAAAGTGGAAAGCTAACCTGAAAGAGAGAGAAAAATCAATGCTCTCCTGCACTTCCCAGTCTTAAATTTGCATATTCCAGAATCCCCTCCCGCCAGGACCTCTCAGGGACATGACTCCATGTGGAAATGAAGATATCCAGAGCTTCAGAGTTGGCTACAGGGCAGTGTTGGCATGGCAAGGCATTTGCTTCTCAGGCATTTTACAGACAGGCTGTAAAGCCCCAGCTGCCGCTCTGCACTGAGAGGGACCAGCACTGCAGCTCAGCAGCATCCGTCCTGCTCCAGCTTCTGTCCATATTGCAGCCAGCCAGCGTGCTGCCCTTCCTGCCCCAAGCAGAGCCCTCTCTGTCCCATGTTTGGGAAGCCTTTTAGTTTTTGCTTTGAACTTAAACCCGTGGATTGGTACCTGCTCAGCAGCCATTGGATGGGCACTACGGCCACCCACGGCGCTCGCCTGTGCCTCACTGAGCAGCCCCTGTGTTTGATGGAGCTGGTCAGTTCTCTGTGCTCCTCCTGGTTTGGTTCTGGGGTCCCTTGCTCAGCTCAGATGGTGAAGCTCCCTTCAGGGTCTGTGCATTACATTTCCCTCTTGCTTGTAAGTTGATTTGGGGTTTGGTTTTGTTCTCCCTCTCCCCTTTTTGTTGTAAAATGTCAACCATGAAATCCAAACTGGAGTTTCCTTCTGTGTCCCTGTATCAAGCAATGTGTTCTTTTGATTCATTATCCACTCCGGAGCTGTCTTGACCAGCAGGCATTTTCCTGCTCCATTTTTCTTTTTCTTGCCCACAAAATGCACTTGTAACCATTTCCCTATAAAACAAACTGGTTTTTTGCTGCATGAGCAGAGTATCGGTCAGGTCTGTTTGCCATTAGCATTCGCCTCCTCTGAGCATTTCACATGACACTGTAGGGAAATTGCATGAGACTGTTCAAGCTTTGCACATCTGGGGAGGAAAAGGAAGATTGGAACAGGAACGGTTCGCGGTTCCTCACGTGTGAAGGCAGGTGGGCGATGTTGGGTCATGTTCCATTTCTGCATCGAAAAACCCTGGTACAGTCCATTCTGACTATAAAGCTCTGTTGTACACCTGCCTCTGCACATCTTCTTCTCCCCCAGAGCGCTCCTGCCCAGGCTCAGGAGCCATGTGTCCCTCCACGCCCTGTCACAGAGGGGTGTCTCCCTGCCCCTCCTCAGGCTTCTGTGTTCCCAACCTCACAGCATGGTGCATGGAATTAAAAAATCAGTCCAAAGAAAGGAGCTGAATGTAAAACCCATGAACTCTTTCCCCAAAACTGAAGTCTGCCCTGAGGGAGCTGTTGCTTTCCCCGGTGTGGAAGGGTCGGTGGTTTTGGTCAGGTGTGTTTAGCAGGGGGCTGTACTGGTGCCCTGTCCCTCCTAACACCAGTGCTCTCCTCAGTTTGTCTGGCACCTGGGCCAGGTTTGCCACTGTAGGAACCTTCACATTCCCTATGGCTTGTCAACACAAGGAGCTGTGGCAAAAACAAGCAAAGATTAGTAATTTTGTTTTAAAATACTCCTGGAAAAGCAGATATGGCAGCTGGCTCTACTTATACTAGAGCCCCAGGAGGGTGTGTAGCATGGTTTGACTTTTGCAGCAAGGCCAGAGAAATCCTACCCTGTGGGTGAAGCAGGAGTGTGGAAGGGAATAGCAGCAAAAAGGCATTTTTTAAAATACACAAAATCACAGATTTGGGTTGGAAGGGACCTTAAAGTTCATCTTGTTCCACCCCCTGCCATGGGCAGGGACACCTTCCACTAGACCATGTTGCTCCAAGCCCTGTCCAACCTGGCCTTTTTAGACTAAGGCTTCTCCCTTTTCCAGGGGATGCTGAACTGGTTCGGGCTACAGTGTGGGGTGTGATCCAGAGCCAGCAAGTGTGAGGGAGGGGAGAAGGAAACAGGCCTTGTTTGAGCCAGACTCTCCCATGCCCAGCCTTTCAAAGAAGCTAAATATAAAAAGTATGTCTACATGCCTGTCATTATGGGAAAGCTTCTGCAGGATCACATCGATATAAATAGTTCCTGTGAGCATCTCTAGAGGTACCAGGGTATTTGCTTTTGGGTTTTATCAGTCATCCAAAAAAAAAATCAAGAGCTTGAGGCTAAGGAGCTTCAGTTCCTTGAAGCTAACACTGACCGGAGCTGCAGCATTACTGCTCCCTGGGTTTGGAGCAGGAGGAAGAAGAGCAGATTTATTGCTGCAGTTCAGGTGGGGTTGGTTCCTCAGCACAGCACGGGGAGCCTTGTCCATGGGGGACAGGGCACTGCCTTCTCTACTGCCTGACTGGGATCCACAGGGACCTCGGCCACCATCCCACTGCATCTTGGCCTCTGCTGTGCCATCTGAGAGCCAGAGTACTCGAGATAAGCCAGGAGAGCAATTCCATGGGTGCCTGCTCCCACCCACTGTGCCCTTCCAGCCATGATGGCTCAGGTGCTGCCCCAGCCTCTGTGGGGTGTTTATCTGGGGAGTGTTCCTTGCTGTACCCACCCCTGGAGTGGGATGTCCCAGTGTGACAGTTCACAGCTCCCGTCACTCTCGGCAGCTCCCCGTGTGTGATGATGCAGCTGCTGTGGTGGGATGTGGTGCAGTCAGAGTCCTGACGCGTTCTGATCTCAGCAGGCTTCACCTGGCTGCCTGGCAGCCCTGGGGCTCCTCAGCTGGGAGCTGGTTTTGGGGAGAGCTTCCAGCTGCCCTGCACCCAAGTGACCTGACTCCTCTGTCCTGCACCTCCTCTCCCCAGGGGTTCCTCCTTGTGCACATTTCCCTCCTGATGGCCCAGGTCTCCTTGGCATAGGTGGCTGCCCTGCCTGCTAAAAAAGCTCTTCCTTATGTTGATGTGTGTTAGTGGCTGTCACAAAAATCATCCCTGGAGGAGATCCAATCTGCTGAGCCGTGTGCCCCAGCCCCACAGGGCCTGTGCTGAAGGGACCGTGGTTCTCATGCCTGGCCTGTGGCTGCCTCTTTCCCCTGTCAAATGCCAGGTAGGGAACCAGCACCAGGACAGGCTGACAGGCCCCTGCAGCCCCCACCGCCACCATTCCTGCTCAGTTTTTGGCACCCCTGGATTTCCCGGACCATGGCAGGAGCTTGGAACCAGCTGATCATTAAGGACCCTTTCAACTCAAACCACTCCATGATTCCATGATCCTTGTGGAAAGTTGTCCACCACCTTTTGCCTTGGGGCTTGAGAGCTGTCTGATCATTGCCATTCAGATTTATTCCTGGACAATTTATTGATTTGTTCCTTTGCTAGAACTGTTGTTTAAGTGCTGCTCCCTCCTCCCAGCCCTTTGCCAAAGAGCTCTATCGCTGCTCCACCACTGTCCTGCAGGCCAGTCCATCCCCCAGCTGTGCCCACTGGCATCGGTTCCCTGCAGAGTTCATCTTCCTGTGGTCGTGCCAGTCCAGACAAGGTCGTGCCAGGGCTGGTTCTTAATGATTCCCGTACAATCCCTCTCCTGCTGACCCTGGGATTGGGCTGGCCTTTTCCATAGCTGTATCCTGGCTCACCAGTGCACAT
Organism: Myiotriccus ornatus; assembly: GCA_036023395.1. Lineage (NCBI taxonomy): Eukaryota > Metazoa > Chordata > Aves > Passeriformes > Tyrannidae > Myiotriccus > Myiotriccus ornatus. The sequence continues at coordinate 11,094,123 of JAYRBT010000038.1, forward strand.
GGCCTCTGTCATTCTCCATAGCTGGTGCCAAAGGCCACATGCAGGGAGTGTTGAGGGATGCAGCTTCATCCTATTTTTGTTGCTCCCAGAAGGTTATAACAAGGTTTTTTCCTGGCCTGCCAAGGCCCCAGGGTGGGAATTTGCTTCCTTCCCCCCAACAGTGAACATGAAAAGGTCACTGGAACTCAGGGTTTAGCAGGACACAAAATGAATGTGTGAGGCTACGGGTGCTCTTGAAGGCTCAGGGGGGCTGTGGTGCCAGAGATAAACCTGGCTGCCCCCAGGCCTGGTGCAGAATGGACTTGGGCAGGGCTGGCCTGGGGGCTGCAGCGTCCCTGCATCCAAGGGTCCAGCTGGTGGGAGAGGCCGGGGTGCTTGCCCATCCTTTGGGATGCCCCGAGCAGGCAGATGAGTGATGCTGGGGAAATCCCGCAGTAGGACGGGCTTAGGGACCGGGGCTGTAGCCTAGCAACAACCTCAATCGTGGCATAATAGAATTAATCCAGCGCTGGCTCAGTCTGCTGCGTAAAGATACCAGAGCGAGTGGCTGAGCCTTTTTAACTTGTGGGTTTGCCTCCAAAACCAGCCTGCAGCGTGTCAGGCATGTCTGGAGTGTTCCTGACCTGAAGGTGCTCCTCGGTGAGTATCCAGACTTCTACCCCTTGGCTGGGAAGTTGCTGAGCAAAGGGAATTTTTCTCTGGCACCTTCAGTGAGCCATCGTGGGCAATCCCACTGGGTCCCATGGGCTCAGGCAGACCCCGGCGGGGTGAGGTGTGGCAAGGTCGGCTAAACTGGGGTTCAGGCACAGAGCAGCCTGTTGGGAACAGGACACCATTCCAGGTTAAAGCAGAAGTGTCTGCATGCACACATGCACAGCTTGGAGCTGCATGCAGGATACTGCCGTGGGGCAGCCAGCCAGCCTGGGAACCCCTAAAACTCCTGGTTATCCCCAGGTTGTTGGCAGGCTCTACCTTAGGGCAGGAGCAAAGAGGGGAGGCAGTGGTGCAGCTTTCCATCACCACAGAGGGGAGATGGAGGAAGAGGGGGTTGCTGTGTTTCGTGGTGGCAGGGGACACCTGCGGGATGCCAGTCCCACCTCTCCCTCCTCCAGGATGGCATGTGTTGGCACTGAGAACGCTCCCAGTGCCTGAGGCAGCTGCAGCCGGAGCCTGAGCTGGTGTCTGCAGGCTGGCTGCGGGAGGGAGCCAGCCGGCTGGGAAAAGAGCAGGCTTTTCCCCAGAGCTGGCGGGAGAAACACCCCTCCCTGTGCCATGAGCAGCAGCTCCATGGCGGGGTGTGAGGTGGTGGCTCCCACCCGGGCTCGCTGCCCATGGCACTGCCGGCGCTGGAGCCATCACCGGGTGTCATTGCAGGGGGCACGAGTGACCAGTGCTGGCATGCTGGGGTGGGATGGAGGATGCCCAGCACCCTGCCCAGTGCGGAGGCACAACCCCCACCACGCACTGGTGGCAGGGCAACACCAACATCCCTCCTCACAGCCACCATGGGCGATGAGGGCATCCAAAACAGAGCGTCTTCTTGCCTCTGGCCCTGCTGTGGGTCAGCAGACGGATACCCTGTGCCTGATCTCCAGACTGGTTTCCTACTGGCCTTTGAGGACCAACCAGTCCTTCCCAAGGAGGCCAACAGGAATGTGGGGTTACAGTTTTCTGTGCAGGCAGGACCCCTCAGCAGCTGCTCTACAGGCTTCACTTCACCCCTGTGTGCCACCAAAGCTATGAAGGATGCAGGGCAGGGTCCAGCTCCCTCCCCCAAACTATGAGCAGGCAGCAGGGCCTGGCTTCTCCCGTGGTTCAGAGCTGGAGACAGGGAAGGGATGTGAGGGAGAAAGGAGAGAAGCTGAAAGGAGGAGAGCCCCTCCTGCCCCCAGCCAGGCATCACGCTGATGCCAGCTAGCTCTGGAAAAGGAGAGCATCGCCCCCAGAAAGGTGCAGGTGTCGGCAGCAAGTGGCTCATCCCATTCCAGCTCTGCCTTTCCCAGCTGTGGGATCCCCACGTTGCCTTGGAAACGGGGGATTTCGAAGCAGCTTGCAGTGGTGCTGCCTGCGGTGTGGGCAGAGGCCCAGGCCCATGCCATTGCCCTGCCCTCTCTGTGTCCCCAGCCCTTGCTTTGCTGCTCCCCCCTCAGCCTTTCCTGTGGGCAGGGGTGTGGCAGTGGCCAGACCCTCCTCGGGCCCCCCCAGAGCTGGTCCTGTAGTGAGTGCTCTGGGCCCCCACACCCTGGCTGCCCATGCGGGAAACCCAGAGCCCGAGCAAAGGGAAGGTGTCAGATTATCAAATATTTATCGCTGCTGTGAATTGAGCAGTGTGGGACGGAGCGGGGCAGTCCCTCGACACTGCTTGGGTGGTTGCAGCACCCATGGAGAGGACCCAGCAGCCACCCCCTGCCCACAGGCCTGGCCAGCCCCAGCTGCTGCCCCTTCCCATGGAACCACAGCCCCCGGGGGCACGGCACAGATCCGGCATCGCCTCCCAGTGCTCCGTAAGGCGCCTGACCTGCTCCTCTCGCCTGCACGGCGCGGTCGGGCAAGGATTTCTGCTGCATTCGGGAAGCCAAGTGGGATGGAACCAGGGGCCTCCTCCAGCTGCCTCCCTGGAGCTGCTCACGCTCGGCTCGAGCCGTGCCCAGCCCGTTCCCTGCGGAGCTGTCACCCCGCGGGTGCAGTCGCCCTGACGCCAGTCCCGTCTCGCAGGTGGCCCCGGGGACAGGCTGGTGGTGCCTGCGCCGCGCTGTCGCTTCCCATCGCGGGCCCCGCGCTGAGCTGCCCGGCCTCCCCCGTTCTGCCGTGCCACGGGCACCACCAGCACAGCCAGCGCGGGGATCGCCGTGCCCAGGGCAGCGGAGCCCAAACTGCCACCCGCGCTCTGCGGGGCCACACACCTCCTACCCCAGACAGCCCCGGGCACCCGCAGGCGGGATCAGCCTGTCCTGTCCCCTGGACTGGCAAGGGCACCCCATGGCAGGGCAGCTTGGCCCCCAGCTCCCCAGGCTGGGCATTTTGGGAACCTATTGGCTGCTTGACATCTGCCTGCCTGTCATGTCCTGTGGAACAGGTCCTGAAGCGCAGCTGGCCCTGGCCTGGCTGCCCACTCTGCCAGGTGAGGATGTGCTGTCTCGCCGTCCTTCAGTAACAGGCCTGGCACGGGACAGAGGTGGAAATTGTTCCTTTGTGTTTAACATCCTTCCAGGTGGTTTTTCCCCAGTTGCTTTCAGAGTTTCTCTGATCTTCTTTTGCTCCCAGAGTGGGCCCTGCCGGATTCCCCTGGCAGCACCACACCAGTGCCCCAGTCCCACTGCCAGACTGGAGCTTCCAGAGGGTTATGGAATCTTATAAAATTGAGACAAATAGTATATTCAAACAAGATTTATTTTATAAACCAGATAAACCCATTAAAGCTTCCCCAACATTTGAATACACATTCATGATGTCAAATGGAATTGGTGATGCCTGACTGCCTTGAGAATTCTCAAGATTTTAGGACAGCTAATGTGTAATTTGCAATCACTCCCCAATAAGGTGAGGACTCTCAGCCTTGAGGAGTTTCCTTGGGCAGTGTTGTACCCCATGGGAAGAATCCCTGATGGCAGTCCTGCTTCTCCAAGGGGGATGGCTCCACTGACCCCCAGTGGGGCTTGTGATCAGATCGTGGAGTCACAGACTAGTTCTGTAAAAGGACCATAAAACTCATGTCATTCCACCCCCTGCCATGGGCAGGGACACCTTCCACTAGCCCAGGTTGCTCCAATCCCCATCCAACCTGGCCTTGAACACTTCCAAGGACGGGGCAGCCACAGCTTCTCTGGGCAACCTGTGCCAGGGCCTCACCACCCTCATAGGGAACAATTTCTTACTCATTTCCAGTCTACCCTGCCCCCCTTCAGCTTTAGGCCATTCCCGCTTATCCTGTACCTCCAATCCCTTGTCCGAAGTCCCTCTCCAGCTCTCTTGGAGCCTCTTTAGGCACCGGAAAGGGCTCTGAGGTCTCCCTGGAGCCTTCTTTTGTCCAGGCTGAAAAGCTCCAACTGTCTCAGCCTCTTTCCAGAGTAGAGGGGCTCCAGCTCTCAGTTCTGACAGCCCTCCCTGGCCAGGGTCTGACTTTGTCTCACCACAGCTGCCACACAGAGGTGACAGGGTCACCTGCCCAGGGGCAGCTAGTGCTACAGCTGGGGTCAGTGTCTGGAGGGTCTCCATCCCTGCTGGGGTGGGTGCTGCTGCCACAGGGATCCCGGGGAAAACCTCCCCTCGCTGCCCACCTCCTCCTGCCTGTACCTCCCTCCCGGTGAGGCTCTGACCCTCCTGACAGAGGGGTACAGTGTTTTGCAAATGCTCAGAAAGGTCTTTCTAGAGCTTCAAAATTGCTCTGTGCTGACCCATCCAGAACTGTCCTCCCCCCTCCCCATGTCCCTGTGGTCCCCACCAGCCTTCCTGTCCCTGTTCCTGACCTCATGTCCCTCTGATTCCTGGTGTGACATAATTGGGGCCAGAAGAGCCCCCACCCAGCAGGTTTGGGGACTGGCCTCTGCTGCCCTGCCAGCCCCACCAGGGTCAGCATCCCAGGGCAGGCACGGGGAGGCCCTGTGTTGGGTGTCCCCTTCCTGCTCTGAGTTGCACCGAGGGGGCTGGATCAGGAGTCTGATGTCCTGAGCCAGGTGAGTGTCAAATCTCACACTGAGCTCTTGCCATGGCCCCAGCTGGTCCTTGGGGAGGGCTGGTGAGACACCCCCCTCCAGCCTTGCAGCTGTGTAAGACAGATGTGAGCCCCACACGTCCCCTCCCAAGCTGAGATCTGCCCTGCTTTAGGTCTGGCCAAGTGCCCAGCATCACCACAGACCCACACAGGTGACCTGTGGGCATGTTGTTCCTCTGTGCCTCAGTTTCCCCCTGGACAGAGCCTGGCAGAATTGAGTCTATCACATGCAGATACGCTGACGAGGGGCACGCTGCCAGGGCTGCTGGGGAAACTGAGTCACAGGGACACAGTGCATTGTGGTTCTGCTCCCTGTGGGGCTTGGGGGAGGACTCAGCACCGAGGAGGCAGAGACCCCCGCAGAAAGGGGGGTTTGCCCCCACACAGGCCCAGCCTGGCTGCTCCTCATCCTAACGACAAGCCAGGGCAGGGCAGCCCATCCACATGCTCCACGCACAGGGACAGGAGCTGCTTCTGCTGGGGACAGCCATATGGCTGGCCTTTTCCTTGTAGGATTGCAGAAACAAGCCGTGGCTCGTGTGATCCCTCTGGCCACTCGTGTGTCCCTTCCCCTTCCCTGGAAGCTCGGCCAGGAACAAGCCCGGACCCGCCCAGCCATGGCGGGGGCCCAACACCCCCATCCTCTGAACGGGACTAAGGGACAGGCCCACCCCTCCCTGCAGAGTCCTGCTGCCCATATGGCTGTGCCGAGGGGATCCCCTCCATCGGAGGGGCTGCCACCCCTGCAGGCAGTGGGCACAAGGTGAGGGGCAGCTCCCTCCCAGCCGCTCAACCATTCTCAGCACCGGGGGGGCTGGGCTGGAGCCATCCCCCCAAGCTGTGTGCCCCAGACCAGGTGCCCAGGGTGTCAGAGCCCAAAGCAGCAGTGTGGGCCAGTGCTCGGGGAAGGTGACAGCTCTGAGCAGCCAGCACAGCCACAGCCCTCAGCTCCAACCTCCTCTATAGGATCTTCCCCTTCCCCTCTCCCCCATGCTGCCACTGGCTCAGGAAGGAGGAAGATGAGGAGGAAGTGGAGGAGGTGAAGGAGGAGGAGAAGGAAGAGGAGAAGGAGGAGGAGAAGAAGGAGGAAGAGGAGGAGGAGGAGGAGGAGGAGGAGGAGGTGGAGGAGGAGGTGTCCACAGCCCTATTGCACATGCCATGGCGCTGCCGTGTCCGGGGCATGGAGACATGCCCGTGGTCCATTTGGATCCCTCAGCACTTTGCAGCCTGGAATAGCAGCCACACAGGGGGAGCAGATGGTCCCATTGTCCCCTGCCATGGGACTTGGGGGACATGGTCCAGCCAGTTTGTCCTCTGACTTTGGAGCTGTGGTTGTTCCAAAGCACAGAGCTCTGGACAGGTGACCTTAATGCTGTGGTGTCAGGGGGGCCGCAGCTGCATGGACAGAGGGTGGCACTGCAGGGGATGCCCTCTGGGCAGGTGTTGCTATGCCCACCTGGCAGATCCTCCTCCATGCTGGGGAGCCCTGCTTTCCCATAGGGACAAGCTCCTGCATCCTTTGGGTGATCGCACCCACGGGGGATGCAGAGCCCACCGGTGCTCCCGTGTGCATCAGCGGCCGTGTCACGGCGCCGCCGGTGCTCGGCCCTGGCGGGAGGCTGGCTGGCACAGGACGGCAGCAGGCGGGACAGATGGAGCAGCACGGCAGGGGCCGCGGGGGCAGGAAACCAGGGGCAGCAGGAGCGGCCGGACCAGCAGCCCTGTGTCCTGCACAGAGGAAAATGGAAGTGCTGGGGTGGGGGGGAGGTGATGGGGCCCGTCCAAGCATGGCACAGGGGGCCTTGGTGGTCTGGCCCAGTGTGTGCAGCAGGGACGGGTGGATCCTGTTCCCCGCTCCTCTTCCCTGCTCTTGTCTCACTCACGAATGCAGTGAGTTTCTGGAGCTCAGCCCGGCCCCAGACAGGGCATGTGCTGTTGGTCCCAGGGGGCTCAGCAGTGCCCACAGTTCCCAGGGAGCAGCAGGGGCATTCCTGCAGGAATCACAGCAGCACCAGCCCACAGAAGGCCCCCCAGCACAGCTCTGCCTTGTGCAGGCACCAGAGATGGTGGAAGGATGTTTGTGTTGCTGCAGTGGAGGGAGGAAAGGGTCTTGACTACAGGGATTTTGAATCAAGCAAATCCCAGGGTGCACCTGCCTTGGATCAGGGCTCAGAGCCACGGCAGTTCCTGGCAGGTCCTCAGGGCCATGCCCATGCCGGGGCACCCACAAGTGCCACGGCTGCCCAAGGGGCTGTGGGCAGCAGAGGGTGGCTCAAAGCGGTGGGAGACGGGGAAACTGAGGCAGAGCTGTGACAGGGGGGCCGTGCTGTGCTGGAAGCCTCTTAGGCCAGGATGTGCTGGGAGCTGTTCTGTGCAACCTCTGCCCGCCTCCATCCCTGAGCATTCCCGCGGGGTCTGGCTGCCATAGGCAGAGACAGCCCTGGAGCCTCTGGGAAAACGAGGCCACTCCATGGAGGAGCTTAGCAGGGGATTTCCCTGCCCACTTGGCCCTGGCTGCAGAGAGCCACAGTGATGGGCCAAGGTCAGGCAGGACAGGCCCGGGGGGCTGTCGGTACTGGGGGGGCTGTTGAAACTGGGGGGCTGCAGGCACTGGAGTGATGCTGGCACTGAGGGGTGCTGGCACTGCGGGGGCTGATCGAACTGGGGGGCTGCCAGTGCAAGGGGAGGGGCCTGCACGGGCCGTGGGATGTCTGAACACGATATGGGGCTGATCCCCTCTGCAAATCTCTGGTACCCAGGGGCACCGGCAGTCCCGCACCCATGGGGCAGGGGTCCCCCTGAGGGATGGCACCGGGTCCCCCAGAGCCTGCCCGGGCGATCCCAGGGATGCTTCGAGGAGCGAGGACAGGGCCACAGATGGGACCGGCGTAGAGCGGAGCCGGGCGTGGGGCCGGGGATGAGGATGGGGATCGGTCCGGGGGCGGCGCCGGGGGAGGCTCCGGTGCCGGTGCCGGCCCCGCTGGTAACTCCGCCTGCCATATTTATGGCAAAACAAGCGGCGGCGGAGCGTCGGGCCGAGCCGTGCCCTGCCGAGCCGAGCCGAGCCGAGCCAGATCGGGCTGAGCCGGGCCATGGCCTCCCGAGCGACGGCATCCCCAGTCTAGCGCGGGGGCAGCGGGGGCTGCCGGGGCGGCGGGCGTGGAGCAGGTAAGGGGTCCCGGGCAGGGGGCTGGGGTTTGCCATACCCTCCGGCGGCTCCGACAGGACTATCCCCTCGTGGCTCCCCGGATCATCGCATCGCATCACATCCCATCCTCCCGCTTCACTCTCCCGTGTTCCACATTCCCATCCCATCCTCCGAGATCCTCACGGGCCATCCCAACCCCCCGGCTCCCCTCATTCTCCCCATACCATCCTGCTGTGCCCCATATCCCCCTTCCCATCCCCCTGCGCCCTCCCCGTCCCCCCAGTCCCTCGGGGGTCATCCCCATCCCGCGCTCCCTAGCCGAGTCATCCCACCCCATCGCACCCGTATCCCCGTAATCCTCTCGTATATGCCCCATTCCCGTCCCATTCCCATCCCTATCCTATCCCATCCCCAATCCCATCCGCATCTCCATCCGCATCCCATCCCGCCGCAGTGCCCGGGCCGAGCCATCTCCCCCCGGTGCCCGGCTCAGCACCCTGCGGGGCCCAGCGGGCCCGGTGCCGGTGCGCAGCGGGGTGGGGGTGCCCGGGGTCACCGCCCCGGGGTCTGCGGCAGTGCCTGGGACAGCCCCGCTCCCCCCGGGGGCTGCCCCAAGCACCCTCCACCCAGCCCCGGCCCCACAATTCCACCCGCCGGGGTGCTCAGAGCCCCCCCCCGCCCGGCCGTGCCCGTTTGCGGGTGCCCTCCAGGGTGGGGGTACTAGAGGGGCCAGGAGTCAGGGCGTCCCCTGCACTCCGCGGTGCTGGTCACACCACCCTGGATGCCGGCACCGGGGTACCCTCCTGGGCTGGGGGTGCTGCTGCCCCCCGGCAGGATGAGCCCTTCCGGAGGCACAGGCAGGGGGGAGGCTGGGCAGCCATGTGTGCCTGGGGGCCTCCGGACGGCGAGGGGGATGTGGCAGTGCCCGGGGCACACAGGCTGCGAGGCACAGACGGGGGCACAGGGCTGGGGGGCACAGGGCTGTGTGGAGGGGGCTGCGTGATGTGCAGGGCGGGCACCGCGTGTGTGTCAGGGGTGTCCTGGGGGCGGCACAGGGGGAAGTGTCTATTTGCCATGTACACGGGGCAGGGGCTGCTGCCTCACCACGGGCTGTGCCAGCTGCCAGCTCTCGGGGCGGGCAGTGCCCAGGCAGCGGCGGCCGTCGGTGCCCTGCTGGCACACATCCGGCACACAGGCCTGTGCGCAGCGGTGCTGGCAGTGCCAGGGCACAGCACACACAGGCGCTGCCCCCACAGCAGCTGCTGGTGGGATCTCCAGCATCATCTGCTCGAGCAGCGTGGTTGCAGGGGCTGCAAGTTGCTGCCCTGGCTGCATGTCCAGACACAGGTGCCGCTGGTGTGCTCGGGGCAGTGCTCAGGGCGGTGCTGGGGGCAGTGTAGGTGCTGCTGGCCGTGCCCACGGGGCCCTGTGTGGGCAGTGGGCCCGGTGCAGTGCAGTGTGTGCTGGGGCTACTGCGGGGGGGGGAGTGCTGCATGCTCAGTGCTCTCTGCATGTGCAGGCAGCGTGCAGGCAGCGTACCTGCTGCAGTGCCCTGGGCAGCGCTGCTGCCTGCTCAGCAGGCTGTGTGTGGGCAGCGAGCAGGCAGGGTGCGCAGCAATGCCCAGGCAGTGTGCAGACAGCGTGCACAGGGCACCGGCCTGCACCTGTGGCAGTGCCCCAGAGCAGGGTGTGCAGACAGCAGCCCCTGCCACGTGCAGGGACTGTGAGTGGGCAGTGACCTGGCAGTGCCCAGGACAGCATGGGCAGGCTGTGGGGCAGTCATTGGCAGGGCAATGTGCACAGGCAGCTCGGGCCAGGGCACAGGCAGCACGGGCAGTGTGTGGGCAGTGCCCTGGCAGTGTGCTCTCTGCAGCAGGTGCAGGCAGTGCCCTGGCAGGGGCAGCCCAGGCAGCACCCACCGTGAGCATGGGGTGCACAGGGAGTGCTCAGGCAGTGTGGGGTGCGCTGGCAAGGGGCACTGCATCCCACCCCTGCACACCGCCCGCAGCCCACACGTGGCATGTGCAGGCAGCAACCCAGTTCCCGGCAGCCTCCTGCGGGTCCCTCTGGCAGCCATGGCTGCTCCCGGCCCATTGTGCTGTCACGGCCAGTGCTCACGTGTTGGGCTGTGGGGGGCTGGGCTGGGCACAAGGGCAGGACCCCACGGGGGTGGCTCCCACCCACTCCCTGGCCAGCGGCTCCTCTGAAATTGCTGATGGCCGGTGTCAGCATCCACGGGATGACAGAGGGTGGGAACCCCGAGCAGGGAGGCTGCTGCCTGCTGAAAGTGTGCAGGTCTGGGGTGAATGGGGGTGCCCATGAGCAGCGGGGGTTGGAGAGCAGAAGGGATGCAAAACCCTCTCACTGCGGAGGGGACTCAGTGTCAGAGGCACTGAGGGGGTGGGAGTGCAGTGGCACTGGCAGCACTGTGGGGCCATCCCAGCTCTGCCCCTCACGATGGTCAGAAGGTGCCCATGGCTGTGCAGGAGCTTTGCTGTCCCTATACTGCTGTGGAGCCTCAGCCCCCCCACGCACCCTCCTCACACACCCTCCTCACACACCCACGTTGTCCTCACCCACGCTGTCCTCGCAGAGGAGGAATAATTTGGAGAAACCATGGCAACCCTGCAGCTCCATGGGCTACGGGTGCTGCTGGGTGGGTGGGGGACACACTGGTGCCCGTGGGACACAGCGCCCACGTCCCCGATGCACAGGGATGTGCACAGTGGCCTCGCTGGGTTTGGTTCAGCAGGGCTGTGGCTGCAGGGATCTCTCAGGGTGCTCCATGTGCCCTCAAGGCATCCACGGCCCTGGCAGCAGGCCCTGCAGCACTGCCGGGGGTGTCCCAGGACCCTCATGTGCCTTGTTTATTTTGCAGTGCTGGGATGGAGCCGCCACCTCAGCCAACCCACCCCCTCCCTGCTGCTGCCGGACCAGGTAGGACCCTGGGTTATAGTTCCCTGCTCACCAGCCACCCAGACACCACAGGGAAGGGCTTCCCGACACCACTGTCGGCATGGCTGCAGTGTGATGTGCTGTCTTCCCAGATCCAGCCCAGCACCCACACTCTGTGATTCAGAGGGGCCAATGCTGGGCCACCGCTTTGGGGGCAAACCTCCCCTCCCAGCCCCAGAGGGAGACACTGAGACCCCCACCTTCATCCTCCCGGCATCCTGTTCTCCCCAGCTCATGCCATGACAGACACCCCAACCCCACTGATGACCTCAGCTCCAGCACCCACAACCCCCAGCTTTGAGGCAGGTAAAGAGGGGGAACCCAGGTCCCCCTCCCCATCTCTGCATAGTCGATGCTTCTTGACAAATAAAGTCAATTCCTTTCCTGCAAGAAACACCTTCCCTGTGGTCCTCTGCTGCTCTTTAAAGCCAAGTACCCTTTGGTGGCCTTTGCCACCCACCTTTAGTGCATTGTGGAGGAGCCAGTATCCACCAGTGCTCTCGGGTTTGTGGTGACCAAAACAAGCAATGCTCAGAGCACATGGTGAGGTGACAGCCAGTTGAGGGTCCACGCTGTGGACAAAACCTGTGCATGTCCCTCGGTGCTGGTCGCAGCACACAGCAACTCTGGAGGGGTTGGTGGAGAAGGACAGTGCCAACACCAACATGGCCCTGCAGGCAAACCCCCTCCTCTGCCCCCCCAGCTCACTCTGGGAAGCTTGTGCTGATGTCCCCATTGTCACACACCTGTGTCACACTGTGGCTGGGAACTCTGCACACCCTGGCCACCCAACAGCATCATCCTGGAGCAGTGGGGTGCAGGGTGCTGGCACATGGTGGGTGTCAGACCTTGTGTCCCATGGGAGCTGGAGCCACCGTCCCACCCACTCTCCAGCCTTGGGGCCATGTCACAGCCATGGGACATGGAGAGGACAAAGCCAGTGGGCACTGAGCCAGCACAGCCCTTCTGGCACAGGGAGGCAATGGAAGAGTTACTTCCGACATGTAGGTTGGGGCACCCCTGCCACCCCCAGTGCCACCCATGGAAGCCCCAGGGAGCAATGCATCTCCAAGCAGCCAGGACTGTGGCCACCCTACACACCCACCCATTTGTGGGCCACAGTGGGTGCAGCCATCACGGAGGGGGTGGGTAGGTACAGCTCCTGCACCCTAGAGAGTCCCGGGCTGGGGGGCTTCCCAGCTACCTTGATGGGTGGTCATGGTGCCCATTCCTGGGCCATGCTCCTGCCTATGGTGCTGGTGCTGGGACACGGGTGCACACAGTCCCAGGAGACCCCTCACCACTCAGCTGCTCACACCAGGGCTGGGCACACACTCCCTAAGGAAAGCCCTGGCAGTGAGTCCCCTGCCCTGCTCAGAGCTTCTGATTCTCGTGATGCTGCAAGACAGTCCCTGTGTCCTCTGGCCTAGGAACAGGGCATGGTGCCCCATGTTCTCTCCCTGCGCTGAGCTGGCACCCAGAACTGCCCGGCTGCCCCCGCGTGTAGCCTGCCAGCCACTCCGTGATTTGCACCCTGGATCTGAAGATTTTTGCCAGCTTCTTCCCCCACCTGAGATCTGACTATTAACAGCAGCAGTGGAGGCTACGATGCCCCCGAACCCTCATTTCTGAAGAGGTGGCCAACCCCCTGTCCTGAGCCAGGAGCCATGGGGATTGATCTGAGGTCCTGCCAGGATTGAGGCGCCTCATGTGTTCTCTTGCAGGGCGGGTGATCGTCCTCTGAGGCCGTTTGACAGGTGGGAGAAGAGTTGCTTTTAAGATGACACGAACAGACCCACCTGACATCCTGGTGTCCACAGTGTACCAAGACATCAAGGTGGCCACTGCAGCCCCTGGGGATTCCATTATCTGTCAGCCCGTGGCACAATGTGATGCCTCCATGTCCTCATCCCTGTCCCGCGAGCCGCAGCCCTTCAACAAGCGCCATTGCAGGAGTTTTGACTTCCTTGAGTCTCTGGAAGAGCTGGGGACCCCCCCGGCCATGGAGCGCCCGTGCCCGCGCCCCGGCACGCCTGAGCCCACGCCGGGGCGGCCGGGCAGGCGGGCGCCACCGAAGCAGGACCCTTATGTCGGCAGAGCCCCCGCTCCTCGGAGTGAGCCGAAGCGCCGCGCCCGCTCCAAGAGCGCTCCACGGGTGAAGACCACCTTCACCGCGGTGCCCATTACCGTGGCGGCATCGCCACCGCCGGCCCGGCGCGGGCGGGAGGTGCTGCGAGTGGCACGGGAGCCCTCCCGCGCTGACCCCTCGCCGCGCCGAGAGGGCCCGGTGCCGCTGCGGGCGCTGGCCAACGAGGTTCACCCCATCAAGCTGCAGCCGCAGCGCAGCAGCGTCAGCCGCATCTCGCCGCTCTGCCTGGGCAGCAACTGCTACGAGGAGGGGCCGGGGGCCAAGGTGGGCGCCAGCCCACACGTCAAGTGCCGGGTGGACATCAAGCCGGACGAGGCGGTGCTGGTGCACGCAGCGCGCAGCCAGCGGGCAGCCCCGAACCGCCCGGAGCCCACACGCTGGCCCCGCGCCCCCGGCTCCGTCCGCAGCCTGACCGTGCCGGGGAGCCGGCAGGCGTCCGCATCCCGCACACCCACCCCCAGCGACTCCTACAGCGGGGACGCCCCGCTCTTGCCCTACCCCGCTGAATACTACGAGGCGGATCCCCGGGTGCTGGCGTACCAGACGGTGCCGGTGCCGGCCTCACGGGAATTCAGGGAGTACCCCGACAGGGGCTGCATGACCTTCTCAGCCGCCGGCGTCCCCGCCAAGTTCTTCTACGCGGAGGAGACTGCACGGTGCCCCAGCCCCGCCATGCCCCTCCGTAGCTCCGGCTACGCCAGCTACCCCTACCCCGGCCGCCACGCCGTGCCCCGGCCCTTCTACGCCGAGGACCCGGCCAAGGCTGCCGTCCACACGATGCCGCCCCGGACGTTGTACGTGGAGGAGGCACGGGGCTACCCCGTGCAGGAGGCGCCTGCCCGCGCCTTCTACGGGGATGAGCCCCGTTTTTATGCCCCGCGCGGGACCCCTGTCAAAACCCTCTACGCCGAGGATGCTCGGACATACCCGGCCCTCGGGTCCTCTGCCCGGCTGTTCTATGCCGAGGACTACGGGAAGTACCGGGAGCGGGAGGTGCTGTCGCGGACGTGCCCCCCACCCCGCAGCGCACAGCCCCTGCACTTCGGGGACTGGTACTGCCCCGAGCGGGCCGCGCTGCCCTACCAGACCCTGCAAGTGTCGCGCTTCACCCCGCAGCCGGCCGGCCGCGAGGCCATGTTCTCCTCCTGGCACACCAGCTACGGCGTGACCCCGCCGCGGCTGGGCCGGGAGACCCAGCACTACTCCAAATCCTGGGATAACATCCTGGCGCCGGCGGGACGCAGGGAGGAGGCCCTGCAGCGCGGGCGCAGCTATGAGAACCTGCTCGCCCAGGAGCAGCACCGTGCCTTATCCCCCGAGGAGCGCCGGCAGCCCGTGGTGATCAACCTGTCGAGCTCGCCCAAGCGCTACGCCGCCCTGTCCCTCTCCGAGAGCTCCATCCTCGAGCGAGTGCACGCCGACGGCAGCCGCGGGCCCCCGGGCCGCTCCTGGTACGTCACTCCGGAGATCACCATCACTGACAACGACATCCGCGCCGACGGGATGGGTCGCACCGAGCGGCGCTCGGCCAGCTGGGACATGCTGGACGCGGGACAGGAGCGTGGGCCCTATGCCGTGCCCTGCACCCCGCAGCCCGGCCCCAGGGAGAGTGGCTCAGGACGCCAGCGCAGCCTGGAGCAGCTGGACGAGCTGATCACCGACCTCGTCATCGACTACAAGCCAGCGCCAGGCCACCGCGCCGGGGACAGGGACAGCCTCGCTGAGCAGCTCAAGCAGCTCCTGAGCAGCAGCGCCCCGGGGCCCCCCCGGCGGGGTGAGGGCAGGCGGGTCCCCCCCAGTGTGCCTGAGGGACCCCGACCCACGAAGGAGCAGCCAGGCCCCAGCTCCCACGCTGGCGCCCCACGGCCCATCCCCACCCCGCCGGCCGCCGGCCCCTTCGAGAAGTCACCAGAGAACTGCTCGCCCGACCTGAGCGCAGAGGAGGACGACATGATGATGTGCTCCAATGCCAAGTGCCGGCGCACGGAGACCATGTTCAACGCCTGCCTATACTTCAAATCGTGCCACAGCTGCTACACCTACTACTGCTCCCGGCACTGCCGGCGCGAGGACTGGGACACGCACAAGGCGAGCTGCGTCTACGGGCGGGTGGGCAGTGTCTGCCGCCACGTCCTGCAGTTCTGCCGGGAGAACGCCGAGGTGCACAAGGCCTTCTCGCGCATCGCCAAGGTCGGATACCTCTCCCGCGGCCGCGGCGTCCTCTTCCTTGGCTTCCCCAACGCTGGCTCGGCCGAGAACTTCCTCCAGTTTGGGCTGGAGAGCCTGCTGATGTCCCCCACCTACCTGTCCCTGCGGGAGCTGGACAGCTACTCGGACAACCTGGGGGACTACGCCCGGGAGCTGCGGGAGACGGGCAACCAGTACGACCCCAATGAATGTTTCCTGCTGAATGTAACCGTGGCCGTCACCCAGAAAGTGCCGGAGAGGCCATCGCCCAAGACACAGGTGCCAACAGTCAGGAAATATGCCAAGGTGGCCTTAGCCTCCTCCAGCCCCGAGAAGAAGATCCTGAAGAAGGAGCGGGACATGGAGACATTGATCCTGACGCCACCGCCCGGCACGGCAGACATCGACAAGGAGGGGGAGGAGGGTCGGAAGGCACGGGAGATCTGCTTCATCAACATCCAGCGGGAGCTGCGCATCCGTGGCGTCTTCCTGCGCCACGAGTTCCCCGCTGTCTATGAGCAGCTCTGCGACTTCGTGGAAAGCAACAAGCGCTTCACCCCCACCACCATCTACCCCATTGACAAGAGGACGGGCAAACAGTTCATGTGCATGATCATGGCGGCCTCTGAGCCCCGCACCCTCGACTGGGTGGCCAGCCCCAACCTCCTGGATGACATAATGTGAACGCAGGGTGGGGGGCACCCCTGGGGCATCCCCGCTGTAGATAGGTGCTGTCCTGTTGTGGCGGTGGGACAGGGATCCCTTTGGCTGTGGCACCAAGGGGAGGGGGCTGCAGAGGGCTGCAGGTGGCCAGCGGTGCTGGAGGGACCCAGGGGGTGAAGGGAGCCCAGCCCAAGGTTTGCCCCAGAGCCCAAAGCCTGGCGAGACCCGGCAGAGCCCTCTCAGGTGAGCGGTGCCTGGCTAGAGCGGGGACACCCCACGCACCCCCAGCCCCTGCCCGCCGGGCTGCCACTCACCCAGAGCGGCCCGGGCCTGTCCCAGGGCCCCCAAGCCCAAGGGGTCCCACAGTGGCCCCAGGGCCGGGTGCTGCGGGGAGAGCTGGGCTGCACCAGGACCGTGTCCTCACCGTGTCCGTGTGTCCTGAGCGTGTCACTGCGTGAGCGGCAGGAACTGTGAGGGCCCAAGGGCGGCTGAAGGCACTGGGCTGTCCCGGGCACCGACGCGGGCTCTGGGCACAGGGCGGGGCAAGGATGGGGGTCCCCGGCCGCTGCCTGGGGAGGGCGGGCGGGGTAAGGGATCCGCAGGGGGCGGGCGAGGGGGGTCTGACCGGTGTCTGACCGGGGCCGAAGGAATCGTCGGTAAGGGGTGACCGCGGCGGGGCCGGCGCTGCCGGGGGGGGCAGAGCCCGGGCCGCGGCAAAGGGCCCGCGCCCGCTGTCACCCGGGACGGCCGGGCCGCCCTGCCCGAGCACGGCCCCAGCCCCGCTGCCCGGCCCAGCCGGGCCCCGCTGCCCGGCCCAGCCGTGCCCAGCCGGGCCCCGCTGCCCGGCCCAGCCG
>JAYRBT010000038.1:11119943-11131174 GCA_036023395.1 Myiotriccus ornatus
TGGGATGGGATGGGATGGGATGGGATGGGATGGGATGGGATGGGATGGGATGGGATGGGATGGGATGGGATGGGGGAAATGAGCCAGGAAGGTGCCTGGGGACAGGGGACTGAGGCTTGAAAGGGTGACACCGATGCTGTTGCTGAGCCCTCTGACAGCCACTCTCCATCCTGGGGTGTTTCACCATCAGGGAAGTCTCCAGTCATGCTGCCAAGCCGGGCAGGTGCCAGTCCCTGTGCAGCAGGGGAGGTGGCCTGTGACAGCGGGGACTGCATTGCCGCAGAGCTGGCCTGTGACTTCAGCGACACGTGCACCGACGGCTCCGACGAAGAGCGCTGTGGTGAGAGCTGAGGGGAGCAGTGGCAAAATGAACCCAGCAGTGCAGGGGACTGGGCAGTGGAGGGACACAGGCACCCCGGGCTGGAACAGTCAGGGCACATGAGTGCTTGTACAGCCCCCAGGCCCAGTGAGGCTGAGCCTGGAGTTTTGGGTTGTCCCCAGAAGCTGTGGCTTCACCATTCCTGGAAGTGTTCAAGGCCAGGTTGGACAGGGCTTCAAAAAGCCTGGTCTAGTGGAAAGTAGACCCCCTCATAGCAGGGAGTGGAATGAGATGAACTTGAAGATCCCTTCCAACCCAAACCAGCCTGGGATTCTGTGATTCTTTGACTTTACAGGGGCAACAACCTTCGAGTCAGGGGCTGGGGGCTGGCATGATGTCAGTGTGGGGCACCTGCGCTGGGGTCTACAAAGGCACACCGAGCTCGACACCTTCCTCACAGGTGAGGCTGTTCCCACTGCCCAGACTTTGTTCCCCAGCACTGTGGGAGCCCCAGAGCAGCAGTTCCTGCTCCCACCCTACTGGGGTGGGTGGATACCACTGCACGACAGCAGGTGATGCCCAGGCAGAATGCTGGGCTAGGGGTGCTACCATAGATGTGGGATCCCAGTCCTCACCTCACAGAGTGTTTTCTGTGCCCAGGGTCTTTCCTGACCCTCCAGGAAGGAGAAGGACAGATGGTGGGTGCTGCAAAGGCTCGAACTCCTCTGCTGGGCCCATCTGGCCCCACCTGCACCATGGAGATGAGCTACTGCATCCACAGTGGCCCCCAAGGTAACCCCTGGGGTGCCCTGCCTGCTTCCTGCCCCCATAACTCACCCCAGAGCCCCCCATGCCCACCTGCCTTTGCTGCCTCTCCCAGCCCCATTTTGCTACATCACACCGTCCTGGAGCTGGGGCGTCCCTGTCCCCGTCCCTGTCTCCTGTGACCATGGGCCAGGGCTGTGGGGGACTCCCACGGGGTGGCCAGGAGTTTTGGGTGCCCACGGCCTCTGAACCATCTCTCATGCCAGGCTTCCTTGCTGTCAGCATCTTGGATCACACCACTGGCACCACCCAGCTGGCCTGGCACATGCACGGTCGTGGTGGCACAGCTGGGGAACGTGTCCGTGTCCCCCTGGGAGAGAGGAGCAGACCATTCCAGGTGTGCCAGGGACAAAGAGACCAGCCTGGGGAGCACTGCCAGTGCTGCCAGGCACGGGGCTCACGGCTGGTGCCTCCAGGTCGAGCTGCTGGCACTGGTGGATCTGCAGGGTTCGGAGAGTGTCGGTGTCGACAATGTGACATTCGAGCAGTGCCACCTTGGTGTGGTGTCACCCACAGCTGAAGGTACAGCCAGGAGCACGTGGGCAGGGACAGTGACCCCAGACACCCCCCATGGGGGCTGTCTGGTGGCTGTCAGCCTGTCCAGGGAGAGGACCATGGTGCAGAAGCCACAGCCTGCTCTGGCCTGGGACACCTGCATGGGTGAACCTGGAGAGTGGGGTGGGAGAGCAGAGGCAACAGGGACATTTGGGGACCCTAATGCTTCTGGAGCACCTTATCTCTTTCCACCTCACCATCACCATGTCTCTCTGGCCAGAGCTGACCTGCAACTTCGAGAGGGACATGTGTGGCTGGTACCAGGATCAGTCCAGTGACTTCAAATGGGTCCACAGCATGGGGCAGGGACAGGGCTCTGACCACACCACTGGCTCGGGTAAGAGGCTGGCTGCTCTTTGAGGGATCCCAGGGCACCCCGCTTCCCTCCCATCTTAGCACAGGCTAAGACATGCCCTGTGCACTCCAGCAGCCTCATACCTATGGAGTGAGCTCGCCTGGGGCAGCCTGGAAGAACCCAGGTTGGGGTATGGGTGATGTGGGCACAGCTCAGAGCACTCACATCCGTGTTCCCTCCGCTCTGGCTGTCCCCAACACTCAGGCTACTTCTTGTCTGCGGACCCCTCTGCTCTGTGGAGCCGCGGGCAGCGGGCACGGCTCATCACCTTCCGCCAGGACCCTGCTACTGCCCCACGCTGTCTCTCCTTCTGGTACCTCCTGGCTGGCCCACAGATTGGTATGTGCCCCCTGGAATCCTCTCAGGGATGCCCCAAGCCGGCTCCGCTATGCTGACAGCAGGTGCTGGATGGCTGCCCCTACCCCCTGCCTAGGCACCCTGAACCTCAAGCTGCAGCCAGAGGGAGAGGAGGAGATGGTGCTGTGGACCTGCCGGGGGACCCAGGGCAGCCTCTGGCACCGGGCATGGGCGACACTGCCTGCCACAGGCCAGAAGCCATACCGGGTGAGGACCAGGCCCTTCTGTGTCCCTGGCACCAGCGAGGCACGGGGCTGTCTGACACCGCTGCCTGGCTGGCAGGTGTCCTTTGAGGTGCTGCGGGATGGGTTCCTGGGGGATGTGGGGCTGGACGACCTGGCACTGACAGCGGGACCCTGTGGGGCCGAGCTCTCCTGCTCCTTTGAGGCAGAGGGCTGCGGGCTGGCTGCCAGCGGGCAGGGCACCTGGCAGCGACAGAGCAACGGCACCGGCACC
This sequence comes from Myiotriccus ornatus, assembly GCA_036023395.1. Taxonomy (NCBI): domain Eukaryota; kingdom Metazoa; phylum Chordata; class Aves; order Passeriformes; family Tyrannidae; genus Myiotriccus; species Myiotriccus ornatus. The sequence goes on from JAYRBT010000038.1 coordinate 11,122,811, forward strand.
ACCGCCGGCCCTGCAGCCGATCACACCACCGGCACCGCCGCAGGTACAGGGTCACGACAGCCTGGGGCTTGGGGAACCCTGCTGCCTCCCTGCCCTCGCTCCCTGCTTTCCTGCCCTCCCTGTCTGCTCCCAGTGTCCTGCCTGTCACCACATCAGCCCTGCCTGCCCATCCTGTGTCCTGCCTGCCCTCCCTGCCTGCCCGGGATGTACAGAAGGCAACCCTGTACAGGGCTCCCCAACCCAGGAACTCTCCAAACCCAGAGTTTCCCAGCCCCAAGGCTTCCCAGTCCTGGGGAGGTCCCTGAGCTGGGGGAACTCCTCAACCTGGGCAGAAACCCCAGGCCCAGTGGTCCCCTAGGGCCCTGCAGCAGGGCTGGGCAGGGACCATGGCCTGGGGACTTCTCTCCCCCAGGTCATTACATGGTGGTGAGCACAGGCAAGGGCTCCCTGCCTGCAGGGCACAGGGCTGTGCTCACCTCACAGCCCTACCAGCCCTCCGTGCCCGCCCAGTGCCTGGCCTTCTGGTACCAGCTGAGCTCCGGGACTCCAGGTGAGCACCACCACCCCCAAGATCCCCGGGGGCACCTCCAGAGGAGTGGGGGTCCTGCACAGCACAGCCCTGGACCCCTCCTCCATGGTGGGTGCCCTGGGCAGGCTCCCTTGGGGTGTTTGTGGAGCAGAGCGGGGTGCGGAGGAAGGTGCTGAGTGTGAGCACCACAGAGGGGAGCGGCTGGCACCGCGGCCACGGCACCGTCCAGCCTGATGGGGACTGGCAGGTGAGATGGGGCAGGGTGCTCGGGACAGCTAGGGGTGATGAGGGTTGACTGCCAGCCTCAGCATGCCACCCTGCCCAGATGGTGTTCGAGGCAGTGGGAGCTGGGGGTGACCATGGGTACATCGCGCTGGATGACCTGCACGTGTCGGACGGAGCCTGCCCTGAGCCAGGTGAGAGCCCACTCCTGGGGGCACCATGGACCAGATGGGGGAGATGGGACATCCCGTGGGGGCACACAACCATGGGCATGGGGACAGCCTGTCTCTTCCATCCGGACACCATGCTCCTGCCCTGACCTTGGCCTGGCCCAAAGCTGGCGGTGGTGGGGAGGGGGCTGGGGGCTGCCCCCCCACCCCCAGATGCTCCATCTCCTGCCAGCAGCAGTGGGTGTCTCACAGCCCCCATTTCCTCCCAGCGTCCTGTGACTTCGAGCAGGACATGTGCGGCTGGAGCAGCCCCTCGGACCCCCACCTGCACAGCTTTGCCTGGGGCTGGAAGAGCGGGGTCCCCCTAGCCAAGTACCCCGGCCCTGAGCAGGATCACACCCTGGGCACAAGGAACGGTAGGAAACACCCATCCCTGACCGGGTACCATAGCATGGCCGGAGTGAGGAAAAACAGCTGAGGATGAATGGGGTCACCCCAATACCTCTGGGGGGCCTGGCTCTTGCACATCCTTGTCCCCTCCTTGCCTGGGAGGGACAGCTCGGTCCCAAAGGCAGTGATGTGCAGGGCTGTGGGGTGCCATCCTCCGGGCATTACTCTGGGCATTTTGGGGTGGAGTGGGACAAGAGGGGTGGGCTGCAGCACTAGGGGACACCCTGTGCTCTGTCCTTGCCTGCCCAGGTCACTATGTGCACTTCGACACCAGTGTGCTGGGTGCAGGGGGCACCAGTGCCCTGCTGGAGAGCCAGCCCCTGCCTGCTGCCACCGACTCCTGCCTGCGGTTCTGGTACCACATGGACATCCCAGAGCACCTCTGTGAGCACCACAGGGGCGGGGAGGAGGTGCTGTCCCTGGGGAGGGCATCATGAGCCCACGGTGGGAGTGGAGGGCTTGGTCAGGGGCTGCAAACCCCCTCCCCACCCGCAGGACAATGGACACTCCAGTCCAGCTCCAGCTGGGTGGGGATGGCCCATAACCGCTGGGTGCTGCTGTCCCAGTGGAGGATGGTATGGCTGGGAGGGCCCCATGACTTTTGGGGGGCTCTGGGTGGTCAGTGATGCCAGGGTGCCTGTGTCCCCCCCTTGCAGCCAGTGGGGAGCTGCGGGTGATGCTGCACAGCACAGCAGGGCAGCGCACGGTGTGGAGCGTGGAGGGACACCACAGCCGGGGCTGGCAGGGTGGCGTGGTGCCTGTGCAGAGCCCCAGCGAGTTCCAAGTGAGTGAGGCCACCCTGGGGTGCAGGGTGCCCAGCGGGGGTGCTGAGTGCCTTGCAGGGGTGTGTCAGATCCCACCTTCCCTCACAGATCATCTTTGAGATCACCACACGGAGGTGGCCGTTGGAGGGGACAGTGGCATTGGATGATATTGTGTACAGTGCCGGGGTGGGCTGCCATTCCAGCCCGGAGGAGCCAGTTAAAGGTGCGGGAGAGGGAGCTGGTTCTGGCTGCAAAAGGTCATCCCAGCAGTGCTCAGGGTGCTGGGCCAAGCCTGGAGGCAGCTCTCTGGGTGGCAGGTCAAGCCTGGCAGCATCTCCTCTCCCTTCTCTCACTGCAGAGAAACCCTCAGGCAGCTTCGTGGCAGAGGTGGTGCTGGGTCTACTCCTGGCCCTCCTCATTGTTACACTCGTGGCTGTTGGGGGCTGGTACTGGCTGAAGCAGCGAGGGCTGGCGAGCAGGACACCAGCGGAGAGTGACACTCCCCAGGGCTTTGACAACATCACCTTTCGAGATGTAAGGACAGGGTGAAGGACTTTCCTGATTATCCCAAATGCACCAAAACAGCATATTCCTAAAAGCTCAGCAAATGCTGACAGGCTCCCCCTGACACTGCACTCCACCAACATGACAAGGAGGTGGAAAGGGCTCTGCCTCTTATCTGCTTGTTGGTAAATGAGTGACCCAGAGCTGTAGGACTGACCTAGAAACACTGCTGCTGCCAGGCAGCTGCTCCAGAAAGAGCTGAGTGTGCTCCTACCCCAGAGCCCTGTGAGAAGGGGGTCCGGCAAACATGGCTCATGTTTGAGCCATGCAACCAAATCAAGAGAGGTGGCTTAAGCTGTGGGTCCCTGGTGGCACACGGACCATGGCAGAGCCCCCAGCCCCAGGAGGAATCCCAACAAAGGATATGGAGTCCCCTGGGTGCACTTGGGGTTTAGTTCCTCTGCTGGAGTCAGTGGGGAGCTGGCCCATGGGTTCTCTCCACTGCAGCGTAGAAGAAATCCTGGTCTCTCACAACAGGCAGCCCACATTTGCCACTGATTCCCACTTACCTTTCTTTGCAGGACAAGGTCATTATATCTCCAGGGCCAAGGGAGGGGGATGAGGCTTGAAATTATCAGCCAGCAGCAGAAATTGCCCACTCCCACCAGGCAGACCATTCGTCAGCCAGACCCCACACTCCAGCAGCCGCCGGCTCTCTGCCCCCAGCACCAGGGAGCTGCCGTGGCACCGCCTGGGCTGCCGGCCCCACAGAGACACACCGCTGCCACCACTACCTCCAAGTGCTCGGGAAAAGCATTTTTGTTGTTTGCAACATGAACTTCCAAGACACAGCAATGTGCCTGTGCTTTGGCCGGCGCCGGCAGCGGGAGTTCTTGCAGCGACTGTTCTTGTCTGAGCAGGGGGTGAAGTGTGGGGTCCTGGTCCCCAAAGCTGGAAGGAGCAGTAGGTGCTGCATGGGGCATGAGCCACTTTCCACACCCAGGATGAAGCACAAGAGCTTCCAGGGCGGAGCCCCCATGGGGAGGAAGCCCAGCATTTCTGCTTGTTGTGGGGAGGGGGGCTCCGGGGAGGGTGAGCGGGAGGGAAGGGAGCAGACTGGGGGCACCATGCAGCACCCCCAAGGACAGCAGCCAGCCCCAACTCCAGTGTACAGGTGCCCACACACCTTGCAAGGGCTCTTGATATTTTGCCTTTAAATGTCACTGGAAAACCCAAAAAGGTTCCTGAGGCACAGGCTGGGCTCAGGGCCTGGGCCCCCACCCCGCACCAGAATCCCCCAGCCCGGGACCTCTCCCTGCCCGCAGCCTTCACACCTGATCACTGTGAGCTCCAAAGCAGCCCAGGGCCAAACCCACCCCCCACACACAACCTGGCTCAGCCCCTGCCCAACGAGCAGCCCACCAGGGTCCTGCCCCCACCAGCCCCTATGCCCGGCCAGAGGACACTGGGGCGTCCTGCTTTCCCAGGGAGTCACCAGAGCCTGCTTCCCTCTCACCCAGCTGTGCCCCCCTTAGGTGATGCCTCAGAGCACCATCCCACAGCCCTGTCCTGCCTGCAGGAATGAGCCCCCAGCAGAGCTGGGAGCTGGGTAAGGAGGGCTCAAACTTCACCCAGACCTGCACCTGCCTGGCTCTGCAGAACCCCAACACCTCCCCTCTCCTCCACAGCACTGACTCCATGCCTGGGCTGCCAGCCAAGCTGCAGCCCTCCCCCAGGGGAGAGGAGTGACATAGCCAGGGAGGCTGGGACAGTGCTGGCCCTCATCCCAGGCAGCCCAGGTGTCCCTTTAATTACAATCCCAGAAGGAATAGGTACTACAGCTCCAGTCACGCCCAGCCACAACATTTGCTACCAGCTGGTCACATGCAGCAGCTCCCCTGGGCAATTGAAGGGTATCAAACTTTATTATAGATCTCTTTAAAACAGGCTGGAAGGAACAAACCAAACTCATTGAGATATAGCAACTGAGTCATCATTTCTGATCAAGCCCCAACTCTCCCAAATTATTTATATATAATATATATCCCACCCATCCCCCAAACTGTCCTAACTAAATGATCACATTTCAGACCACCCTAAGTGCCTTAACATCAGCTGCTGCTAACATCACAATGCACATGTTTCTGGCAAATCAGAGGCAGGGTCTGGGTTTTTTGGGGGGTTTAGATCCTCAATCTCTGAAAAGGAGGAAGGAAAAACAAACATCAGGAAAATTGCTTCTTTAAGGTTGCCTTTTTACAGCAGGTACAGATTCGGCAGAGTTCCCCCCCAAAGCAAGTCTGAAACCCTCTTGTTCAGCTTGGCAATAAGCAGAGTGTTTGAGGAGAACCAGCCGGGCCAGATCAGTCTGAACAAGCTGATTTCGAGGCTTTGTTGTCATTTCCCTTTGGGTCCGGTTTCCAGCGGTTTTCCAATGTCCTTCCCACGCAGTTTGAGGCCTAGAACAAGACGAAGTTGACCACCACCATCAGCACTCAATCATTCACCCAGTAACTTTATTTCCCTCAATTTTGGCTGTAAGGAACAGAACATCCAGAAAAGGAGGGCAGGGGAACCAGAACTCGGGAGAATCCTACTTTAGTTTCTAGGAGCACCAGACTAACTTCAAACAAGACCAACTATCTTCCTAGGAAATGGGATCTGAACTGGCTCAGGAGACTAATACCAACACTGAATCCTTCTGTAAGTGCCATCAGGCCTCTGTGGGTCTCAGCATCTTGCTGGTTTTGGGGGGAAGCACACAGGGGTGATCCCCAGGACACAGCCCCACACATGAAGGTGCAAAGAACAAGAGCTCCCAGTTCTGGTTCAATCAGCAAACCCAGGTTTTATCAGAACACACACGGCACCACACCCACAATAACCTCCAGCCAGCAACATTCCCGACAGGCAAAATGTAAATACCTTCCCCCAGCCCATCCCTCCCGGGCCCTGGAAGCACTGAGTCTCCCTTTGCTCACCGATGGCTCTCTCGATCTTGCCCATGACCTGGTTGTTGGGGATCGCTCGTCCCGACTCGTAGTCAGCGATAACTTGTGGTTTTTCATTGATTTTCTAAAAAGGAAGGATGAGTCTCAAACACAGCAAATGCTCAGCAGCAGCCCCCCAGGGCTCACACGGGTAAAGAACAGGATTATGACAGGATAGACGACCAAGTGCTGCTCCCAGGCTGATTCCATCCCCACTGGCACCTCCCTGCACTGGTAACATCCATCTTGGACAGACTGCAACCTCCCTCCCTCCCAGGAGGAGCAGGAACACCAGGGAATGCTGTTCCTTCAGACAGCCGTGAGCTCTCACTGCTCAGCCCCGATGGTACAAAGCCTGAGACTGGTGAAGCTGCGGGGGAGGGGGGGAAAGCAGCCTCCCACCTCCAGCTCAGCAGCCACAGCAGGCTCTGCCTCCAAGCTGGGGCTCAAGGGCTTGCACACACAAAGCAGGAAACATTTCCCAAACAACTGAAGGTACCAGAAGATCAGACACCAGGGATGCTGCATTCCCCAAACTTCCTGCCCATGACAGCGTCCCACTGCAGCTGCCCCGGGGGGACAGGAAAGGTGCCCACCCTCCCCCAGAGGTGCCACCCCTGCCCCAGGTGCCCCTCACCGTGGCCAGGTCCTTCTGCGTGAGGCCCTTGCTCTGCCGGCCCTGCTGAATCACTTTGCCCACCTCCAGGGAAACTCTGTCGTGGTGCAGCTCCTCTGTTTCACGGTCAAGCTTGGCCGTGTTCTTTGTAATGAAGTGTTGTTTGTTCTGGCCTGCTGCCCCTGTCATTCCAAGCGAGAACAAAAACACAACCAAGGACAAACAAATCAAGGCTCAGAGCTGTGCCAAAAAGTGTCAAAGGGCTTTTTCCAAGCCCTCCGCTGCCCAGGATCCCAGAGAGCTGACAGGATTACCACATGCCAACATCAGCACTGACCTCACCCAGATCCTGCCCATCAGGGAATGTTGTCTTAGCCCTGTTCGTGGTGCTGTGCAGAGCACCGGCCTGCAGAGCCCTCCCCTTTCCCTACTTCACACCTGAACTTCTCCCCAGACAGGCCAGGTCTTGCTTTTCCTCTGGGATTTAATACTCAAACTTCACTCCAGACACGTTTGGGCTGCAGCATAGGGGCGTCAATACTTGAATCCTGTTTGCTCAGGTATGAGGCAGCACGAACAAGGGTCTTTTAACCAATTTTCTGATGCCTTTTATAAGTAAATTCTAACTGTACTTAGCTTCACTGCAAGCCTGAGGTCTAAAACCACATTATTTGTCTTGTTCAATTTTACAGTATTTAAGTCCTAAGCTTTGTCTCGCATTAGTGTTTGACATTCAGTGTCTCGACACAGCTGACTAAACTTCCTTCAAGGATCATTTCTTTATTTATTTTCAACCATCAGAATCTCCTCCCTACAGTGAGAGAACCTGTGAATTTACTTCAGACAGGAAACAAGGGATTTTTACAGAGCAGTGCCACAGGAAGGTAAACAGCCATTCAAACTCTCAACAGAAATAAGCTGCAAAAATGGGGAGCTTAAGTTTTGCGACCAGAAGAGCTGTCACAAGATCTCTGCGGACCCAGGCAGGGCTGCGCCCTGGGCCGCCGGGCCCTCAGGGGCGTTATCGGCTCTCCGCCTCGGGCCCGGCTCAGCCCCCCCAGCCCCCGCGGGATACCCACACTTCTTGGAGGTCTCCACGTCCTCCCCGCGCCGCTGGGCCGCCAAGATCGCCTGGGGAGAGAGCGAAGGTGCGGGCTGAGCGCGGCGCGGCTCGGAGCCGCCGCCTCTGCCGCGCCAGGCCCGGCCCCGGCCCCGCAGCCCCTCGGCCGCCCGGCGCGGCCCCCGCTGACCTGCTTGGACTTGGCCTGGGCGGCGCTCGGGCCCTTCTTGCGCAGCACCGTCACCGTGTCCCAGTCGCTCTCCGCCATCGCCGCCACCCGCCTGGGCCGCGCCCGCCCGCCCGGGGCGGGGCCAGCGCCGCCCGCGCCCATTGGCCGGAGCGCACGCCCGTCAACGGTCCGGGCCGCTCATTGGCAGGGAGCGGCGCGAGCGCGGCGGGCGGGGCCGCGCGGCCCCCAGGCATTTGGGCTTAACAGCAACCGGCGTGACGTGTCTGCTGCTGATAGGGGCAGAGCCCTGCCAATCAGCTTCTCGCTCTTCGATTGGTTAACTAGGTCGCCAGCCTTAAGGCGGGCAGTATGCGCTCCTGCACGCTGCGATTGGCTGCTGGCACTGTCAGTAACCCGCTACCGGGCACGGATTGGTTTTCTCTCCGGCGCTGTCACATCCACTGACCAATAGCCGTGCCCGGCTGAGACGAGCCGAGCACGCGCAGTGGGGCGGGCCCTGATGCCCGTACCGGGCGGTGCCGAGGCCTTCCCGGCCCCGAGAGCGGAGACGGGACCGGCCCGAGGGGACACGGCCCGGCCCGAGGGGACACGGACCGGCCCGAGGGGACACGGCCCGGCCCGAGGGGACACGGGACCGGCCCGAGGGGACACGGCCCGGCCCGAGGGGACACGGCCCGGCCCGAGGGGACACGGACAGGCCCGAGGGGACACGGGAGCAGCGGCTGAGGACACTGCGTTGGTTCAGCCCAGGGAAGGGGACACAGAGCACACCGGGGTCTACAGCTCCTCCCAAGGGGCAGCTCCGATCTCTGCTCTGTGTGACCCGTGACAGCCCCCAGGGAATGGCTGGAGCTGTGTCAGGGCAGGCT
>JAYRBT010000038.1:11134087-11171108 GCA_036023395.1 Myiotriccus ornatus
TGGGAAGGAATTCTTGGCTGTGAGGGTGGGCAGGCCCTGGCACAGGTTGCCCAGAGAAGCTGTGGCTGCCCCTGGATTCCTGGAAGTGTCCAGGGTCAGGTTGGACAGGGCTTGGAGCAACCTGGGCTAGTGAAAAGTGTCCCTGCCCACGGCAGGAGGTGGATTGAGATGAGCTTTAAGGTCCCTTCCAACCCAAACCAGTCTGAGATTCCATATATACACTCCCTTAGGCATTTTTAGGTGGTTGTGGGCTGTTCTCATGGTGAACGAATGAAATGCACCTTTAGATCATCATAAGTGGTCAAAACAAAAGCATTTTATTCTTTTCCTCCTTTCCAATTTGCTTGTGCCTCTCATGTCCTCATTTTCCATCCTTCTGGAGTGCCTGCTTGGGCATCACCAGTGAGTCTGGGCTGCACTGTGTGTCCCTGAGACCAGCTGCCTTGGAGCAGAATTTTGGTGCTTTCTGACAGGCATGAGAACAAACATTGGTGGGCTATGGTCACCTCACTCAGTGTCAACAGGTTTTTGGTGGACTGGGGCCATTTATTGTATTTATCATCAGCTTTAGGACAGTTTTTTACCTTGTTTGGGGTCAGAAGCCGTGATTTCTCTGAACAGGCTGCATTTCAGTCAACTTGGACAGGGGGGCTTTATGAGGTCTGTCCACCCTGTCTTTTTGTTCTGGATTTAGTTCTAAAATTCAAGTTTCCTCACATATTTTTAACCAGGTGAAAGCAGGCTTGTGGTGGGGTTTGCATCAGTGTTGTTTGCCTGTGTTGGTGGGGTTTGGGGGCCACTGTAACATACTGTGAGTAACAGGTGTTAATATGAAAAGTCACCCCCATTCTGTTATAATCAAATGGGGGAAATTCTTTTATTTTCAGTCTCTGGAGATACAGCCAGAAATTTTCGTTCACATGGCAGCAGCAAACTCTTCTCCACCTCATTCTTTGGATCTAAACCAGCCTGGGTTTGCAAAGGAGATCCTGGGAACTAAACTGGAGGTCAAATACCTCTGCTCTGACTGCAAGAACATCCTGAGGCGGCCGTTCCAGGCGCAGTGTGGCCATCGCTACTGCTCCTACTGCCTGAAGAAAATCATCAGGTAACTGTTGTGCCTTCAGGATGGACACAAAATGCTTGAAAAGGTATTTTCAGGAAAAAAAAGGAGAGAAAAGTCTCATTTTTGGAGCCCTCTCAGCGAGGGAGCTGTGTTTCATCGTTGAGGTTCAGCATCACCTCTTCTCTAAGGGAATGTCTAATCTCTGACTTGCCTTCATTGTTGCTTCAGAGTTCCCTTTTCTACAATTTCCTGGATTGCTTTTGCCTTTCAGGAGGCAATCCAGGCATATCACCCATCTCCTTCAGTCTTCATCACAGCTGTTGAATGCTTCTAAAAGTCATCATTTGGTTGTTGTGTCAAAATGGGAGAGATTTAAGCACAAGCTGGCATCCAGAGAAGTTTCCTTGTGTTCTGTCTCACTCCTACTTTTAAGTGAGGGAAGCTTAATAGAATGGTTAACCATGAGAAGAAAAAACAATTAGAAATAGGCATCAGAAATACACATCAGCGAAGGCTCAATGTGTTGTTTTAAAAATAAAAAAAGCGCTTTGATTTTGTAAAGTTATCAGAAGCCACTTTATTGCTAAATCATAAATCAGTTTCTTTTTATTGTGTTTGATTATTATTTTCTGTCTGATAGTGCCGGACCTCAAAAGTGTGCCAGCTGTATCCAGGAAGGAATATACGAAGAAGGAGTTTCTATTTTGGAAACAAGCTCGGTAAGGAAAAATGCACTTTAGAAAAAATGAACAGATCACCGGTGTCACTAACTGCAGTTTTTGTTTCAAACATGGGCTCTGAGAACCCCTTATTCCTTGGAACCCTTTTCTTCAGTAGTGAGAGTGGTGACTGCCGTGTTGGCCTCCGCGGTGCTGAAATCCAGGTCACGTGTGTGTGGAGGTGCCCTGCTTAATGCTGTCACGGCAATTTGGTTGCCATTAGCACACCTCCGAGGCTGCCATGGGGCAACTGGCCGGGGAGGAGTCTTCAGAAAGAATTAGGAGTCCTGATCAAAACTGCAACCCCTCAGTAATATTTGTGGTTGGCTTGTTTTTGCCCTCCAGGCTTTCCCCGACAACGCGGCGCGGCGGGAGGTGGAGAGTCTGCCGGCCGTGTGCATCAACAGCGGCTGCAGCTGGAGGGGCACCATCAAAGAGTACGAGGTACAGGCACACCAAGGCTTGCCATGTCTGCTCCCTTCTTTCCTCGGTGTTCAGGGAAGGCTCAGGGGTTGTCTGTGCCCACTGAGGGTGGGGTGGGAGCTCTCGTATCCCTGGACTTCACTGTAAACTGGTGAGATTCCCAGGGTGAGGGTTTGTGAGCCCGGCTGAGGGCACAAGCTGGACTGAGACGGCTTCAGGTTTGCTTGTGAGCATGTCCCTTCCGTGGTGGGAAGAGACACCTACTATGTCTCCAGCTCCTTTCTGCTGTAAAAGACTGTCAAGAAATGGTGGTGTGAATGAAATGGTTGTGAATTTCTCTGCGTTATATGAACCTAAAACCTCCTTCAAATCCAGCAGCTCAGGGAAAGTGGCCTGGCGATGACCCCATTTCAGCTGTCCCCATAGCTACCAGGGCAGTGGGACTGGACACTGGCTGGTCACCCATCACCCCAGGCAGTTCTGGCCACAAGCCTGCTGGACAGGATGGTTTTTCCACCTCTGCTCTTCTCAAGGAGCACACTAGCTTTTTAATCCAGGTTTTAGTTGTGGCTGTGGGTGGCTGGTCCTTATCACATGAATCTGTATTCACCTGTGAATCTTTGGTGCTCCTTGAAGGACAGTTTTATCATCCCTCTTGAAATGGCAGAACCACCAAGTGGAGGGTTTGAGATAAGAGGGATTTTATTTCCCTCTAACACTTGCCCCAGGTAAAGATTGTAGCCTTGTGGTTTGTAGAGCTCTGGTAGTGACTGAGATGTGTGTCAGGAACAGGTTTAACCTTGATTTGTCAAGGCTAAAGTTGGGATTCTCTCTGTGATGCCATTGCAAGGTGGAAGGAAGAAGCAACAGCTGTGCATCAGGCCTGAGCTTTCAGCCCAGGCTGCTGAACCTCTCTTTTGAGAGGTGCTTCTGGAGCTCTGCTTCCTTGTCCTGCTGTCTGAGCCTTCTGCTGTGTGCTCACAGTTCAGTCCAGGAGATGAGGGTGTCGGTGCTGAATGCTTCTGCTGCTGTCAACCCCCATTCACAGATCTGTGAGAGACTCATGGTGTGGATGTGGGACAAGAAATGTCAGGTGAAAAGCTTAACACTGCTGCAGCATGGAGAGTTTGGGGGTTGCATTTCCGGGAACAGGGTGTACCCTGGTTCCAAGGTTCAGGCCGTGCTGGTGGTGCCTGCAGATTGTTTGCTCCATGCTTCAATTTCTGCTGGTGTCCAGAAGCCTGATGCCCTCTGCAATGATTATGGTGATCTCATCTTCATTAGACTAAACCAGATTATGTCTGTGAGCAGCTGCCAGTGCTGAATGTGCTGTGGCAGATGAGCTCTGCTGAACTTCTTTTTCTGCGTTTAAGAAAAGTCTTAATGCATTCCTGCAAAGCTCAGCAAAAGCCATCAGCTGCCAAAGGTCCTCCCTGTGTGCCCCGAAAGTGTTTTGAGTGCTTGAGTCTGGCCAGGGCTTCCCCTGGGAGTTCAGAGGAACGGGGAGCTGCCCTGGGATCAGGCTGACTTCTTGCAGGGCTGCAGGTGTGTGTGATGCCTCAGAACCTTACACACAGCTGCTGAAGAGCTCCTGAATGGATGAGGCTGTGCCTCTTTTTTACTTTGCACCTGATCTTCCCAAGCCCCAGTCTGGTGTTTGCTCAGACAAAGGGTGTTTGATAGAGGTGGGCCCCATAGCTTGTGGGTCTGTGGCACACCTCTCCCCTGCCAGGGGTTTGTGAGTTTCCACTGTCCTGGTTTTTGTGAGTCCTGTGTGTGTGAGGGTTATGGGGGTTTGGAGCAGTGCTAGCTGGTTCGTCTCACGGTTGATTTGCCTCTCCTGCCTGCCCGGTGGCATTCGGCCCAAGGGAGGAGGTTATTTTGTGCTGTCTTGGGAAAAGCTGGTTCTTTCCTGGGAAGTGGTGGGAGGAGGCAAGGTCTGGCTTGTGTTATCTCCTCCCAGCTGCCTGCCAAAGAGCTGTGCCATTTAATCAGTGCTGGCTGTCTCCATGCTGTCAGAGCCATGTGGCTGGGAAAGGAGGCACCAAACGGCTGCATTGGCCCAGAGCCTCTCAGTACTGTGGCCTAGTTAAACCCAGCCTTCAGGGCCACAGCCTAGAGCTGCCTGGTGCAGGAGTGTTGCATCCGTAGCTACACTGTGGGTAAGGTCCTGCAGCAGCTCAGCGCTCCCACTCTGGAAAGTCCCTCAGAGCTATTTCCGACAGGACATGGAAAGTCCCTCAGAGCGAATTCATTGTTTGCTAATTTAAAAATCATGTGTTGTGCTGAGAGAGCCTGCTCCCCCCTTGCAAATCAAGAGATACTGTCACTTCTGGTTTGTTAACCTTATCAGGGCACACGCAGGGTAAAAATGTTCTGCAGCTGGAAAGCTCAAGCTTCAAAGAAATGAATAGGGCTGATGTCAGTTTTGCTTTCTGTTCAGGCAGACTAAAGTTCGCCTCTCGAAGGGACATACAAAACTGAACGAGTGCAGACTGCTCGGTCATGACTTGCACTTCTGCTTTAAGCTCTGTGGGCCGTACGAAAACTTAAGTCTAAGTTTAAAAGTGCGTTTTTCAGCCTTTGTAAATATTTAGTGGCATTTGGATAAAGCAGTTTGTGGTGGGGCTGAAGGGTTTTTTCTCTCATTAGTGACCTTGTTTCCTGTATGGGTTTCCTGATGAGTCTGCCCGCGTGTACATACAGAAAAGAAGGCTGTGGGCATGAGCCTTTAGATTCAGGTGGAAAGTCCAAGAAGGGATGCAGAAACTAAAACCGGCCTGTTAGAGCAAAAGCAAAGAGCCCAAAATGTGCCCAGTGGTGTCCAGGCAGAGGCAGTTTGTGGTTCCTCGGCTCTGGTGCATTTCTCCTCTTGCCTTGCAGTACCTCCAGCTGCCCACGCCTCTCTCTTGTTTTATCAACATATCCTCAGTTCTCATATACCTTTTATTTTTGCTTTTCATCCCACCTGTTCTTCACCCTCTCTCCAGGGCTGAAATAGGAGGAGGGGACTGTGGAGGGGGTCAGCCTTGGCATTCTCTTTGGCTGCCCCAGACAGGGGATTTAACTGTGCCCCCTTCAGCTGGGAAGAAACAGAATTATCTGAGACATAAGGAACTTGAATTGACCAAGTTTAGGAAGGAGAACTAATTTTTAAGCTTAATCCTGACAGCAGTATTTAAATTAAGTTTTGTGGAGCAGTTCTAGGAAAACAGATTGGCTCAGCTCCTGAGGCAGAGTGACTATCAGGTGTGGGGATAACTTGGCCTAATGCGTGCTGGAGGGGATGTGTTTTCCTTGAGTTTGTTGTTGACCCCTTGGATTTAGAGAGTTCACTGTAAGTGAAGCTTGGAAGGCTGTGGAAAGTGCAAGACTCAGAACCCAAGTGATGTTATTCCAAAGTCTGTGGTGTCGGACAGGATGTTCCTTCTGGGCTTCTTGGGACCAGGAGAACAACATCATTGAGCAGTTCTTTCCTTCCCCGTGTTCCTACTGAGAGATGCTGGAGAACCCCTACTGCACCTCATGTAGGGAAAACTGTCCCCCTTCAAGAATGCTTCTGGGGGCCCTGAGCCAGGGGCTCCTACTGCCCCATCACCTTGTCATGCCCCCCCTTCCCAGCTGCACCCTGGGAATGCCCCAGCAGGTTTTGGTGGTGATTTTCGGCTGAGCCTGAAACTTCATCTTCAGGCTTTTGCACATTGCTCAGAGCAGAGCTGCTGGTCTTTGGATCTCCTTCACCTGGCTCTGCCACTCCCAAAGATGTACCTCTGTGTTGTATCAGTGTTGTGTGCGTGGGGTACAACACTCAGGATGCTGTGGCAGGCAGGGTGATGCTGTATCAGGGTGACCAGCCTTCTCTTTAAAACTCAGTACAGCATTTATTGTCTTTTTCTGAAGGTTTTGGCTCTAAGTTCTGGCCTGGTGGTGAAGTGCAGTTTGCAGCCAACTCCAGCCTGACCAGCAGGACCAGACCACTTTCTGGTGGGAGAATCCCTGACTTGCACATGCAGGTGACCAAAAGGACCTGCCACTTTGGTAAAAGGGATCTGACACATCTTTATTTTCCAGTGCTGGAGCCGAGGCTCACAGACACAGCCCAGCCTCCCTCACAGTCCCGCAGTAGTTTGTGTAGCTGGCTGCCCAGGCACGAGGCCGTTTCCTGTCCGAGCCTGGGGTGGGAGATAAAGCCACAGGGAGTGCCAGAGGGCGTGCGTGGGATGGGGTTGGAAAGCCCTGGCTGTAGAGGGTCTGCTCTTCATTTCTAAAACCAGCTCAATCTTCTTGTGGTGGCCCAAAAATTAACAGTTTTGGCATCTGCCCACTGGAGAATGAAAAGCTGTCAGTCACAAATGTGAAGCAGAGGTGAGTGCTGTGTGTCCCTTCCATGCCATGAACACAGCTGGGGGGGGCTGTGGGGCCAGGCAGATGTTCCTTGGGCTCCAGGTATCTGGCAGGAGCCAAAACCATAATCACACACACACCCTTGGGCACTTCCAACCTTTTGGACAGCAGAAAGAAATTGGGTTTGAAATTAAGCTGCTCACCACAGGCTCAGCCTCTCCAGCATGTAAAAGACACTTCTCCCCATTGAAATATGTCTTATCTCCCTGTTTCTGTGTGCCAGTGGTGTCCTCAGCCTCTTGCTGTAAGAACCCTTCTGTTCACAGCCTGCATCTCCACACTGCCTGTGGCAGAGGAGCCACCCTCGGCCCTGCCCACCATCTGCAGCTCCCAGAGCTTGGCCAGTGCCTGCACCGCCCTTCCTGGTGCGGAGGTCAGGCAGACCCGTGAGAATTTCACCCTTGTGATCTGAGTGATTAAGGTGAAGCTTTGAGTGCTGGTGAAAGTGCTGCTAGAAAGGAGGGAGATTCTCTCCAGGAGTGTTATCCTGGGAGAGGGTGAGCATGGGCAGTGCTTTCACAGAATCACAGGGTGGGTAGGGTTGGAAGGGACCACAGCAGCTCATCTGGCCCAACCTCCCTGCTCAGGCAGGGTCGTCTCAGAGCACATAGCACAGGACTGTGTCCAGATGGTTCCAGAATATCTCCAGTGAGGGAGACTCCACACCATCTCTGGGCAGCCTGTCCCAGTGCTCAGTCACTGCACAGTGCAGAAGTTCTTCCTTGGAGTGCGGCTGCCAGCCCTGCAGCACCCCGGCAAGCAAACAGCAGAAATACCATCAGAGGGGCATTCAGATCCTGGTACAAACCTGCTGGTGCCTGGCATCCCTAGTGTGGCGGTGTGACTGATGTCCCCTCCCTGGTGACAGGTTGTTCTCCAGTAGTGACCTCTTTGGGTGTGAACAGCACATCTTGGGCATTTCCACACAACCGGGACTGTGACTGTTGATTGTAGCCTGGAAGACCTGCAGAGTTGTCTCCAGTCAGATGTTCCCAGTTGCTTTGAACCTTTCTTTCGTGTCAACCAGCTGTTTGAGGAGACTCAGTATAGTCCAGCGCCATGATTTTTAATTTCCTTGGCAAGCAGATTTAGTCCTTTTATTTTTGCAGTGCAGCAGTGGAGCTGGGCCAGGGCAGGGTCAGACTCAGGCTGATCTAAAATGCCCTGGGGGTCCAGCTCTGGCTCTGTTTTGGAGTAGAGTTTCCCTAGGAAAATCATTCCTCTGTGATGATGGAGGGATTTGGAAAAAGTATGCTGGATTGTGCCACCACCTCATGCTTGAGCCCACCTCATTGTCTAGTTCAAAGCAACCAGGGAAAGGCAGAGTCTGTTTTAGGATATGATGGAAAACCTGATGCTGCTTCAAATGCATCTCATACCCTTTTCTGCCTTCAGAACCTGCTCTTTGCCTTCAATGCTGCTTTGGTGTCCCTCTGCCAACAAGCCCTAAAGCAAAGCCTCTCTCAGATCAGCCCTAAAAGCTGATGTGTAAAACACCAATGCCAAAAGCAAGAGTTCCTGACGTCACTCTGTCCTCAGCTCGGGTGGGTGCTGGGCAGCAGTGGGGGAGTGCTGTGTTGCTGTGCCCTTGCTGCCCTTCACCCCCCCCAGCTGGAGCCAACAGCAGCTACTGATGGGAACTTTGTCCTTGGTTTTGACAGTTTCTTTGAGGTTGGATTATTTGTGGTGCCAAGTGAACTTGCTTGGATCTGTCACCAGCATGTCCCAGCAAAGGGAGAAGTTTGCGTCTGGCACCAGTCTGTGTGACAGTCGCAGAAAGCTCCCGTTCCCGCTTGGCACTGGGAATTACAGACTGGGTTCCTGCTTTCCAGCCTTGTGTTGCTGGTTCGATGCACAAGGACTGAGCCTGTGGTCACCATGGGCCTGGTAGTCCAGCTCACCTGCATGGGGAAAGGTTGGAGCAGGCCTGGCAGAGAATCAGCTTAGGACTCTCCTGGCAGGAGGAGCTCCAGTGTGGAAGGGCTTGGTGACTTCAGAGGAGCAGGACATCCCGAAGTATCTGCCTTGTGTGGCACATTCCCATCTTGGAGACTCTGGAGCCCCTGGGGAACTGGGAGAGGTGCACGAAGCAGCTCATGTTTCTTAGCACAAGGGATTCGGATTCCCTCGAAACCCTTTCTTTTACACTGGAGACCCATTTTCAGTGTTTCCTCTACAATTCCATGAGCCCAACCTTTTCCTTGTAGCCAGGCTAAGATGCTGAAGGAGCCAAGTGCTGGACATGGCAGTGCTGGCACTGGAGACTGCCCAAGCCCTGACAGCCACCAGTGTGCCCTGTGCCATGGCACCTGGCTTTCCCCTGCCGTCCTGGGAGTTTTCCTTCACTTTTGTTGCTCCATTAGAGCTGCCAAGCCCTTGAGCTGTGTCTGCTTATGGTTGCTGTTGTGCTCAGAGCAGACTTAATGGACTGACTTCCCAAGACCAGGAGACTTTGCAGGAGGGCTGCAGGGTGCAGCTCGCTGTGAGCCTGTCCTTCTGCCCCTCGCTCCTCTGCCAGCCCTGCCCTTTGCTGTGACCTTCCTGCAGCCTCTGGCAGAGGTCTCTTGCTGCAGCTGCTTCAGCAGTGGCGTTTCCCAGCCACCTGCCTTGTCGCTTCGCTGGAGGGGGAACCCTGTGTCACACTGATGGATTCCCAGTGTGATTACAAGAGCTCCTTAAAACTGGACCTGTGTGGATGTGGCAGGTTACGAGCAGAGCAGCTGGGCAGCAGGGGCACCTCCTGCTCTGCAACCAGGGCATGGGGATAATGATTTCCAGCAGAAGCCTCTTCCGTAGTTGAAGTCAAGTTTAGCTACACCCTAAGAGGTGAAATGGCAGTGAGATTAAACTGCAGCTTTTGCTTTTGTCTGAGGCAGAGAGAGGGGAGCATCTAATCTTGGCATTGGGATAGAACCACAGAATATCCCAAGCTGGAAGTGACCCACAGGACCATCCAGTCCAGGTCTTGGCCCTGCCTGGGACACCCCAACAATCCCACCTCCTCTCTGAGAGCGTTGTCCAAACCCTCCTGGAGCTCTGGCAGCCTTGGGGCTGTGCCCACTGCCCTGGGGAGCCTGTTCAGTGCCAACCACCCTCTGGGGGAAGAACCTTTTCTGAGTATTTAACCTAAAGCTCCCCTGACACAGCTCCAGGCATTACCTGGGGTTCTGCCACTGATCACAGTGGGCAGAGATTGGTGCTGCCCCTCCAGAGAATTGCCTGTCTGCTGGTGGTGGGTGATAGGCTGCTGTGGGATTGTCTCACTGTTTATTACGAGGGAGTGAAATCGATGTGTGGATCAATCAGCAGTTTTGATTTTAATTGGGTTGGAAGAGCCAGATGTTGCTGACAGGCTGTTAACCTGGGTTGATTTTCCTGCTCCTGCTGTTGGATGCTGCAGGCTGGTGTGTGCCTCAGTGGGTGAGAATCAACACTGAGGTAACCAGAGAGTAGCCCTGGAGGTCTGATCCAGACTGTTGTGTTCCAGCCCCCCTTTAATTCTTCCATGGCTGTCCCCTCCCTCTGACCCCTGTCTAACTTGATTTCCACTCTGGTTCCTTCTGGGAGAGGGCCTGCTCTTGCCTAGCCCTGCTCGCAGCCATGGCTTTCCAGAGCTCCCAGAAACATTCCCAGCAAATGCCTGGATGTCAGTGGTGCTCGTCTCTGTAGCAGAGGCTCAGATGTGGGTTTAGGAAAGGTGTAAACAGAGGGATCGTCCCATTCCTGTGGGAGTGGAGTGTGGCAGATCAGGCTTGAGTGCCAACCTCTGCTCTCATAGGCTCTGGGGTGGGGTGGATTTCTTCTGCCAGTGATACCACCCATCTGTGTTCTGACACCCACGTGGAGTGGGAGGAACAGGGGATTCCAGAAGAGCCTGAAACTGTTTATACAGAAATGTTTGTCTGGAGGTTTGTATCTGTGCTGTGTCTTAAACCATTTACATACAGAGCAGTTGCATTGTGAGCTCAGCAGGGCTGGTTTCCTTCCCGTGCTGCAGGCAGGGCTGCCTGCTCTTGGGTGTGGTGCTGCCGGGAGTTGGAATGGAGAGTCAGTGCTGGGAGATGGGGAGTGTGGAGGGGGTGGTAGTTTCGCACCCAGCATGTTAGCATGGGAGACCATAAGTTTAAAATACTCTCTTTTAAAATAGTTGTCTCTACAGTGAAGTTTCCTTCCTTCAGCCAGACCACCTGTTCTTGTGCCAGTGCTTTGTGGGTCGTGGGGGAGACGCTATCGGGTGTTTCTAGCACATGAGAGCAGTAGGTGGGTAGAAGAAAGGGCTCAGCCCCTCTGAGTGGGATGAAGGCAGGCACTTGGCCTCCTCCTCCTGCACAGGCAGAGGTGTCTGTGCTGGGAGAGTGTCCGTGCAGGCAGAGTTGTCCATGTGGGAAGCGTGTCCATGTGAGCAGCAGTGCCCCCTGCAAACCCTGCCGGCTGGCTGGTCACCAGGAACATGCAGTGAAGCTCTGAGCCTGGTTACTCACTTAAAGCATAAAAAGGAGAGAGTAACCAAGAAGCTGAAGCTGAGCCACTGATGGTTTCATTTTCCACTTTCTGATGTGTAACAGGGTGAAGTTTGTGCGTGTTCCCCCCCTCCCCTGGCCCAAGACAGGATCTTCTGTCAGTAGAGACTAAATGTGAACAAGTTTTCAAACATCTCATTTCAGACAGCTGTATTAGAAATGCTCCTGGTTGGTGTATTTTCTGTCCCTACCATGACAGCAGACTTCAGTGCCCTTATCTTTTAATCTGAATTTTGATCTGCATATTCATGATGTTTCCAATGCCTTATTTCAACTGGTCAGTGTGTAAAGAGAAGGGTTAGGCAGTGTGGAAATGACACAGAAGCTGGGGCATATTCCAGCATTCCCAGTTTAGCTGGCATTGCTGCCCAAGAGTCTACTGAGGACAGAGGATCATGTTGCCTTGATCAGTTGCTCAGCCCCTCTGGCCATCACACAACCCATGAGCTCTGGCTGCAGGGGTAGGTGCTTGTGTGCAGGGACTGCTAAGTGAAACAGTTTAAACATATTTTTCTTTCTGCTAGAAAAATGGTATTCTGATTCAAATGGGAAGATACAATCAGACAGCTCAGCCAGTGCTGGGCCCATGCCTCGACTGACTGATAACCATTACAGTGGAAAAATTATCCAAATTATCCTGCTTAGGTAGTGGCTGACTTCACTCAACCTGCCCCTACATGTCTTCTGGTAGAGCCATACATGGAATATCCTGTTGATTATCTTGGCCATCAAAGCAGTAATCTGATTTTTTTTTTAAAGATCATTATAGCAGCTTTTAAATGGAGGTTGAGTCTACATAGAAACCCAAAATTGGGGTAGGCTGGAAGTCGCAGGATGAGTTAGCAGTGCAGAGTGATCAGCATGACCAAGGTCTTGTATGTAGGTTGGTAAATACAGCACTCAGCTGTAATAAAATATAAACTCACCCTCAGTGGGGCTTTTATTTAGAAGACAAATATCTCATGTCCATTCTTTCACAGGCTCACGACGAAGTCTGCCCTGAATTCCCGCTGACTTGTGAAGGCTGTGGGAAGAAGATTCCCAGGGAGAAGGTATCCATCCAACCCTGTGCCATGGAGGTGTTTGTCCTGATGGGCTGAGCTTGGCATTCTGGGAACAGGGAGGAAAACTGAGTCCAATAGGAAGTGGAGTGGAAAGAACAGTTTGGTGTCAGCTGTTAGTGTGGATGTGACCTTTCCGTAGGGCTGAAAGTACTGGGTGGGTGTGAAGGAACGTGACTCACCAGCACTTGCAGGTCTGCACTGGTGCTGCTGATGGCACCTCGCGTCTGGGAGCAAAGCCTGTGTGGGAAAAGCACACTCATGGGTTTGTGTCCTGCAGTTATGGCAAGGGAGCCCATCTCTGGCTATATTAATTGATTTCTAATTAACCATCTAATGGAATCCATGTGTGTAGGATCTCGATGCTGCTGCCTCCTGGGACAAGGCTCACAAGTCTGAAAAATTAAAGTTTTGGGAAACATATTCAGAAAGCACATTCATCTGAAACCATCCTGCCTGCTATGGGCAAATGTTTTTAGTAGCAGGGCAAGGGAACAGCGGCAGCAAAAAGAGGAGCAAAAGAGTTCTTCTAAATGGGCAGCACAGGGCATGGCTGGGGCTGGTGGGGCAGCCCAGCCTGATGGTGGGCTGGAGTTTTGGGTACAGCCCTGCTTGTCTGCAGGCTGGAGCTGAAGCCCTGCAAAGAGCTGGCTCGTGGGAAGCCCATGGGTGATCTACCCTGTGTTTAAATATTAACTCCTTCGTTTATCTCTCCAAACTCTTGTTGATTATCTGCAGCCCTGTTAACTCTGAGTAACCTGACACATTACACAAGCCAGATGGATCTAGAAGCCTTTAAAAATGTGGTTTAAAACCAGTTTTAATCGACATCTGTTGTAGCAGATGTAGGAGTTAAGTGGGGAATTTGGTGGTTATTCAGAACAGAATTCTGCTATCTGTTGAGAGGTGTATCAAACTCAAGCTGATGCTGTGCCAGTGCTTGTTGGATTAATCATATGCTGTGTGGGAACCCGAACAAGTCATCTCAGTGCTGGGGTGTTAGTGGCACCTCTCTGCAGAAATATAATGCTGGGATGGAGGTAAAAATACCAGCCTGTGGCACGTCCTCACCAGTGTTATGTGAAGTGCCCAAAATGAAATGTGTCCCTGTTTTGTGGGGTTGTTCCCTCTGCCTCCCTTTCCTCAGCCCTCAGGGAAGGTTACTGCTCAGCATGTGCAGCTTGTACCTGTGCTTGTTGCTTTTTCTCTCTTGTACGTTCACGTGAACAGTGAAACCTCCTGGCCGTCAAGAGAAGGAGAAATTAGGCTTTCTTCAGAGGTCAGGGCTGTATTTATATACAGTGGAAGTCGTGCTGGATGGCAGGCAGTGCCCAGGTTTAGCCAAGCATGGTGACAGCTGGTGATTAGCCTTGGCTCGGGTTCTTCAGCTCGGCTCAGTTTCCCAGATGTCAGTGAGATGGAAAGGGAGCACTGGGGACACGTAAGATCTAACAGTGTCTGTCTTCCTTCCTTCCTTCCTAGTTTCGGGACCATGTGAAGACCTGTGGCAGATCCAAAGTGCCGTGCCGGTTCGAGGCTGTGGGCTGTGCTGAGGTGGTAAGGGCTCCTCTCTTGGTTTACCTTGAAGCTTTTCAGTCCCAGTGTTAGACTTCACCTGCAAACTGCTGTTGCCCGAAGTGGCCCAAGTGTTTGTGTTCAGGTAATTGACCAAAGAGGTGTTTTAAACCTTTTGCACATGGAGCTTCACATCATCTGCTGTGCAGAGTCTGGGTATCCTATGAACTTCCTGTGGAACGAAATCTCCTCTTACTTGAGTGCTTTGGGACTCTGGTGGTCATGCTGCTTTCATGGGGAAAGGCTTCAACTGTCAGGACAGGGTTAGATGAGACCTTAGGAAGAAGTTATTCCCTGTGAGGGTGCTGAGGCCCTGGCACAGGCTGCCCAGAGAAGCAACAGGAAGAAGATGGACTTGGAGCAACCTGGTCTAGTGGAAGGTGTCCCTTCCCATGGCAGGCGTGGGACGGGATGAGCTTTTAAGGTGTCTTTCAACCCAAACAAGTTTGTGTTTCTGTAAGCAAAGAACTGGGGCCAGGCCATATTTCTCCATGTCACTTAGTTTTCTGAGCTCCCCTGGTGATGTTCATATAAATCTCTCCTCTAGGGGGGTTATGTGAGGCTTTGTCCTTTGGTGCTGTTAAGCACGTCTGAGAGAGCCTTTCTGAGGGCGTGGAGGAAGGCAGACCCAGAACACTTTGTACAGCTGGGGAAGTATCCAGCATCCCTCACTGTATGTGATTTGAAGCACTTCTAAAACAAAACAAAAACCCACACCACCCCCACCAAAACACATTTTTAATATCTTTTTTTGTTTTTCCCCTTTATAATTTAAAACTGGTGTTGTGGCCTCAAGAGGAGGAATTTGTTCTGTGGATGCTGACAGTGTAAATTGTGCAGGCTGAATAGGGGATGTGTTTCTCTTCGTGTAGGTGGAAAATGAAAAGCTCCTGGAACATGAAAGCAAGTGTTTGGCGGAGCATCTCTACATGCTTCTGAGCTCTGTGCTCAGCCTCAGGGCTGCTGCTGGGGACCTGAAACCCCTTCCTGCCCTTTCCTCATCACAAAACAACTCCCCCCTGCTGGCCGCAAAGTCCCTGTGCTCAGAGTCAGAGCTCGCCCGGTCCCTGGAGCTCTTAGGAAGGTGTGAGGCCCTTGAGAGGAAAACAGTGACCTTTGAGAACATTGTCTGTGTGCTGAACCGGGAGGTGGAGAGAGTGTCCCTGACAGCTGAAGCCTACAGCCGCCAGCACCGGCTGGACCAGGAGAAAATCGAAACGCTGAGCAACAAGGTGTGTAACTGCTGACCTGAGGCCTCCCAGCACTCCCAGCAGAGGCTGTTTCCTATTTCCTTTCCCTGTTATGAGCTAGCGGAGCTTCACCACCTGGCACTGAAACTCTGAAGGCAGAACTAAAACACCCTTTGTGCCTGTGCCCAGCCTTCAGCAGCTCCCTGGGAAAGATGGGAATTAAACTGACTTGCATAAAGCATCAGATCTGTGTTAATTATCAAGTTGGGCAGACACCAAGGGGTTCTTCCTCAGCAAAGTTTTCCAACAGGAGCCAGAGCACTCAGGATTTCACTGCACCTCCCTGAATCCGTGGGGCTGCTCGCCTTCCAGACCTTTCCAAAGGAGTGCTGCCTTTGCCAGAGGAGTGCCTTCACTGCTGCTGCCTGCAGCGTTGTGCCATGCACAGTCTGAAGGTGTGAAGGAGCTGCCCACACCAGTCTGCTCCAGCACAGTCCCTGTGGAGTGCTCCCAGTGTTCTGGCACCCTGAGCTGTGCCATTTGCAGTGAACCACTGGGCACGGGAGCTGCCCAACTGGCGTGACCCTGTGTGAGCTGGCAGGGACGAACCTTCCGGAGGGTGTAGGTTCTTTTCTTTCTCAATTTAGTTTTGTCACAGTGCTGAGTTATTGGGGTTTTTTTCCCCTCATCCTCGTTTCTTGTGCTGCTCACCCAATGGAGTGGCTCCTTGGGAGGATTTTTCCGTTGTCTGTGGGAAAGCTTCCAGCTCAAGTTCTGAGCTGTAGCAGTGAATCTTCTCCAGGATGTCAGGGTACAGAAGGAAGCCTCAGTGAATTGGCTTCTCCCTCCCATGATCCATGTCTTTTCTCTAGAAGGTCTCCCGCTGAGGAGCAGTCCTGGAGGGGATGCAGCAGTGCGCCGGTGTGTGCCGGTGGTGCCAGCTCTCGCCGGGCTCACAGCCTGCGTGTTTCTAACCGGGCTGCACCGTGTGTCCCACTGAGCAGGTCCGGCAGCTGGAGAGGAGCATCGGGCTCAAGGACCTGGCCATGGCTGAGATGGAGGAGAAGATCCGCAACATGGAAGCTTCCACCTATGACGGGGTCTTCATCTGGAAGATAACGGAGTTTGCCAGGAAGCGTCAGGAGGCGATAACAGGCCGCTCTCCTGCCATCTTCTCTCCAGGTGTGCAAAATCCTCAAAACCTTTTGTGTCTCAGCCAGGTGTGGAGCTTGTGGTGGGTCCTTTGCTGCCAAGGCCAGTTTGGATGGGGCCCTGAACACCTGGACTAAGGGAATGTGTCCTTGCCCATCCAGGGGTTGGACTAGTCGATCCTTGCATAACCATTTTGTTAGAGGTAAAATACTCAGAGACTGTAAAACCAACAATAAAATGGTTAAGGAAGGGAGGAAATATATATTAGAGCCCCAGAAATATATTTTTAATGCCTAAAGCATAACTGTGCAAGAGACAATGTCAAAATAAAGCCCAAACCTTACCTAGGGAAGTGCTCAAGTATCTGTCAGAGGAAGGGGCTCTCCTCACAGAGCTGCCCCAGCCCAGCACTGGGACAGTGAGCGAGCAGCACGTTGGGATCTGGTTGTTTTTTTGGGAAGGCATTTCCCAGATGTGAGCAGTAAGCTGAAACCAGCTCCTCACACAGTTCCCCTGCTCGGTGTGGAGCTCGCCTTGCAGAATGGCTGGGGAGAGGAGCTGGGCTTTGCTGAGCAGGAGTCGCTCAGGTGCTCTGAGTGCACAGCTCATCCCAGAATGGCAGCTCATGGTTCTGGTGCCTCCTCCTCACTGCTGCTGGGCAGTGGTGGCAGGGCTTGGGGCTTTTATGAGCTGTTTCGTTAAAGAAGAAACCACTTTGTGGGCCACCAGTGTTTTGTTGTGTTGCTGGTTGATCTCTGCAATCTGCTAATGATAATCCTTTATGTGGCCAGAGGGGTTAGAGATGTGAGTTGCCTCTGCCTGAAGCTGGAACTGCTACTGGACAAGACAGGTTTATATCTTTTAAGTGCAAAGTACAGGCCTGATTTCCTCCAGGAGTCAGTAGTGTCATTAGATGAGAGATCCTCATTCCTGGTGGAGTTTTAGCTGAGAAAATCAGGCTGAAAAACAAATATTTCTTGTGGAAGTGGGTCTTTTGTCTCAGAGAGTGAAGCAGATAGATCACTGCTGTTCCATCTGGAAAGAGGGCTGAGAGGAGAGAGGTCCAGGCTCTCTGTGGGTGGTATGAAAAAAGGAAATACCTGTAATTGTTTGGTTTGCATTAAACCTAAAGGTGAGGAAATACCAGCTGAAATCAGTGTTAAGGAGAAGGTAGAGGAGTTGACTGCTCACTGTGTCATGAGGAAACAGTGATTGCCACAGAATTTGGCAAAGGGCAGAATCTTGAGTTCAGAATGGCAAATTGCACAAACAAGGTTTGTTTGTTCCTGACCCAGGACAGGCTGGGGTGGGGCTACAGTTGCATCCATCAGATCCAGGAGCAGCTTGCTGGCCTCTTGCTTTGGTTCTGTTGTACTTTGCCCTTGCTGGACTAAGGGGAGCAGGATGCCCAGCTGCCTAGTCCCTTTCCCTGGATACTCCCACCACTCTGGAGCCATCCTTCATCCTGTTCCCTGCTGGGTTTTACATGTACAGGGTGACAGGAGTGCTGAGAAGCCCCAGGAGGGCAGTGGGAATGTCCTCCTTGGACTAGCAGAGGGATCATCTGTCCTGAGAGCCTTTGGGTGAAGCAGGTACAGAGGAAGGAGCAGAGGAAATGAGCTGGGGAGTGCCAAGAGGGACATGGTGACAAAGCCCCTGTCTGTCGCTTCTCATGCTGTGGAAGAGCTCAGTGTTCCTGCTATTCCTGGTTGGCCTGTTGGGAAAAGCACCCGAGTCCCACAGTAAAATATCATCTGTGACCTCTGATGTCGGTCTGGTGCTGCCAAGCCTGGCCAGCCACAGGCAAGGGCTGTGCCACTGCGGGAGGGTGGGTTGCAGTGGGTCCGCTTCCAAGCTGCGACCCCACATGTGTCTGGTGTCACACCACGGGCATTCCTGGGGTTGCTGGAGAAGAAGAGTGTCCAAAATCCCATCCCAGCCATGCCCACACCATGCAGAGCAGTAGGTTCCAAACAAGAACTGAAGGTCGCTTGCTTGAGCCCCTGCCCTGACCGGAGGCACCGGCGCACAGAGGGGGCACTGGGTGCTGAGAGTGCTTTTTGGGGGTTGTGTTTCCTGTTCACTGGTGTTACAGCCATGAGCCACAGCTCCTTCAGCAGTGGGGTGCAGGAGGACTGGCCCAGCTCCTGGCAGAGCTCCAGCTCTGGGGTGCTCGCATGGGCAGCAGGGAGAATACCCAGGGCTGGCAGATCCTCTGCATCTGGCCAGGCCAGGGGGTGCACTGCCTGGCCTTGGGCTTTGCTCTGTGGTGCAGGTATTTTAAGATCCAAATGCGGCTCCTCCCAGATTCCAAACTTCAGAGCCCTCAAATTTCAGAGGGATCTTCTGGTGCCAGGCTGTGCTGGGTTGGACCCTCATTCTTCCCGTTTTGCGCCTCTGGCAGCTTTCTACACCAGCAAGTACGGCTACAAGATGTGTCTGCGTGTGTACCTGAACGGGGACGGCACCGGGCGTGGGACCCACCTGTCCTTGTTTTTCGTGGTGATGAAGGGACCCAACGACGCGCTGCTGCGGTGGCCCTTCAACCAGAAGGTGGGTCTGGGGCAGAGCCTGCTGTGCCCAGCCATGGGCCTCTCTGCTTTGGCACCCACTCAAGCTTCTCATCACTCTCACTCTGGCCCACTTGGCAAGAGAAGAAAGGACTCTGTCTTGGCTGCCCTGGGGATTCCTGGGTGCTGTGGGGCAGGGGAGTGACATGGGTTGTTCAGGACCCCACGGAGCATTTGCAGGGGTTGAAAGCGAGGGAAGTTTGTGGTGGCCTTGGAGCTTGGTGTCAGGAGCTCAGATCCCAGCTCCTGGGCACTGCATTTTTGGGAAACACATGGAGGCTGAGCAGACATGAATGGATGCAGAGAGGGAACACTCCCTTCCCAGGGGAAAGCAGCTCAGGGAAATACCTGAGTGCGGTGTTGGCACTGTGAGCAAGGCGTAGGTTTCAGTCAGTCCGACAGCCCTGTGCTGCCACAGGGAAGTTTGCAGTGACAGGCAGGATGTGGGACGGTTTCTGCTGGGTGTCACTGAGGTGGCATTCTCTGCTGGCCCCACTCGGAGGCGTTTCTCTGATTGGCGGTTGCACGGGGTGGCTGTGGCTGCTGATACCTGCACTGTTACAGCGGGTCACTGGGCTGGGCTTCCGTGTGCTTGTTATTCAACCACTCCCTTATGTTTTCACCTTCCCCCACAGGTCACCCTGATGCTCCTGGACCAGAACAACCGGGAGCACATCATCGATGCCTTCCGGCCCGACGTGACGTCCTCCTCCTTCCAGCGCCCCGTCACGGAGATGAACATCGCCAGTGGCTGCCCCCTCTTCTGCCCTGTCTCCGTCATGGAAGCCAAGAATTCCTACGTGCGTGATGACTCCATCTTTATTAAAGCCATCGTTGATCTCACAGGCCTCTAACCCTCCTCACCTTGGAGCAGTGAGCGTGGAGCCAGCCCTGCCCGGGGCATCCCCCGCTTGTGCTGCACTTCAGGCAGGTCTCAGAGCGAGGAGGGGGCACGGAGTGGAAGGGAGAAGCCCTTCCCAAAAAGGGACCTTCGCTCTGAATGGGAACGAGGTGTCTGATCAGAACCCTCTTTCCTGAGGAGAGGTTTGGGTGGACATCGGCAGGCTGTGGGATATGGAAGATTTCCTGCAGGGACTTGGGTGTCGGAACTGCTGCTCTCTGGACTCCCAGTGGAAACCAATGCAGCTCTTGCTCTACCAGTTTAGTGCACATCCACAGTGCTCTGTAGTAAAACGACAGTTTGCCTGGCCCAAGCTCCACCTCCTGTGGATTTTGGCTTGGCCGTCTAGGACTTCCTTCCAAGATCTCCATGTTCCTGGAAGTTGTGTGCTGCTGGGTGCTCCACACGATGGGGGACAGGGAGGGTGTGGCAGCTGCGGTGCGAGAGAGACATGGACTGGGTTGATGCCATCGGTGTCTTCAGGGGGTGCTGAACTGCGGGGCAGGGGAGCCCTGAATCCAGCCCTTGCTGGGAGTGTGGAATGGGGCAGGAGGTGTCGCTGCCCAGAAGGGAGCCTGGAATAACACGAGGGATGGTGGTTTTTCTCTTCCATAGAGAAAGAGAAGTGAATCTACCCTGGAGACTGTCCCTCCTGTGCCAGCAGAAGAGCCTGACACGAGGCTCAGTGTGCACCCTGAGAGTTCCAGGTCCTGCCACCCTCTTGGCAGCACTGGGCAGGGTGGGGACCATGCTGGGAGCTGTCTTTGCTCACAGGCAGATGCTCTGTGCTGGCTTCCCTTCCTTCGTGGGGCAGCTGCACCAGCCTTCCCAGGGCTCTTGCCACTGCCAAGCACCACGTCTGTCTGTGCCTGTGCTGCCATGTCTGTTCTGGTCACTGTCACCTCTGGCTGTGGCACTGATGGACGGGGCATGTCTCCTGTCTGCCCATGCAGTGGGCAGTGCTGGCCAGCCCCTGCCCTTCCCCAGGGCCTGCAGCCACCAGCAGCAGCTGTCCCTGCCTGTCACTGGGCTTGGGAGTCGTGGGCCAGCTGGTTCCTGGTCACAGCACTCTGGAGCTCTTCCTCTGCTCAGCCCCCTGTTGAGCCAGCAGCCACCTGGGTGGGACCTGGGGGCTGGAGAAGTCCCTCAGTGAAGTGTGCTGTCCCCTTTCTGTCCCTGGGCTCCTTCCCTCCAGGCAGCACATGTTCAGCACCCATGAGAAAGTGTCTGTGGGGAAGAACCAGCTGCCACATCCCTGAGTGGTGCCAGCTGGTCCTTCTGAAACTGTTGTGGGTCCCTGAGCCAGGGTGGACTTGAGGCTTTGTTGCCTTCTCTGCCTGTGCTTCTGGCACCACAGTCGGTATGCCTGGAGATGTTTTGTTGGTGGCAGGAATTGGCTGTGAACACTCCTGCAGTCAGTGATCAGGGGCCCTGGCTGGCTCCTGTGCTGCTCCTGTGGGCAGCAAGGCTGGAGCGTGGCCACCCTCCTCCGTGCTGCCGTGGATGGCCCTGAAAGGGAGTGGCAGCTATGCTGGGCCTGGGGAGTGCGAGGCTGCAGGGGAGGAATTCCCTGAGTCCCCCTGGCAGCTCCAGCCAGGTGCCCAGCCCTGGCCTTATGGCTGCAGAGTCCACCCTGCTTGTGGTGTGTTCCCACCTTGGCTCTGGCACAGCCACCCTGGCAGGGCCCAGGACACCATCAGGTGAGGGGCTGTGACCTGGCAGGGATCCCTGTAGCGTCTGGCTGTGCCCCCACACGCTGGCATTGCCCTGACCTACCCCTGGGGCTGTTTGAGGTGTCCCTGCTGCTGCCCAGGGAGCTTGGTGGTGCCCAGTGTCCTCCAGGCTGATCTGAACCTCCCAGAGCCATGGCTGCTGTGCTGGCCAGGGGCTGTCCCTGCCTTTGAGCCCCCTTTGGAGTCTGTGTAGATCTTGTCACACCTGTGTGGGCAGGGGCAGATGCAGCCCCTGCTGTTGGAGCAGGAGAAGGGGGACAGGAGCCTGTGTGGGGGGAGCGGGGAGGCAGGACCCTTCCCTGTGCGAGTCCCCTCCATCCTGTCCCACAGGACGTACCAAGCCCTGTGCTGCTGCTCTCACCCTGTGCCTTAGGAGGAAAATCCAGCCTAGTAGAAGCCCTGCTCCCACCCACTGCAGCTCTCTAGGGAGGCTGGGAAAAGCCTGGGAAGGCTGAGGAAGGTCAGCTCTTCTCATTGAGTGGTTGTGAATAAAGTGTGTTATGTGGGGGACGCTTGTTCTGAGTTGATGTGAATGTCTTCGCTCTTGGGGTGCTGCCTGCAGCAGGGCCAGGGGCTCCAGCCAGGTAGTGCCAGGAGTGGCTGTGGAGACACTGGCTCAGCTGGGGGGGTCTGGGTGGCTTTCAGGATGGGAAATGGTCCCCTCCTGTCCCAGCACCTGCCTGGAAGGTTGGTGGGAGAGTCTGCGCTGCGAGCAAAGCTCAGGCTGAGCCATTCCAGCCATGGTGGGGCCAGGGGGTTGCTACTGGTGGAGGGGACACGGCCTGTCAGCCCCTGCCTGGAGCTTTTCCTGGCTGTGGAGGTTCCCTCCCTGCACTGCGGGGCTGAGGCCACAGCTCTGGTGCTGTTGATGCTGTCTGGGCTTTTTTTGGCTTTTAGCAGCTCTCGAGCTGGCAGTGGGAATTGTGTCCATGTGCTGCAGGCAGGGGTCCAGCCCCTTCCTGGGCTCAGCTCTGCCAGCCTGGCTGTCACATGCAAACTGGGCACAAGCCACCGCTGGATTTTTGTGGGGTTTTTCCCCTTTTTTTCCCCTTTGACCACACCATCTCAGCCTGGCACTGTGAACTAAGTTGTTTTTTTTTTTCCTTGAGGATGTGGTATGGTCAGAACTACTAATAAAACCTGTTTGAACAGCACTGTTGTGTATGAGGATTGGATGCTGGGGCAGGATCCACTCAGGGTGGGGGGATTTCTGTGCTGTGGGCTCTCCCCAGCTCCCGCCTCCCTGCAGCCTGGGACAGCTGCCCAGCACCAGAGGGGACTGGAGCAGGAAGGGAAGGAGCTGGAATCCGGCAGCTGGAGCTCCACTGGGCCAAAGAGCCGGTGCAGCTGTGCTGGCTCAGTGTTAGCAGAGCAGAACCACTGGAAAGATAAATCCAGCACTCCTGAGCTGTAACAGCTCTGAGCTCCCCTGGGACAGGCTGCTTTTCCCTCGCTGCTGTTGGGAGTCTGCAGGATGCCTGTTCCTGCCCATCCTGAGCTGCAGCACCTGCCCAGGGACTACCCGTGTGGGGAGCAGCAGCCTCGTGGCCTCTGCTCACTGTGCGTAGAAGGGATGAACAGAAGGGACACCCATGGGGGTCTGTCCCCTCCTGGGGGGGGATGGGGGCACTTCATAGTGGCCACTGCTGCACCAGGAAGAAGCAAAGAGCTGTGAGGGGTCAGTGGCATTGCAGCTCAGGATGCTGCTGTGGCACAGGAATGCCAGCCAGCAATAAGAGGCCTCTCTGCTCACCTGCTCCATGCCTGTTAGTGCTTGGAAAAAATTTAAATCCAGGAGGGATCCAGCCCCTGGCCTGTTCTGGAGCCTGCAGTGCTCAGCCCTGGGAGAAAAGAGCATTCCCAGGACTGCCAGGGACTGCTGCTGCCCTTCCCCCGGGCTGTTCCATCCTCCTCCCTGAAGGCAGAGGAGATTGGGCCAATTCCCTGCCTCTCACAGCTCTCTGCCTGCACTCCCTCACCCAGGGGAGGTAACCACGAGCTGGGCAGCAGTTCCTGCCGCAGTTCCTGGGGCCCCAGCCCAGCCCTGTGACAGTCATGGCCTCAGCTCTGCCTCAGCAGAGCAGCACTCCAAAAAACAAGCTCACATGGCAGAGATGCTTTAGCAGAGTATTTATTCAATGCCAGAGTGAAGAGCAAAACTCAGTACAAACAACCCCTTGGTGCCTCACTGGCTGCTGCACCGAGCCACGGGCAGAGAGTTCACAGTTGGGAGAGAAGGGAAAGGCTGTTCCTTCACTGTGTGACTGGACAGAGCGGGATGTGGAGCCTGTGCGCACACACACACACAGAGGAACCCCTCGATTCATGACAGAAAACCTGAGCACAGGGGTTTTGGAAGAAGCTGGGGCACAGCAGAACGTGGCTGCCAACCCTCCTGCTGCAGGGACTGCTAAAGCCATCAGTGCCATCATGACAGGAGCTGCCACCTCTGTCAGGTCTATCTGTCAGGCTGGGCTGGGGCTCCCAAGGGGGGCCCTGAAACACCTCCCCTGCCTGGGCTGCAGCTTCTTCCCAGCCCCACTCTCAGGAGCGACAGCAGCTCCTGGGGGCCCTGGCTAGGCCAGGTCAAGATTAGGAGCTTCCTTTTAGACTCTGACATTTGGGTACCTGCTGTGGGGAGAGAAGCTTCAGGGACAGAACACCACTGAGTCCATAATCACTCGAAGTCACCAGTCCCACCAACTGCGGGATCCTGAGGGAGCTGAGCCCCCACCCACAGCGGGTCAGCCCCAGGGACAGGGAGCTTACTCAGCTGTCACTGCAGGCAGGAGGACTCCGTCCCCATCACCTTCAAGTGAATGAATACCTGCAGCACCTCTGGGTGCCTACACCTATTCACAGAGAACTTACCAAGAGAAGCTAAAGTGCCATGACTTGGGCAGCATGGGAGGGAGGTGATAATGAGCCCCACCAGCCATCCTCACGGGTGCCCCAGAATGGGACAGCAGATCCCTCACAATAAATACGTTCCTGATCCATAGCTTATTGAAGTGCTACTCAGCAGAGGAAGACAGAGGCAAAGCCAGCACCATGTTACCACTAGCCCTCCCCACTCCCGAGTTTGGAGACTGGCAGGATAAACACGCAGTTGCCAACGAGGCACCAACAGGCACTGGAGGCCAGCCAGGCCCCCAGCCCTGCCTCTCCTCTGCCCCTCACTGCCCCCTAGTTCCTGCCACCCTCCCAGGAAGAGGCACCATGGGGAGGAGGCTCTCAGCATTCCTCAGCAGTCAGATGAGTTGCCCATGGAGGTTTTGGACAAACACACAATAAAACGCCTATGTTAAAAGAGTCCTGCAGTCAGGCAGTGCAGCTGCACCACGGCTCCGGCCAACCACTCTGCAACAGCAGCTCCTGGCAGGGCCGGCCACGTCCCAGCCTCACACAGACCCACACTGGACATGCCTCAGTGTCCTCCAAGCCCAGAGCTCACCCAGAGAGCTGTGCCCAAGTAGCAGCACTGGTGAGAAGCTGTGAGGAGCCCACCCTGCAGTGACCAGCTCAGCTGCTGCCCGATGGGCCCAGAACAGGCCCCTCGGCTCTTATGTCAGTCTTTGAAGCAGATGCTCCGAGGAGGAGGCAATTCCCACTGCTGGGGCTCCTCCTGGCTCAGCCATGGGATTTGTGTGCCCAGAGCTCATCTCTGTGCAGGGCTCAGGGCTCTGCGAGCTCCGGAGGAGGTGCTGCAGTGAGGAAGCTGCAGGAGCAGGTGTACCTGGGTTCAGCTTTTCTGGTTCATGAGCCAGGAGAAGAGCAGTTTCCTGGGCCGAGGCCTCCTGGCCTGCCGGATGCGCACAGCCCGCGGGGACCGCCACACCTTGATGGTGGTGTCGTCGCTGGCTGTCAGCAGCAGCTCCTGCTCCACCGGGCTGAACGCCACCGAGTTCACCACGTTGTCATGCTGCAGCTTGGCCAGGCAGATGTTGTAGTGCCGGTCCCAGATGTAGCCGTGTCGATCCTCTGCCCCACTGTGGCAGAGAGACACCAGTCAGGACATCGCACTGGTCAGGGTGTCAGCCCAGCAGCCCCAACACTCTGCCACTGCTGTCCTGCCACAGGGATGGGGGCAGAGGGTGCTCCAGTCCCCACCTCCAGAGCTTCACCCTGTGCAAGGCAGCTCCCTTCAGGATCCAGGGCCCCCACAACACCTGCAGCCCCTGAGAAGGGCTTTTGCCACCCACCACCAAACACACCACAACCCCAGATTGACCCTTTCCTCAAAGATTTAGAGCAGGAGCAGGGCAGACAGCCTTTATCAGCATTCTCCAGTTCAGTGCCTCTGCTCTTTCCAACCCCGTTCCCTGCCCTGCTCACTCCATCTGTCCTGCAGCAATGGCCCCAGGCCCTTGCGGATGCAGGGTGAGGATCCTGCCCGCCCACTTGCCACACACCTCGCCACAAAGTCCCTGCTGACGTCCAGGAAGATGAAGAAGCACTCCTCGTTGGGTGTGTAGGCCCGGTGCGCGCGCAGGGCTCGCTTCACCTCCTTCATCGTCTTCAGGTCGAACACGTGCAGGTCGATCTCCTCAGCGATGGGCGGCGGCTGCATGGGGTCGGAGATGACGCAGTCCCGCGGCCA
Organism: Myiotriccus ornatus; assembly: GCA_036023395.1. NCBI lineage: Eukaryota > Metazoa > Chordata > Aves > Passeriformes > Tyrannidae > Myiotriccus > Myiotriccus ornatus. The sequence continues at coordinate 11,160,002 of JAYRBT010000038.1, forward strand.
GGCCCGGCTGTTCACGTACAGGTACCTTGGGGAGGGCAGGGAGGGGTCACCCGCACCGCGCCACAGAGCTCACAGAGCCCCCGGCACGGCAGGCACTGAGCCTGCAGTCCAGCTTGCTGAAATCCAGGCTGAAACAGGGGAACAGGCACTGAAACACTCCGAGCTGTGTTTGGAAAGGACAACCACACCTGGGAGGTGGCTCTAGGGGTCAGGTCACGCCTCTCTAATCCCATTAAACCCATTTTTAAGGATGGATGGGGGTGTCTTGGGGGCAAATACAGGGGGGATTTTGCCCCTCTGCTCTGCTCAGATGAGACCCTGCTCTGGGGTCCCCAACAAAGGAAGGGCATGGAGCTGATGGATCAAGTTCAGAGGAGACCACAGAGATGCTCTGAAGGCTGGAGTCCCTCTGCTCTGGAGCCAGGCTGGGAGAGCTGAGGGGGTTCACCCTGGAGGAGGCTCCAAGGTAATTTAGAGCCCCTTCCAGTGCCTAAAGAGGCTTCAGGAGAGCTGGAGAGGGACTTTAGACAAGGGACTGGAGGGACAGAACAAGAAGGAATGGCTCCCCACTAACAGAAGGCAGAGCTAGATGGGATTTTGGGAAGAAACTCTTCTCACTGTGGTGAGGCCCTGGCACAGGTTGCCCAGAAAAGCTGAGGCTGCCCCATCCCTGGAAGTGTCCAAGGCCAGGTTGGACAGGGCTTGGAGAAACCTGGTGTAGTGGAAGGTGTCCCTGCCCAGGCCAAGGGGGTGGGATCTAGATGGTTTTTAAGCTCCCTCCCAACCCAAACTATCCCAGGATTCCACAGGCAATCTGCCTCAGGAACAAGACACATTTGTGTGGGCAGCTCCTCCCCTCTCACAAGGCCTGATCCTGTCGTGAGCTGGCTCAGGAATACATTCCTGCTGCAACCAGCAGCGATGCTCAGTGGTAACATGCCTTCAGCACCAGGATCAGCAGGCACCTGCTCCATCCACCACACTAATTTCTTCTCCTGGTCACCCCATAGAGCTCAGGAGCACCTCCTGCCCACCCTGGCAGTGGCTGGAGCCCCCCACACTTACCGGTGGTCAGGGGACAGGCCCATGCCGATGATGTGCCCATGGATGTCAATGACGTGATCCAGGGAGTCAAAGAACTCATCCGAGCGCCTCTCCTCCCCCAGCACCGGCCCGGCGGTTGTCATCTGATGGGGCAGGATCCTTTTAATCCCTGTGGGACAGAGAGCAGAGGGAGGTGGTTCCACAGGCCACTGCTAGCAGGCAGCAGGGCTGGGGTAGTGCCCAGGCTTCAGGAAGGGACTACCCTTGGTGCTGCTACGAAGGGAGAACCAGCTCGCTGGCTGAGGACTGGGACAGGGCTGCTGTCCTGGTCAGGCTCCTTCAGCTCTCCAAGTGGGCTCTGGGTCGGGACCCTGCCCGTGAGCGACACACTGGCACATCCAACCCCAGACAGGGAGATGCCCGGCGCCCGTGGGTACAGCCACACCTTGCCCCAGCCCAGCTCCGAAGCACAAGAAGGCTGCGCTGGCCTGGGAGACACACTTGTTGCAGAAAGGTTTTTCTCCTAAATGAATCCCCGGGTCAGGCCCATTCCTGCAGTATCCAGCCTGGAGAAGCCCAGCATATGCACTGGCTGGGGCAGTTTTCCCCCAGTGTTGCCAAGTGCAAGTCAGTCCCAGAAAGCTCCAAGAACAGACACTTAAACCCAAATTGCGCCCAAGTGCTTTGTAGCTTCTGAACTTCCGGACTAAAGGAGACACATGAGATGGATCAAGCTCTGTCCCTTTCCAGCTCTGTTTGCCAGAGGTCTCAAACACAAACCATCTCCAACAGCTTCCTGGAGGACCCCTGTGAACCTCAGCAGCTCCTGGGCACACACAGGCTTCATCTTCAGCAGGTCCAGGAGGAGCTGGAAGATGGCTTAGTCCATCCCATCAGCCCTCTGAGGGAATTGCTGACAACACCCTTGATTTTAGCCCTCTCCTGCAGCCCAACAAGACAGGAGTGACATACCACTGCACCTCAAGTCAAAGGCCATTCCCAACATCCCTGCCTCTGAGCCTGGGCAGCCCAGGGCCTTCAGGACAGTACCGGTGTTCTTCCACCCCACTGGCACTGCTCACCAGCATCTTCATCCTCCCTTCCACAGCACCACACTCAAGACACATGAGTTAGCAGGACAAGCTGCTCAGCTTGCCACCAGCACAAGGAATGGGAGCTCAAGGACCTCAGGCTGGAAGAGGACTGTGTGCCAGCAGCAGCGTGGCAGGTGAGCACAGAGCGAGCTCCTTCAGGTCCTGGGGCAGAGAGCAGGAGCACCAGGGCCGGTTCCACACACAAACCAAGGGCCAAACGACACTGCAGTGACTCATGGCAGGCCAGGAGCCGAGCCAGCGTCCAGCCCCGCGAGCAGCAGCCTGTGCTGCAGGCGCTGGCCACCAGCCAGGGAGTCACAGAGTTCAAAGGCATCAAACAAATCCCTCGGCCCTGCAAGGCTGAGCAGGAATTCGGGAGCCTGCCTCAGTGTGTGGCAGCCTTGGCTCAGCCCAGGGGATCTGGGTGCAGCCCTGGCTCGGCCCAGGCTGAGCCCAGTTGGGGCAGGCCAAGGTCCACCACGGGTGTCTGCAGACCTGGCCACAGGCAGGAGCACAGAGCAGAGCTCACTCAGTCCAAGCCACATTCCCAACCAAAGTAGGCAAAGACCCAAGTGGCTCTTCTCCAAGTTGCCTTCAGCTCTGTAAACTGCCTTCCTCCACCTTACTGGGTGGTACTGGTGTGGGACCAAGTCACAGGAAGGTCAAGAGACCCTGGCAGCAGGGAAGCAAGACCGGAACTGTGCAAGCAGTGAAAGGAAGTAAAACTGTCTGGCTTTGTAGGAGTCTTGTCTGGGAGCAGCTCTCTCCTTCCCTACATTTCTGGTCCTTTCTACCTCTCTGCCAGCTTTAGGGTCTCTTTGGGAAGCAGCCAGACTACCTGGTCCTGCTCCCCACTGTGCTGATTTCCCGTAAATTCAGGCTCTGCTAGTCCTGGTGCCTCAACAGGAGCACCCCAGGTGAGCAAGGGACATCTTAACACAGGACAAGGTCCCCAGCAATGGCACTGCCTGACACACGCTGCACTCACAGTCCATTGTATCCCACTGAGCCAGGAGGCTGCAAGCTGCCTGGCACCGCTCATCACAGAAACACTGGCTGGGGCAGTGAATAACCCCCCGTGAAACCTCCCTAGTCCCAAGGCAGGGGTGCCCAAGTGCCTCAGTGAGGCTGAAAGCCCATGGGAGGGTGGTTCCACACCAGGCAGAGGGGAGGAAGGCAAGGGGCAGGGGCAGGCAGGGCACTGACACCCAGAGCTGGGGGGCACTGCACAAGCGACATGCACATGAACTCCATGATGCTCAGACCGGTCTTGCCTTGATGCCCTCTCCACTCCCACACGAGAACAGGACCAAGGTCCCTCCACACACCCTCCCCAGGGCAAGCCATGCCCTCCCCCTGCACCAGCTCGTGGCTGAGTCCTTAAACCAGAAGCTCCTTCTTCATCTTCTGCTCAGCCCTCAACATGACTTTGGCCACATGTCATCCCGGCAGCAACAAAACAACCCTCAGGCAAGTGCTTGTGAGGTGGAACCCCTTTCAGAACCCTGAGCAAACTGCAGTTCATGCCTCACAGACAGGCAGCAGAGAGACCAGGTCTTTTCTGGACCCAAATCCAGAGCCCAGCTGCAGCCCATGCCCCCAGGCTGGCCAACTGCCCCGGGCTCAGCTCCAGCCTTACCTATCTGGTGCGGGGAGTAGGTGAGGCATCCTGTGGTGAAGATTAAGTACTTAGTCTTGCTATTGCTGTCCGTGGGGAGCAGGTTTGGCTCAGGTGGTTTAGTTCTGTTACGCACAAACAGTTCGGCCACCTTTGTCTCCAGCTCCGTGTCAGTCATGGCAGGCCTCATGTGGCCCCCCATGATATCATCAAAGAACTGCTGCAGCCCATCCTCTGCCGGCACACCCCCGGCATCCGGCAATTCCTGTACGGCTGGCTCTGGAGGCTGCTTGGGCTTGGCCTCTTCTTCCTCGCTGTCACTGCCGAGATCAAAGGCTGGGCAGGTGGAGGAAGCAGCGAGCTGCTCCTCGTAGTCCAGGAGCAGGTCCGGGGAATCGTACCGGCTGCAGTCAGCCACCATCACGGTCCGGATGGTGCTGGCGTTCAGGTTCTGGATTTTGAACAGTCTCTTCACTACATTCACGTTCTCAGACTCGATGCCCTACAGGCAGAGGGGAGAAGTGAGCAGGAACCACCCCCCATCACTCCCACAGTTCAAACCAAGACCTGAGCCGGTGCAGGGACACCAGCCACCATCACCGACCCTTTCACACTGCGTGTGGAGCACTGGCACAAGAACTGGTTCGAGGCTTGCCAGCTCTGCTGAGCTCCTTCCTATCCTGGACAGAGACATACTGAGGCAAAACATTCCTGCAGGCAGGCAACAGTGGAGCTGGGAAACATAGAGGCTGGGCAGCCCTGCTGCCATCCCAGCCTGAGGTCATCGTCTGGTGCTAACCGGTGCTTTACAGTGCAGGGCCAGGAGTTGGACTCAATCCTTGTGGGTCTCTAATAACTCAGGATACTCTACATTCTATAATCTGCAAGGATTTCAGAACAAGGCCTCTGCAATAAGCATGAAGTAGGACCCCTCTGGCTCACAGCAGCAGTGGCAGAGGACCCCCCTGCTCCTAGAGTATGCCTGTAGCCCGCAGTAGGACAGAGCAGGTCCCTCCCTGCCTCACTGCTCCCAGCCTGCATCTGCGCTCCCACAGCCCCATCACGGGCCAGGACCTTCCTGGCCTCTCGGGGATGGAAGGGTTAATGCTGCATGGTCAGTGCAGCATGGAGATGTGGCTGTGGGAAGAGACTCTGCTACCAGAGGATTTCACCTGGGGTCCACGTTAAAAACACAAAACATGGGGACGTGCAGCTGTGACGCTGGGACAGAGGCCAAACAGGGAAGAGGAACACGACTGCCAAGTGCCAGGGAATGAACAGGCAGTCTAAGGCCAGCACACACAGCTCTCCAGGTCTCACCACGGCATCAGAGACAGCACCGGGCCTGAGAAACCTCAGCAAGACCAGGCAGGGCTGAGATCAGCTCAGCCTGCTCCAGCTCCCAGGAAAAATGCCCTGAGCAACCAAGTGGGAGAAAGGCCATTGTTAGGACACATACCAGGCTACAGCCATCCCAGGCCCAGCTTCAGAATACCAAGGACCTTAGCAGCCCTGCTGTTAGGCAATGCATGCTCTGGGGCACTGCAGTCAAGTCCTCAGCCTAATTAATGGGGCAAGAGTTAATGGGATCTAAGGGCAGAGTCAGAATATTACAGTAGGTACCATGACACCAAGCGTGGAGAAGCCTCATGCAAGGGTTGCCTTGAGCTCACGATCCTGAGGACAAGTCAGAGGAGACAAACAGGGATGACAGGAGGATTGGGCCATCCTTCCCTGCAGCTTTTCCTCCCCCAGGAGCCAGCAGGAAGCTGCACTGCCTGTGGAGCTGGAAGGAAGGCAGCTCACCTGGAAAGCATTGTTCAGCCACAGCACCGAGCAGGAGGTTATGCGCCCAATCCGATGCAGATTGCCTGAGATCAAGTTGGTTTCATTCAGCCAGCAGCCAAACACATCGTAGGGTTTATTCCTCACCCTGGAAAGCAGCGTGAAGTTCTCTGGAAGAGAGGAAACACGAGTGAGAGGCAGTGACTCCCAGCAAGGGCCCTGGAGAAACAGGGCCTGTCTACAGGACAGGTCTCTGCAGAACAGGCACTGAGGCAGCACTGCCAACCTCCATCCAGCTACAAGCCACTGCTAAGAAGACACATTATTTCTCTTTTCTAGAGAGGTGTGTGATGAGACCTTGACAAGGGGAATCAAAACAACAGGGCAGCCTGACAGAGCACAGAGCAGTCCAACCTCCCAGCCTTTCCCTGAGCGGGGCCCAGGGGACTAAAATGAGTTAAACACATATGGAATTTCACTCCTACTCCTGGGGATCAGGGCCTTTCCCAGCAAGACAGCTGTGCACTCCTGATTCCTGACACAGTGGGACTGTGACACAGAGATGGTGAGAGAGAACTCAGTGGGGATTAGCCACATGCACAGGGCTGCAGCAGAAGAGGCGAAAGAGGCTCAGGTGACAGCCCCTCAGAAAGCCATGCAAGACCTAAAGGTGGGACTAGGATCCCAAAGGCAGTCTGAGGGCTGTATCCAGCACCTCTGCTCTGCTCTGGAGACAGGCTGAAGGAACTGGGGGTGTTCAGCCTGGAGAAGACTCCAGGTAGACCTTAGAACCCCTTCCAGTACCTAAAGAAGCTCCAAGAGAGCTGGGGAGGGACTTTGGACAAGGGTCTGGAGGGACTGGACAAGGGAGAATGGCTTCACACTGACAGAGGGCAGACGGGATACTGGGAAAAAATTCTTCCCTGTGAGGGTGGTGAGGCCCTGGCACAGGTTGCCCAGAGAAGCTGTGGCTACCCCATCCCTGTAAGTGTTCAAGGCCAGGTTGGACAAGTCGTGAAGCAACCTGGGACAGTGGAAAGTGTCTCTGTCCATGGCAGGGGGTGGACCGAGATAAGCTTTAAGGTCCCTTCCAACCCAAAATGTTCAGGGGTTCTACGGTTCTATGCCTAGAACCACATAAGACAGAAACAGGAGCTTCAAGACAAGTCAGATGGATAACCCTTGCCAGACTGTCACATAGGACAGCAATTAAGTGAGGCTAAATACAAGCCACGCTGCCTTGAGGTGCTGTCGTGGTGACCCGAGCAGAGTTAAGGCTGTCCGTAAGGGTTCCCCTCCAAAACTGTGATTCGAACCCCTTAGTTCAGGTGTTGGGTGTCAGGACAAGCTGAGGTGAAGGCCACCCTAAGAAGAAGGGAAGCCCAGCACTCACCCCTCCTGGGAGCCCTAGTGAAGGCAGCACTTACCCATGCTGATCACAGCGATCTCCCCTGAGGAGGAGTTGTGAGGCCCCACAAAGACACCCGATACCAGCAGAAGGGAGTCATCAGAGTTAAACTGGGAGAACTGGGTGTAGCTCCAGTTGTATGGCCTCATGTTGGAGCTGTGCTGCAGGGAGATGTCCAGCTCATTGCTCCAGATCTACAGAGAAATGGACAGGCAGGAAACTGCTGAGAAGCCTGAGAGTGGTTCCACTTTATCTGTTCTGCCAGCACTCACCAGGACATGAAAAACAAACAGTATCACAAACCCCATTTAACTGCCTCCCAGTCCCCATATTCCTGTCAGAATTCCTCATTTCCCTGACAGAAAATTTTGAGGGGCTAAATGGAGAACTGCTCTCCATTGGTCAGAGAGGGTGTTCAGGTAGTAAATGTTGCTGTCACAGCTGGGTTTCCAGCGTGTTCAGAGAGATTCCTCCCAGGACAACCACTTATGAAAGACATCTACTGCAGTGGATCATTATCTCCCCGCTCTTTGTCAGACCCAGGTCACAACAGGGCACTGATTTGTACCTAGAAAGCACCAGAGCCAGGCAGGCACCTTGGCCACCTCCACACAAATGGGCTGGAGCTGGAATCCACAGCCCTCAAGGCTACATTTGCAAGACTCATTAGTTCTGTGGCTTTGAGAACAGCTCAGCATCTGCAGGAGCCGGCCTGAGTCCAGGGACACCTGGTCAAACCTCTCCTCTCCACAGCCTTCCCAAAGGCTGCTCTCAGGGCTGAGCCCCACTGAACCACATCTGCAAGGGCTGGGCAGGGCACCTGCCACTTTACCTTGACTGTGCAGTCTTTGGAGCAGGATGCAAACAGGCAGCCAGAGTGGGAGAAGCTGAGGTGCAAAACCTGGTCATTGTGCTCCTTCAGGGCCTGCACCTCCACGCAAGGGATGGTGTCGTAGAGCCTCTGGAACTCATCATACCAGGAGACAGCAGCTGCAACACAGAGCAGGGGCACGGGACACGAGTGTGAGCAGAGGGAAGCACAGAGCTGGGCTAAACACGGCATCAGTCTTTAATAAACCAATCCTAGCTCCTGTGAGCAATGCCAGGAGCTCTGCTGGGGCACCAACCCAAGGCTGCAGCTGAGGTACCAGCACTCAGCATTTTCCTCAGTAGCTTCCCTAACCCCCCCCCCCCCCAAAAAAAAGCGCCTTTCTGCCAGTACCCACACAGCTCCACACCTCTGCTTTCCAAACCAGCACAGCCCCTGCTGAAACAGCCAGGGCAGAGCTGCTGGCTGTCAGACCAAAACCTTGCTCAGGAAAAAACAGTCCTTGAAGGGACACATGCTCCAGCACAATCAAACCAACCAAGGAGGGAAGCTGGGAAGCTGCTCCTCACCACACCTGGCTCCGCATTTATTATCTCTGTCTTGTCTAATGCAGAATTAAGACAGTTTCAGAAAGGGTCTGGCACCAGAAAAAAAACCATCTCCATGAGATAAGAGACTTGAAAAAATGAGGGAGAAGAACGGGAGCTGGACAGAGCGTGCCAGGAGAGGAGGAGCCCTGAAGCAGCACAGCCTGGGGTACACTCACAGCAGTCCCACTGACAGCCAGTGGAGAGACAAATAAAGATTTTTAACGAAGGGCCCAGCCAGGCAGCCTACAAACTTCTTGCAGCAGCAAATCCCAAAGAAGCAAAGAGGATTAGACATGTATATGGATAAAGGCCAACTTTCCTAGTGACACTGAACAGGACTGAAGGATTTTTTGGAACATGCTGCAGCCCAGGAGGCACCTGGTCCTAGAGGAAGGGACCAGCTGATACCAGCACGTCCCACTGCTGCTCGCAGCCTGGGCACTTCAGGTTCCTCTGAACCTCCTGGGCCCAGCCCATCTGGCTGGGAAACAGCCTGGACAGGCCCCACCTGGCCAAGCGACCCCAACATGTCCTCTTACAGACCCACTGGATACCATTCCCCCAGCCGTGGAGCTGCGAAGGGAGGGCAGGCTGGCAGAGGTGTTCACCAAACTCCCTCTCCAGCCCCTTCCCAGGCCTGCCAGCTGTCCCTGTCCTGCTGCCTCCTGGAGGGTGCCTACAGCTCCAGCAACCAGGGAGGTGCCTGAATATGTTACTGAGCTACACCAACTGCTCCATCCTAATTAGTGCTCAACAACAGGGCTGGCAGCTGACTAACCAGCTCCGGGAGACTGGGAGGGAACAAGGCTGGTCCAAGAGTCTCAGATAAACCCTAAAGAGAACGTCCTAAGCCCCACAGAGCTCCCAGGGTCTGCAGGAGTGAAGTCATGCAGCCTGAGTCATCCTATCCACATCCCACCTCTCCCTAGAGCCCTTCTGCTCTGGTGTTCCTGGTGCAGGGAGATGGGCTCCTGCTGCTTGATCCCTGGCATTTCTTCCTGCCCTTCTGCAGCCACTACAACTCCCAGTCCAGGACCCAATTCCCTCAGCCACTGCTGGGAGCTCCCTGCAGCACACTGGGAACAAACAGGCTGCTTGGGCTCTGAGAGAAACCGCCCTGGGCACCAGGGGCTCTTGCTGGCAGGTCCCCAAGGCCTGTCCCCGCGTGTGACAGTGCAGCCACCCCTCCTGACTGCACCAGCCTGCTTCCAGCGCTGGATGCTCAGAGGGAGCAGAGCTGTGACCACAGGACTGCCACCCTGGAGCCCTCTGACAGCTCGGCCAGGGGTGGCCCTGCAGGGCTCCCTCAGTTCCTGATGGGAGCTCAGACCAAGCCCCACCTGCCCTGGCACAGTGGGGCAGCTGCTGTCTCAGCATGTGCTCCCAGTGCCATCACAGGGCCACACACCCCCAGACAGGCACAGGTGTCCCCGCACAGCCCTGGGCAGCCAGCGGTGCTGTGGCAGTGCCCAGTCCAGCCAAGGGCTGCAAGGAACTCATGAGGATAAGCCAGCAGTGGTTCCACAGACCCCGGGCCAGCAATGCGTGGTGGCCCACTGCTGCCCCCGGGGCCTCTGTGCGCTGCAGCCGCTGAGAGCAGCTGCCTAGAGAGCCCAAACACCTCCTTTCTGCGAAAGGGAGGGAAAGGCATTTCCAGCCCTCTGACCCCGACTCTGAAGGGCCTGGGCAGCCCCAGAGCCCCTCCCGTGCACACCCCAGCTCCCAGCGCCGCAGCCGGGGGTCGGGCGGGGGCCGCAGTGTCCCCCCGGCCCGGGGCAGTGCCCCGCTCACCCGGGTGCCGCGGCACGTCCCGGGACACGCGGTAGTAGCGGTAGAACAGCTCCTTCCACAGGAACTCGTCGCGGGCCACGGCGCGCCACTGCTGGCACACGAGCCCCACCGAGAGCACGTCGGCGTGGTCCAGGTACAGGAAGATCTCGAACAGGACGGTGTCCGGCAGCCGGGGCCCGCCCGCGGCCATCGTGTCATCCTGCCGCCGCCTGGGCCGAGCGGGGGCGGGATCAGGGACGGGGACCGGGGGGGCCCTCGGGCCGCCCGTGCCGTGCCCGGTATTCCCTGTTCCCGGTATCCCCGCTGTTCCCGGTATCCCCAGGGCTCCCCGGTATCCCCGGTGTTCCCGGTATCCCCCGGTATCCCCGCTGTCCCCGGTATCCCCAGGGCTCCCCGGTGTTCCCGGTATCCCCAGGGCTCCCCGGTATCCCCGCTGTTCCCCGGTATCCCCGGTATCCCCGCTGTTCCCCGGTATCCCCGCTGTCCCCAGTATCCCCCGGTATCCCCGGTGTCCCCGGTATCCCCAGGGCTCCCCGGTATCCCCGGTATCCCCGCTGTTCCCCGGTGTCCCCGGTATCCCCGGTATCCCCAGGGCTCCCCGGTATCCCCAGGGCTCCCCGGTATCCCCGGTATCCCCCGGTGTCCCCGGTGTCCCCGGTATCCCCGGTGTCCCCGGTATCCCCCGGTATCCCCGGTGTCCCCGGTATCCCCGCTGTCCCCGGTGTCCCCGGTATCCCCGGTGTCCCCGGTATCCCCAGGGCTCCCCGGTGTCCCCGGTATCCCCGGTGTCCCCGGTATCCCCGGTATCCCCGGTATCCCCAGGGCTCCCCGGTATCCCCGGTATCCCCGGTGTCCCCGGTATCCCCCGGTATCCCCGCTGTCCCCGGTATCCCCGGTATCCCCCGGTATCCCCGCTGTCCCCGGTGTCCCCGGTATCCCCGGTATCCC